>LPNX010480006.1:39182-155231 GCA_001517045.1 Pseudotsuga menziesii
GAACAAATGAAGCGGCTCATCAACATTAATAAGAGATACATGCTCATGGTTGTGAGAGCAAAAGCTGCTGAAGCATCCGATGCTTTCAAAGGTTGTGATCCTTCTCACAAAAAGGCTATGATTGATATTGTGGGTAACTATGATGAAATATTTCAGGAACCTACAGGTTTTCCTCCCAAAAGGGAGATTCAAAATGAGATCCATCTCCAACAGGATGCCCCTCTTCCTAATGTGGGCATGTACAGGTTTTCCGCAGTTGAAATGGCAGAGATTAAGAAGCAGGTTCAAGACTTGTTGGACCAAGGAGCGATCAGACCCAGCTCCTCTCCATGTGGTTCGCCGATTGTTTTGGTGATGAAGAAAGATGGCACATGGAGGATGTGCATTGATTATCGGGCTCTCAACGAGATCATGATCAAGAATCGATACCCGCTTCCTCACATAGATGACTTGCTCGACCAGTTGAAAGATGTTGTGTTCTTTACCAAGTTGGATTTGTGCAGTGGCTACCACCAGATCAGAATTGCAAAAAGTGATGTGTGGAAGACGGCCTTCAAGACCAAGCAAGGTCTATTTGAGTGGTTGGTGATGCCCTTTGGGCTTTTCAATGCACCTGCAACCTTCATGTGGGTAATGAATGATGTTTTCCGACCATTCTTAGATGATTTTGTCATTGTTTATCTAAATGATATATTGGTCTTTAATAAAACTTGGGAAGCACATGTGGGGCATGTAAAGCAAGTATTAGATACTTTGAAAAAGGAGAAATTGTTTGTAAAATTGTCAAAGTGTGAATTTGGCAAAACTTCATTAGTTTACTTGGGTCATATTGTAGGAGGTGGAAATTTAAAAATTGATCCTTCAAAAGTTGGTGTAATTGTCAATTGGCCTAAGCCTACTAATGCTACTGAAGTGAGAAGCTTTTTAGGAGCTGTTCAATATTGGAGAAGGTTCATTCAGAACTTCTCATACATAGCATCTCCTTTGCATGCCTTAACAAGTGTGAAGAAAGCCTTCCAGTGGGGAGGTAAGCAGCAGAAAGCCTTCGACACATTGAAGGGAAAGATCAGCGCCGCCCCAGTCCTAGCCTTGCCTGATTTGCAACAGCCATTTGAGATAGAGACAGATGCTAGTGGATATGCCATGGGGGCAGTATTGATGCAGCACCGCAAGCCTATTTGCTACCATTCAGAGACTTTTACTCAAGCAGTGATCAACTACCCCACCTATGACAAAGAGTTGTATGCTTTGGTTCAGAGTGTCAAGAAGTGGAAACACTACTTGTTGGGTAAGGAGAGGATCATCCATACAGATCATCAGCCCTTGCAGTATCTCCAATCCCAGACTAAGCTCCAACAATCTCGTCATTTCAGTGGGATGGGATTCTTTCAACAATTCCATCTAGTGAATAAGTAGAAGAAGGGTACTAGTAACAAAGTGGCAGATATGCTCTCTAGACCTCCTATTGTTGCATCTATTGTTTTGAAAAATGCTTCTTTGTCCCATGAAAGTTATATTGAGCAGTATGTTACTGATGATGATTTCAAGGAGATTTATGAGAAGCTAACCAATGGCACACAGGTGGAATACTACTATTTGCAAGGAAAGTTGCTCTATCATTTGGGCAAGTTATGTGTTCCTATCAGTGAAAGAGTGCATGTAATACGAGAAGCTCATACTTCTCTTGTATCAGGGCATTTTGGGGTAGGTAAGACTTTGGCTCATTTGAAAAGACTTGTGTATTGGTCTCGCATGAAAGACATTGTAACAAAATATGTAAAGGGGTGTGTGATGTGCTCTACTTGTAAGCCCACTAATAGAAAATTAGGGCTGTACTCACCACTTCTTGTTCCTTCCCATCCTTGGGAAAGCATTTCCATGGATTTTGTGGGGGGTTTGCCTATGTCTAGGAGGGGTCATGACTACTTGTATGTGGTCGTGGATAGGTTTAGCAAGATGTGTATTCTTATGCCATGTAAAAAGCAGGTCACTGCAGAGCAGGCTGCTTCTCTTTTCTTTCAGCATGTATGGGTTCACTTTGGACTCCCTACGTCCATTATCTTGGATCGGGACTCCCGATTCCTTGGAGAGTTTTGGACAAAATTATGGTGTGTGATGGACACCAAGCTGAAGGGAAGCACCGCTTTCCATCCACAGACCGACGGACAGACAGAGGTAGTCAACATGACAGTTGTTCATTTGCTTCGAGGTTATTGCAACAAGCATCCTAAGTTATGGGATGAGCAGATCCAGTATGTGCAGCATGCCTACAACAGGGCTATGCATTCTTCCACTCAGAGCTCACCATTTGAGACATGCTTTGGGTACTTGCCAAAGACTCCATTGGACTTGAATTATGGGAGAGAGGTTGATTCAAGCGCTTCCAAGGATGAAGACAAAGCCCGCAGGTTCATTCAGAGAGTTCAACAGGTACATCAAGCAGTGCAAGAGCAGTTGGAGAAGAGTCAAGCCCAGTACAAGGGTCGCCATGACAAGCATAGAGTTGATCATCAGTTTCAGGTGGGAGATCAAGTGTGGCTTCACATCAGCAAGGAGAGGATGAAAGGAGAAGGCAAGAAGCTCAAGCCTATTAGATATGGTCCCTTCACCATCTTGGAGAAGATTGGGACGAATGCTTTTCGCTTAGAGCTACCGCCATACATGCAGATCTACTCAGTGGTGAATGTGGAGAACTTGAAACTCTATGAGCCTCCCATGATCATGGATGAAAGGGAGAATGTCTCATTGCCATCAGTTGATGAATTTACACCTGAGTACATGGATGAGCTAAAGGAAGATGTCATCCTGGACAGAAGAACAAGGACTTCTCGCAGAGGTGATGTTGATTATCTTCGAGTGGGCATCCGAGGCACTCATCCAAGCAAAGCCAAGTGGATCGAGAAGGAGAAAGTGAAGGAGTGATTCCCTCACCTATATGTTGATTAGTAAAGGCTTTTGGAGGCCAAAAGCTTCTTAGTGGGGAGGAATGATTCAGGAGGATCCAAGAAGGCAAATTTTTTGAAGTCCCCCAGTCTCAGCAAAACTAGCATCAGATTGAAGAACTCGTCGAGATGATTCCAATGGCATTCGTTTCACCTCAAATGGACTTCGTATGAGAAAGTTATCGCGTTCTGTTGTATTGATGAAACATGCAAATTTGGCAAAATGGAGGTGCCACGTGGCACCACTGACAGAGTGACACATGGCATCCATATGGTATGGACAATATGACATGGCAGGTGTACGGACCAACCAAAGGATGACACATGGCATTACTCAGAGGATGACATGTGGCATCCGTACAGTACGGATCAATCACAAGGTGACACATGGCAGTACAAATCTGAGCTGGCATACGGCTGACTGGGTGTACGGATGGTGGCGTGGCAGTACGGCTCGACGACGTGGCAGATGACTCAACCGATAGCTAGCCGATGAGTTGGACCAATCGGTGCCTGCCATGTGGTAGGCCCGAATTAGCCAAGTTGGTCACATGCAAAATAATGTGCCTCCGCGGGGTTCGACCTTGTGACCTCTGGTTTGGTGGTACAACATTTTAGCCAATAGGCCACCGCGTGTTGTTTAGTCACAGAATGGGAAAAAATCTTTTAAAATTGGAACCTATGTTTGAACGGGCAAAGAAAGGGCCGGGGCTAAGCCCCGACCCATGGATTTATGTCGCCACTCTTTAGCACATGGTCACATGTTTTCAAACGGATTACATGCCACCCCATTCAACGCGCCTTAACACATGGAGGATCCACCACGAGGGATGTGCCTTTACCACATGTGCTCTTAACAAACTTTGGTTATGGCTTACCACATGTGCTCTTAACAAACTTTGGTTATGGCTTTACCACATGTAACAAACGTTGGTGGGGTTGAAAACTTTGGTGATGGCTTTACCACATGTGCTTTTTTTAAAAACCTTTGTTATGGCGTTTAAAGTGGGTTGGTATGGTTATAATATGGTTTTAACCATAGTAAAAGCCAACAAAAGGATATGCTTTTTTTAAAAGGGTATTTTTAAATGTTTTTTTATTCTTTATTAAAAAAAAATCCCAACCACATGAAAACCAACTTGGAGAAGTTGTAACCAAGGCCAAGATAGGCAAATTAGTTGCAACCAAAGGAATCCATGAGAGTCATGTGAAGAAGGGCAAGCCAACCTATATAAACCCATTCATTTGCCATTTCCCACTCATGCTTTAGAGTGGAGCCTTTGTAGCTAAAGGAGAGAAGGGAGATTGCGTAGCTCTGCAGGAGGAAGGTATGAGTGTTTATACTCGTTTTACATCGTCTTCAGGCTTTGGAGTTGCTGGAAGCAGTCTGGTTGTGTTTTGGGCAGCGGTTCTCTTCCTGACCATTGTCGCCAAGGTATCATTGTATCATTGCCATGTATTTTGCCTTATGCTGAGATTATAGATCAACCCTCCTATTGCGAAGCAGGCCCGGAGACGTAGTCCATCCTGGACGAACTCCGTTATCAACTTGTTGTCTTTATGTGCGTATTGTCTATGCTGTTTGGTTCTCTTCTTATGGATTTGTGAGCTTCATTCATGCTCTTTATGCAATTCATGTTAACGCCATAGAGTAGCAAAGATCTTGTTTTCAGATCATGGAACCAAACTGGGATGTCTAAGATAAATAAGTCCATATACCTATGTAGCTATCCGCTTACAAAGCAATGAAATTATCCACTAGAGAACATTGAAAATGAAAAAATATATATTTATCTTTTATTACAATCAACATGTCTTTTAGAAAGAAAGAACTTAATTGCTTTCATTCTTTATTATCCACATTGACCTTTCTACAAACCTCATCCCTATTTCAATTATTTCCTTTAGTGCTTTGTTGTAGTAGCTTCAGGATTTGGATCATGGATTTGTTGATAATGGTAGTAGTAGAGACCATTACAAAGTATAATCACCATGGAAAACTTGAATATTTTTAAATGAGATTATAGGGTTTTGAAAGACAATGACTTTAGATTTTGGGAAGGTTGATCCTTCTTGATGCTATGATCAATACCATATAGAGGGAATGATGGTTTCTCTTTTCATCAATGTATCTTTGTCCAAGCATTATGGTTACATTAGATAATATCATTTCCTTTTAACCTCATACTATGAGTAGACTTCAAAATGGTTACTTATTTTCTATTCAATATTTCTTCTACCCAGTTTATACTCAAGATGCAACAATGATTTTCAGAGAAAATTGATCTTATATATATGAGTAAATCTTCTATTTGTAGATATCCATAATTCAATGGCTCCAAGGAAACCATGAGTCCATGTATGCATGTATTTTGTAATACATGAAACAAATGGGGAATTTAAAATACCATCATAAGAATTATAGGGAAAATGGACCAATGGCAAGGGATAGACATCAACAACAAGATTCTTTTAGAACCACCTTTCAAAACAAACCATGCCATCTTTGCTACCCTTTTTAGAATCCACTCTAAGGATAATATATCACCGAAAAACCGAACACACTAGTGAGGTCCATATCCAAGGGATGATTGGCAAGACCGTCTTTTCTATAGAGAAATGGAAGGCAATTATTGTGAACACATTCCCTTAGGACTTCTATCATAGTATTTTGTTAGCGAATTCCCTTAGGACTTTTGTCAAGTATTCAGATATCCTTAAAAGAGATCCACCAAAAGCAGTAGCATATTAACGAAGATTAGGTAACAGTTAAAACACTATACTCAATTAAGGACTACTTTTATCGTTTGAAATACATTTAAGGTAAAATATATATATACTTATTGCAACTATAGGTTCAATACCGACTAAGATTCATTCAATGTACAAATAGCTTTTCAACTAAGTATATTGATATCCATAAATTTAAATCAGATCATAAAGGTCATGTAATGCACAAGCTAAGAATTGTCTTTTCTTTTATATTGACATACTATCCATACTTCTATGACACTTTCATTTAAAGAGGAATGTGCATACTTGTTAAAATGGAAACATTGCTTAGAAACTCCCAACAAGTCTAGCGCCCATCAAATTCAATGTTGTGGAGTGATAATCTCCTAAAGGAAAAATAATGGATGAAAGAAAACCTTTTGAAATTGCATTGCATTTGAGTGGTCATAAGTAAGCAAAACTCAAAATTGGGTGAGTCCTCTACCAAAGTATACATATGTTTAAACCATCCCAAAAAACATTAGGCATATATAATTGAGAGTCCATGATACAATAAACATTATGGTATTAGTCCTAAGCATAAACAAAGAGTCATCAAGTTGTGTGACATTGGGAAGAATATCATCATGGCATTGGATCCCCACCTACACCACTGATTATTGACAAAAAAAATACTCTCTTTCTCACTTCATCATATCTACTTTACTTCCCAATTTTTTTTCTTTTCGACATTAATTTACAACTTATGGGACAATTCCTAGTTATAATTTTAAATTATATAATGTTATGAAATAAATGTGGAATGCTAGAGCATTATCCATGTGCCTCGGCTATGATATAATCTCACCTATCTAAACTACTAGTGCAGTCATGTGACGACATCAAACACAATGAGGAGTTCTTGACAAGATATGGAGAATTCGGCCAGTCAAATGGACGTAGTTTGGGTGGTTGGGAGGAATGAATGTTACCCTCCCCACCCAGGTTCTACTCTTGTAAGTGACATGTTGCTCTTATGGAGCCCTTTGTTATGGAGCCCTTTGTAATAAATGTTGTGATTGATGAGTTGACCATACCTTGATTCAGTTTGAATATCAGGTATTGGAATTTTCCGTGAAGTAGCCCTCTAACAAATGGCGAACCACACTTAAAAAAAAAAACATGAAGAATTCGACCCACACACTAAATTTTTTTTTTATCCATATGATACCTTCTCTCCACCGCATCTAAATTTGCACAACACTCCCCTTCTCGGAATCATAGAACATAAGCGGTGACTAGTCATTACCCTAACCAATTGGCGGTGGCGGTGAGTACAACTATCTCCTGCTTGAGTTTAATAAATGAATAATATCTAAACGCGACACCTCGCAACCACGAATGTCAATATTAGTTGCATCTGTAATTGGAAGGCATGAATGTAGACCTCGGCTAGTTGAGGCTTGGAGTAGGGGCTTCACCGTAGACTATTATTTTACGTTTCCTCAATTGGGTACTGTCAGGCTCTTCTGGTGTAGTTGGGTATGACTCACAACTAATCAAATTTGTTACAATTAACAATTGGATTTATAATTATAATATGTGCTGAGCACGATTTATTATCTCCATCCATAAGGGTTACCATGGAAATTATTACTTAAAAATATCATTCTTTGTAACCTCGAACTACGTGCTAGTTGACCAAATTATTTCTTTATGTGGGGGTTTCACCACTTGAAGTTCAAATATAGTTACAACACGACTCTTACAATATTCACATAGTATAACGAACATGTATTAGTCATGCCACTAGAGGTAATCAAGGTCACATAACCATGGTTCACTGATCTCTACTCTCTACCCAATGATATGGTGTCTATATATTTCGTCTCTATAAGTTTATTAGCTTATATCAATCATAACCACACGTTTAAAAGTGGTTGATATATGTCGATCGACGTATATAAGCTATATTATTAATTATTAGCATTTGCACCAAGAGGTGCAAAAAAATGTCAAGAGGGTAAAAATATTTTGTCTTTTCATAAGCCAACCTTTGTTTTTTACCTTGCGAGAGTGCATATTAATAGTGAGTTTTGAAATTTTAGGTTAAGACATATATAATTGAGTTCTTCTGGGGTTTCGATTTTGGAATAAAAAGTGTGCAAGAAATAATTGATGTGATGCACTTTGAATATTTCTGAATAGGAATACTTCCAGTTGCACAATGTGTCTGTTTTAGAAGTACCAATGTGTAAGTACAACAGATCCCATGTCATTATGACACAGCAGCCCAAATTTTATATACGAAAATTACTTGGTAAGACTCTTAGTAAAATTTAAAGAGTTTTATTAGGATTTTATTTGATTATTGGGATACTTTAACTTACCCAATTTCCAAAAATTTATGTTTGATTTATTTATTTTGAATGCAGAATGATGAATTTTTGTTCGGATTTTTTTAACATCCCGCAACCCGCAAATCCGCAACTTGCGGAGTGCGGAAAACCTTTTCATTTGAGGGATGCGGGAGAGTTTTTATATGTGTTAATTTTAATCAACCCGTATCCCACATCCTGCAATGTAGTAATGTGTTGTGATTTTTGTTTCTACGCTGTGATTTTTGCAGAGTAATGTGCTGATCTTTTCTACCAAGCTTCAACAATCTCAGCTTCAGTCATATTGTTTGTGCATAGATGTATATATATAAATATTTGTCTTTGTTTATGTTCAACGCAGAGGTGTTGTGACAAGGCAAATGGTTGAAACGCTACCAGTGGAGGTAGGTGGTGTGTTAAGGCAAGACAAAAGGATGAAATGTCTTGGCGGTGGCCGTGACGGAGGCAGTGATGGATTGAAATTTCCTCTTGCGGTGGTGACTGTGATGTTTTGAAGTTTTGAGAGAATCTGATTAAGAATTTTCTTTGTTTATGCTCCTGCAATGGCTCGTCTTATGGAGAAATCGAACAATTATGGTGAAGAATACTCCATGAAACGCGGGGATTCCTTTAGTCTGCCCCCTGCTTTGTTTTCTTGTTATTGTTGCTTTGTCTGATGATTAGTTATTAATGTATTTTCTTTTGCAGTTTGCAGTTTCTTATGCCAAACTGATTAATGGACAAGGGTTAGGAAAGCTAATGAACGATACAAATCTACAAGTAGTTGGCATAAACACAATTGAAGCTAGTGAAATAAAAAAACCAACCAGAACAGGAGGCGGCATATGTCAAGGTGCTATCACTAGTCTCCATGGTACCCGAAGATATCTCATTTGATGACCATAGAAAGCGTTCCCATTCATTCATAGTTGGGTTGGTGAACTGAAGTAATCATTCTACTAGGTTGGTCAAGTTCCAAAGCATTTCTATGGAATGAGTGCAGGTCTAGTCAAGCAAGGTGGAAAGCCGCCAACAATACTGATGTGGTGAAATTATGCCACTTTCAAGTTGTTCATTCTTATGTTAGCTTACATTATTTTTCTTGGTATTAATGTATTGTGGTTTCCCTACATTTCTCTCCATGACACCTAAATCATGTAATTGTGATTCAAGCTAGAATGAAAATTACAAATTTATTTTGGAAAAAAGAAGAGTTCAATGCATTCTTATTGACCCAGTTTAAATAAGTGTATAAATGTTGTTTATGTTATGCAAATGTCTCAAAATACAGTTGAGAACTCTTCTTAGAGTTGTCCATAGACAAAGACATTTTCAGTACTACAATGTCTTCTTATTGGTAACTCCTTTTGTAATTATTGTGTCTCATTCCTCTAATATTTCCCGAAACCCGCATCTCGCATTTCTCGAGTTGCGGGTTGTGACATCTTGCAATTTACTGTGAAGACAAAATACATCAGGATTAGCTTTGCGGGATGCGAGATCAAAACAAAATTTGCAAGTTTATTAATTGTTCCGCAACTTGTGGGTTACAGGATGCGGGAACGCAAAATAGTACAAACTTGGTTCAATTAGCTCTGCAACCCGCAATTCTACATTTTGCGAGATGTGGGGTGTGGGCAGATACAAACCAAACGAAAATAATAGGAATTCTGCAACCCGCATTCTACACATTGTGGGATGCGGGATTCGGGTTGATTAAAATTAACACATATACAAACTCTCTCGCACCCCGCATTTGCTAGATGCAGGATGCGAGTTTGAAAATGAAATATCAAATGAAAGGTTTGTCGCACTACGCAAGTTGCGGATTTGTGGGTTGCGGATGTCGATTCACCCATGAGCCAACTCGTCCTCTGCTGTAATTTCCTGGCTTCAAACGAAGATACCAACTACTGTGGAACAAGGAAAACTTGACAGTGCAACACAGGGGGGAAAACAGGGCTAAAGTGGTCATGTTTCAACACCAAGGGTAGAAAGGGAGTAGAAGAGGAATTTGCATTCTAGTTATATGGATGGGAGATGCGAGCAGAGAAGAATTATAACAGAGATGCACAGTGCATGAGAGGTATCTAAGGAAAAAAGGGAAATTCCAATGAAAGAAGAAAATGGTAAAGAAGAGAAAAAATGCCACATACAAATATGGCTCAGCAGAAAACAACATGCAATACCCATCTGGTGTGGACAAATTAAAAGTTGGAATTGAAGAAATCAATCCTGCTATGCCACCGAGAGGGAATGCTTGAGTTGTTGAAGAGGGATAGGGTGCTGAGTCAGTGCAGGAAAGACTTCACTGAGTGATGGGAAAGGAATGTCAAACGAACATAAAAACAATAAGATGGAATGGAACTGCCAATGAAATCCATCAAACCCGGATGAGACTGTCTCCAATTCTTTCCAATTCTACCCATTTCCCATTCCGGCCTTTGGTATCACCATGTTGGCAATTTTTTCTTCGACATCCATGAGAGTTAAGTAATGACGATGAAGAGCCTAGTTTTTGTGCATATAAAAAACCATAAATGAGGTCCAAATGATATTTGCCTCAGTAGGAGGCTCTATTTATTCACTAAATATTACAAATGCTATCATGAGTTCGGGATTTTCATGATGTAGTATATATCTATAACTTGGGATTAATGTGATGTGTATATAATTCCATTATTTCTTGGAGACCGCGAAAGGTCACTTAAATGGTGATATGAAAGCCCACAAGGCGAGGAGAATCTAAGATGTGAAATGTGTTGCAGTTGAAATATTTGGTCTTTGGAGCGCGTGATATTGATGATGATTTAATGATTAACCAAGATATTTCATATATAATGATTAAGCAACAAGGATATCTTTATACCATCATAAGAAGGCATCGATAAAGTGACAAATGTCAAGTTTACACACTATGGGATACTTAAAGCTGACAACAGGTGAGGGTCTATGAATCCGATGGATTTGCGCGATGGATTGAATGTACCCAGGATCGGGCGGTCTAGATGAAGGCAGGTTCTAGATCGAGGGTCTGTGTTGATTCCGTTGAATTAATTTTTGCAGATAAAGATAAGAAGCTGATCCACGGTGAATATAACTGGAGAAGCAAATGAAATATATGTGGTTCAAGATCGGATGATGAATGAAATCTCTCACCGTGGTTGAAATGTCCCAATGAACATGGTACAGAAAAGGACATTCCCACGTATGATATGTTTTTTCTGACCAGTAATTGAGTCCCCATACACCATTTGCAACATTCTATAGGTCAAGATTATGTTCCTAGCATCGTCTGCTATCCCAACTTCGAGGATCCATCATGAAATTTAGATATTTGAAACAGTAAATCTTGCCTCTACATGAAACAAAGAAACGTGCCCAGCCGAATTTCTTCTTATCCCACCTGTAGCATTTGCGAAAGGGCAAGGAAGGTCAAGTCCAAATGCCTTGACCCACATGGGAAACAACGCAGGAGAACACCTAAGGTCTTATCCATGGCCAGTATGATAATTTAATATCAGAGGAGATGACTTGACTGGAATTTCCAGAAGGAGTGAAGATCCTCGCTCACTTGTCAATTGTACTATTGTTATGATTGCCAGTTTTCATGTGTGCAACTATGCTGGTAAGGTCTTTACGGTATGTTTGGCTCACCCTATATAGCGCCACCGTCTGGAGCTACTGAAAAACGAGGATGAATGAGCACTAAGAGAAAGGCCAAAAGTGTAATGGCTGTATGGTTCCATAATCTCATTTGTCAGGGGGTACTGCTGGTTGACGAATATGAAATTATGTTCCTTTATCATCCTAGTTGTCTGCACCAGGAAATTGCCAACCATCAGGGCCTGGATGTGATGCACTTTGAATATTCCTGAATAGGAATACTTCTAGCTGCACAATACAATGCTTTTCCTGTCTCTGGAGTGTGTCCTCAAAAATCCTCGAAGAGGTGACGGCTTCCAAATTCCTCCTGCATGGGGACCATGTTCAGCGACAGGAAGTCGGAGTTAATGCTCGTACTAGGGTGGCGGGTGTCCAAAGTCTTTATCACCTCATTTGTAATTCCCACTTGCTAATTTTCTCTGAGGTGGTGATGAGGTTGAGGACATACTCCACTGTATTTCATGTTGGAGAGCCTATTTAATGGGAGGTGAGGAGAACAATGATGCTTGTCTCCAAGAGCCCTCACACAAAAATGTTACTAGCACATAGGGGAAATGTGGACAAGGATGAGCAAACAAAGCACATAAAGTCCTTTGGCAGTAGGAAACCATGCAGAAAGGCACTGTTGAGCACGAAACACACAGGCAGGGAAGGAAATGTGGCTGAATCAATAGACACACGAGTGGTTGAGCCCAATGTGCTTACTGCATCCAATGCTATACCTTTCTGTAATTTTATGCTAATAGAGTTGCAAATTCATTATAATTAATATATTTCACAAGAGTTTGAGCGTTTCGGGGTTTCAAACCATAATCATATCATAATATTAGTTGGTTAAGGTTTGTTTATCATTAGTTTATTCCAAAACAATGTTTGCTTATAACAACAATCTTAATAGTTTATGGTTAAACTTGGGGTCATAATAATTCAGCTATAGTTCAGGATCATTTGGACTTTGAATGAAATGGAGAATTATAGATGTGATGTTCAACTTGGCTTTGAATTAGCTAAAAATCCCAACATTGAGGAATTGCAAGGGATTTGGAGCAGATGGTGGGATTTCCTTGGATATTAGTTTTATTTAGATTTGTCAATCTGAATTTGATGGAAATCCACTTTTTGTAATAACGAATTTTTGGAAGGCAAAAATTTGGACAAGACTTTGGAAATACCTCTGTTTAATTGAGGTTTTGTAATTTTGTGCAAATCTATTTAATACAGTAATGATATTTTTTCATGTCTCTTTTTGTTTATTTGATTAAGTTTCTTTAATGAATAATGAGTTTTCTTGTTTCAGATGATTCAATATTACTGTTAGTATTTGTGATCAATTAGTACATTTATTCGCAGCCTTGTTATTGACTCATGTACTGATAAGCTTTTAATAGAGCTTATTTTATTAAAATATGTATCCTACAATATGGGTACATAATGAACTTTAATGGATCATATTTTCGCACCATGAGCATGATTACCTCAAATACTACATGAGAAAATACAAAACTATTTGCTTACTATCTTAATCTATCTATAAATTTACATATCTTACTTTTTCTTAGAAAAAAACAACTTACTCTATCAAAGTTATTTTACAATAAGAAAATGAAATCACTGTTCAATAGAGTAACTAGATTAAGTACTATAATAAACATATTATCCATCATCCATAAATAAAAATACATATTCTTAATATAAACATGTAAATCATACCACTCTATTTATATTAAAATAAACATTAAACAATGGTATTACTTCTTGCGAAAGCAATAGAGTTGTATTCCTTCTTACTAAAGCTAAGACGAACATAGTTCTTAGGAAAGCATAGAAGCTTAATTCCATGGAATGTAAGAACAATGGTCAATTTCAAGAAAAAACAGAAGCACCATTAAAAGTGAAGGTTTCTTCTAGAGAAGTTTTGGACCTGCGACCTTTTTGGAGAATGAATATACATTATAATGTTTTTTAAGCTAAAAAAATAATAATAAATTGTTATTCCGCAACTTTATTTCCACAATGTACACACTTTTCCTTCGTCAGTTCCTCAATTTCGCAATTTAATGGCATTATTGATAACAATGATCCAAACAAAAACGGAGGCTATGGCAATGCCAATCTGGTATGTGAAGATATCCAAAGACGCCAGCAAAATAGAAGAAAGATTGAAAAAAGTTATGCAAACATTTGATTTATTTATCATAGTAGGGTTTTTAAAGTAATTACATTTTTGTAAAGATTATAAATAATAATGTTCCGCATCTCGAATCTTGCATCCCGCAATGCGGTTGCGGGAGCTTGAAATTTATTATTTGCAAGTTTTCTGTCCCGCAACCCGCATACCTAAATTTCAGAATGCAAGATGCGGGATGGAAAAATTGCAAATAATAAATTTCAAGCTCCCGCAACCTGCATTGTGGAATGCGGGATTCGGGATTCGGGATTCGCAACATTATTATTTATAACCTTTACAAAAATGTAATTAGTTTAAAAACCCTACTATGATAAATAAATCAAATGTTTGCAAAACTTTTTTCAATCTTTCTTCTATTCAGGATTCGGGATTCGTGATGATTTTGTCCAAAAGGTGCAGAAAAGATGTTAACTATCACCATCATCAATATAAATTCTGTATTCCATAAAATATGCAGGCTGTTTTATATGTAATTTGCTTATGTTTCGTTTTCAAATCCTTCATGCAAACATAATCCTGTAAATCTTGGATACTAACATAATGTTTTATTTGTTACCATCGACCTTTCGAAATTATGTATGAAACCATCAGCTCTTTTCTGGAGCTCTTCAGGTGGCTATGAATCATACTACAGATAAAATAGCTGATGAAGCACATTGTAAGTCATCCGATCTGCTCTAACTTATCTAGATCGACACTTAGCTATTCAAATTTTGGAGTCTTTCTATCCTAAGTAGGTTTGAGATCATTGATGGCCTACTTGACATTGCGAAGAAAAAAGGAGACAACCAACATGGTCAGTTGGAAAGCATCACACATACGTTATTGGCAAGGGAGTAGGCAGACCATTCGATTATGATACTTTGGAAGTTATCGACATGAATGATGAGAGCATTAGCAAGGTTGTTTATAGTCTCTGGAAGGTGAAATAACAGCAGCAATAATCAATGCACAACCATGATATTACCACAGAATAATGTCATTGACACCATGTCCTACATATCAATTAGGTTTACTAAGTTGGCCATAGTTAGCATCTTTTGGGGAAGCCACAATTACCAGTGTTGGAATTTGATGGCCTCCTCCACACATTGAGAAAAATCCATATAGTGGCTTAAACCTGAACTTCAATATTGTAAAGAATTTTTATTCATATAAATATATTTCTACTGTAAATACTTGTATTTTTAACAGTCAGTTTTTCGAGCTGCAAATCAAAGTTGGGGTTTGCAAAAAATGTCACATGCCCTTTGATGGAAAAAGGACAAAACACTTCAATAGGGATGTCAATTTTAAATGACACTAACCTTTGAGGCTACTTGCATAGTTGGGAATAGAGGTCGCCATCATTTCTTAACATTTTTTTTTAAACATTAAAACCGTTGAACTATTGCCAATTGAGTCATGGTTGAGCGGTGAAGACATTTTCCTGTCAGGTCACCCACCAACATTGATTGCCACAAAAAGCAGTTGGGGCAGGTGTCGATTGGGCCAACTGTAGCTCTTTTTAAGTTCAAAGGAAACACATTTCGAAACAAAATTGGTGAACTTATTTGAGTTCAATATTGACTGGGCTCTGGTCTCTGGGGTTTCTGATTTTAATTTTGACGAGCTAAACATAATGCTTCTGGAGTTTAATGAAGACACTTTAAACAAATAGTGAATTGTTCTGATGTCAAAACCTTAGACATGAGCTCTTGACTTCCTGATTTGATTTCGATGGGTGAATAGTAATGCTTCTGTAGTTTGAAGGAAAAAATTTCAACCATAAATAATGAACTGTTTTGATTATAGAATCTTCCACATGAGCTCTTTATGGAACCTTTCTATTACGAATTTTCGTAGGATACCAGGACTTATCAAAAGCTATTGGATAAAATCACAATTTTATCTCATGAGCCTGTGGTTACCTCATGTGTGATTTCAAGCAAACGATCATCTTGTCACATAATCCGGTCGCATACTAAGTATGTGGGACGTTCGTATGCATAGAGGGTTGGTTTATATCTGATCTTCTCTTCTTCTTCCTTTTTCTAACAGATGCAATTTTGCAATGTTTTCTTTGAAGAAATTCAAAGGAATTTTATCACATGCATTCAATTTCAAAAGAAAAATTGGCAAGAAAGAGTTTGTGACTTACCATCATTGCCGGTTTGGTGAAGCCCCCACGTCTGCTACTGGACGCCATAACCAGAGGCTTCTCTACAATATTCTTAAACTATCAAAATCCGCCTCAGCTTTGATTTTCCAAAGACTCCTTTATTTGACAAATTGTAGTCAGATTTTGAAAAGCTATACAAAGCTCAACAATTCAACCAGGCAACAAAGTGCAGTTTCCTGTTACCGCAACAATCCTGGCTAGGAAGTTTTAAATTTATTTTCTAAAACTTCAAATTCATCTCTTTGAAGCAACCGTCTCAAAAACCTGCAAAATCGAAAAATTAGGGAGAATGAACTCTATAACGAGCCTTTTGAAAAGAGATTTAAAGCGGTGGCAAGAAGCTTTCAGCTCCAAGAGCTCGAAACAGAGTAAAGAAGGCAGATATAAGAACAATTTTTTTTTCGAACCCGAGACGGTGCAATCCACACTCCCCCAATGAGGTTTGCGGGACCACATTGCGGGAGATTGAAATTTATTATTTGCAAGTTTTCCATCCCGCAACCCGCAAAACAAAATTTCGGGATGCGGGTTGCGGGATGGCAAACTTGCAAATAATAAATTTCAAGCTCCCGCAACCTGGATTGCGGGATGCGAGATTCGAGATTTGAGATTTGGATTCGGGATGCGGAACATTATTATTTATAACCTTTACAAAAATGTAATTACTTTAAAAACCCTACTATGATAAATAAATAAAAATTCAACATTCTCCAAAACACACACCAGACCAAAATACAAATTATCTCCAGGTGGGTCTTAATATAATTCCCAGGTTATATTACGTTATGAATAGTTACAGATGGCCTAATTCTGCATTATTATTACATGCATGTGGTTGAGAGACTCCAGAATAGTGTGCCTGAATTGCTATCAGAAGCGTCATGTGGAAGTGCAGTTTATGGTCGTTATAGGCACATTCGAACCGACGTTTTCTTCCAGCAGAATTGCTTTCACAAAACTTTGTACTGTGATGACTATTATCTATGACCTCTATGATACTCACAGAATGCTAGATGAACTCAAGATCTTTACAGATGCAGTCAGATGGTAAATTTGAATCACAAATACTTTTTAGATGGCGTATTGACAACGTACTAATTGAAAAATGGGAATTATTTGTTTTGTAATTATGGAAAAGGATTTGTCATTTCCGTGAGAAAATCACTTCCTCTTACAGTGTCCTGTTTACATCTACATTAGATCTCATATTAAGTTGCATTACAGAACCTCATAGCCTTTTAACATGTCAAAATTATAGTGAGCTCACAAAGCTTCTCTCCAAGTTGTTTGAGTATAGAAAGACAATTTTAAAACAAACTAAATAATTAATTGTTTTAGGTCCAATAAACCAAAATTTGGTCTAAAAAGACGTTAACTATCATCATCATCAATATAAATTATGTATTCCATAAAATATGCAGGCTGTTTTATATGTAATTTGCTTATGTTTCGTTTTTTTATTGCTATTAAGTTTGGTCTGACACCATGTGAATACTATAGGAATAAATATTCCAGATCATATCATGCCCAAGCAACATTGTGTTATACTGGCAGCATGGATATTTGTTAACGTCCAAATGCACTACCCTCTAATTATTTTTTGGGTTCTTAGACATGTTTATTTATACCGTTTTCAGATGGGATCTTTCGTTGATAGACAACCTTCCTGACTACATGAAAATTGCATTGGATATTTTCTTCAAGACATCCAATGAACTGATTGCTGAAGTTCTGAAAGAGAAAGGGCGAGATATGGCAGCCTACATATGGAAAAATGCAGTATGTACTGTTAATTATGAAGAACATTTTGTTCAAAACCATCAAATTCACAAAACCATCAAAACTTAAAAAACTTGCGGGATTTTGAATTTTAATATTTTTGAAGTTTATCATCCCGCATCCTGCACTCCGCAATTGCAGGATGGGGGATGCGGGATCACAAAACCACCACACTCGCACGAACAAAAACTTTTCTGCATCCCACATCAATATAACGTAACCTTAGGTTGTAGTAGTCGAGTTATTTCTTAATGAATCTTCTAGACTTCATAAATAGGTACTTTGAAGAATTTCAAAGTTAAAAAAGGTTCCATAAAAAAACACAAGTTTACATTTTATATATCTTAATTAATCATTTTCATTTCAAATTATCTTTACCCACTTCTTTTGGTAAAAGAAAATTATTTTTAATGCCTTGCCTGGCCTTCATGAATAGGTGCTTTAGAGAATTTCAAAGATGAAAATGGAGGGTTTCTCTGCAATTCCAATGGTGATCAACTTGAAGAAGAAGATGATAAACGAATGAGAAGCATGTTGTCATTGTTTCAAGCTTCTAACATTTCGTTTCCCGGAGAAAAAGTGATGGCCAAAACTGATGGTGTTCCCAATCTCGTCAAGACCAAAACCATCAAAACTTAAAAAACTTACGGGATTTTGAATTTTAATATTTTCGAAGTTTATTAGCCCGCATCCCGCACTCCACAATTGCGGGATGAGGGAACACAAAACCACCGCACTCGCATGAACAAAAAAATTTCCGCATCCCACATCAATATAACGTAACCTCAGGTTGCAGTAGTTGAGTTATTTCTTAATGAATCTTCTAGACTTCATGAATAGGTGCTTTGAAGAATTTCGAAGTTAAAAAATGTTCCATAAAAAAACACAAGTTTACATTTTATATATCTTAATTAATCATTTTCATTTCAAATTATCTTTACCTACTTCTTTTCGTAAAAGAAAATGATTTTTAATGCCTTGCCTGGCCTTCATGAATAGGTGCTTTGGAGAATTTCAAAGATGAAAACAGAGGGTTTCTTTGCAATTCCACTGGCAATCAACTTGAAGAAGAAGATGATAAACAAATGAGAAGCATGTTTTCATTGTTTCAAGCTTCTAACATTTTGTTTCCCGGAGAAAAAGTGATGGCCAAAAGTGATGGTGTTCCCAATCTCGGCAAGACCAAAACTGATGATGTTCCAAATCTTGTCATGACTGAATATGAAGCGGCATATATCATAGACTAGATAACAATTTTCCTGCCAGTGGATAATACCACATCCAATTTGATCCAGCACCTCGTCAAATTGAACCAGGCGCAAGACTCTAGATGGAGAATGTTTTGCAATGTTAAAGCCTGAGTGTTTTCAGAACATAGTTCAATTGGACACGGCATGGTACAAAATAAAGCCTGAGTGTTTTAATTCCATGCTACTTTCTTCCGTATTTGCTGTGTAACACCCCGGTTTTGACCCCGTTGCATTAGATGTATATGATGTATATATTGTAATGATCATGGTGTGGAGCTAAAGGCCAAGGCCCCACCATTGATCGGTTATGCTGTGTTTTGTATTTAAATTTGTCATCGATGGTATATCAGGGCATGCGGCATATATCATGGTTGTCATCCTATAAATATGCATCTATAATTAATTAAATGAACCCGACTAGCTACGGTCGCGGCAACTAAAATGAGAAGGGGGCATGGTTTTCACAAGGATAAGGGAGGGGAAAATGTCAACCTTGGCCAATAAGGAAAATACCCATGTGTCTTCTTCCCTTGTTTATTCCAACCACTTTCATAAAGAATGGCTGCTGGTCGATGAGGAAGTTATGGTCTTTGGGAGTGGGGTGGCAGGACTGTCAGTCCTCACCCACACGCACACTCCACCATGGTTGACTTCACAATGGAAGAAACCATCGTCCTCGCGCAGGCAGGGATCCCACTCTTCCCACGACAAGCTGAAACACTCACGCAATTCCCTTTCACATGCTGCTAGTTTTCTGTCCATCCATGCCTGTGCTGAACACTCACGCACCTCCAATTCGCGTCCTCTCTGTAGGTTGTTCGCCCTCATGCACAGGTATTCTTCCGTTTTGGACTCACACAACGAGCTGGGAGTTGTGCGTTTTCATCCACGATCTATTGTGTAGCTGTGGTCTTCCTTACGTTTTGGGACGGGAATCTGCTCATCTCACACACTGGTTGGAAGTCGGTATTTTTCTCTTCCTCAGCGTCGTTTATGTATGTTTTTCCTTACCAATTCGTGGCCTGTACATATGTTTACCTCTGCCGAACTGTGAATGTGGTTTTCCCTTTCTATCCTCGGAGTGTATAAGCTCCGTGGTGACTTCACTATTCGACGGGGTCACTGATTTCCCCACGTGGCTGTCTGTGTTTGTCGTGGTCTTCTTCACATTTTGGGGACGGTTGTAATTTGTGTGCATTAACACATTCAGTGGGCTATTGAAAATCCGTTTGGGAGCCATTTCCCCTGTTAAGCTATCTAAGCTGTAATAGCTGAGTAATTGCATGTGTGCAATGGTTGGTCTTCAGACTGTGTAAGGAGCAGGGATGGGGTCTTAGTTTTGCTTGATAAAATTGGTGGCTGGAAACCACACAGATAGAGCTAGAGGGCTGGCCTTCTTCTCCATCACCCTTGAATAGCACTGGAAGGGAATGCAGGGCCTGAGGGACTGTGTAGCAGAGAAGGGATTGATTCCTTGTGTTGGGTGTGGTGGGTGTCCTAGAGATCAGGCTAGTCTTGGTGTCACGTGTTCTTGGCTCTGTAATGAGCTCACTAGCTTAGCATTTAGCCTTTCCTCAACTCCTGGATGGCCTGATAAACCCAACTGTGTTGGCTTGGCTATGTTTTGTGTATCCCTGGATATGTGTAAGCCTGCTTGTTCCCTTATTCCTTGGAGAATCATGCCCAGCTCGGGGGTGGCAGCGTTGCTGAGAGATTAAGGAGCACGATGGCCTATGGTTGGGTGGAACGTTGCAGTGACGTAGCTGGTTGCAGAGCGAGTTCTTATAAGATAAGTGATCTTGCCCATTTTTACTTCTGCAACCATAATTTATGTTAATGAATGTAATGAACATGTTGAGTGAATGCTTGTGTGAATGCATGTTGATTCCGCTGTGCATGATAAATAACGATAGCTGTGTATGATGAAGAAATGGAATTTGTGCATGTTTTACCTTAATGCATTCCCTGCAGCATTCTATTTATGAAATTTTATACATGTACATGTTCATGGGCTCTTAGCCCGCATGGTGAACGCCATGGTGATCGCGTCCTCTCGCCGGTCGGAGGCATGGGGACGTGACAGTATGGTATCAGAGCCTCAATTTGGCAACAATGGTCCTCTATGGGCCAAGAAGAAGCAACTGACAGAGGTTGTATCTCATTCTGCTAGCCGAATCAGTGGACGACTGGTAAAAATTCAAAAGGAAATGGTCTAAGTGTGGAGCGGTCGGGCCACTAGCGGGGAGGACTTCTGCCGTTGCGGAAGAGCTAGACAGAAGGACTTCTGCCGTTACGGAAGCACTAAGAGAAAGCATGCCCGACGTCGTAACAGTTTGGAGAAAGCCGCGAATAGTTTGACTAAGTGTTCCGCATCGGAACAATTAACAGAGTTAACTTTCGCCGTTGCAGAAGAGTTTGTGAAGTTAACTTCCGCCGTTGCGAAAGAGTTTGTGAAGTGGGTGTTCGCCATTGCGGAAGTCTAAACGACTAGACGCCCGACGAAAAAGGCTGCCGACGCCGATCGGAAGGAGAAAGCATTTCGGGAGCCACCGTTGCGGAAGCGAAAGTGTTACGGCTTCCGATTAGAAAGGTTGCCGACATCGATCGGAAGGAGAAAGTGTTTCGGGAGCCGCCATTGCGGAAGCGAAAGCGTTACAGCTTCCGATTAGAAAGGCTGCCGACGCCAATCGGAAGGAGAAAGCGTTTCGAGAGCCACCGTTGTGGAAGCGAAAGCGTTACGGCTTCCGATTAGAAAGGATGCCGGTGCCGATCGGAAGGAGAAAGCGTTTCGGGAGCCGCCATTGCAGAAGCGAAAGCGTTACGGCTTCCGACTAGAATGGTTGCCGACGCCGATCGGAAGGAGAAATCGTTTCGGGAGCCGTCGTTGTGGAAGCGAAAGCGTTACGGCTTCCGACTAGAAAGGCTGCCAACATCGATTGGAAGGAGGAAGCGTTTCATGAGCCGCTGCTGCGGAATAAATAGTGGAAGAGGAACCGATTCTACGGAAGAATAATTGGAAAGAGGAGCCGATTCTGCGGAATAAAAATTGGGGAAGAAACCCGATTGAACAAAGGAAAATTCAGCTATTTTTCAGAGGAATTTTCAGTGGATTTTCATGGGTTGAGAAGGAGAAAAGTGGCAGCGATCTTATGTGCCAGATTGCGCGAAAACCAATGATTTACAAAAAAAAAAATGAGGGCGCTGCCCTCGACCCGCCACTGCAGGGCAGGACCCCTTGACCCCCGTCCTCCCCCTCAGATAGACATTCTTTGATGAAGAAATCTTGTGTTGGTAAAACTTGTTATTTTATGATTATTCCAGGAGAGGATAAGTGATTCTGATTTATATCAATGTTATGCATCTAACATTTGTGTTATTAACACGTTTGTAGAATCATAGTCACTTTCAAGGGAAGTATTCCAAGTAGTGCAGTTTGGTAAGTAAAGGGTGGTTTAGCTATGAGAACCCATGACGGATATGATGCTCGGGATTCCTACGAGCGAGCAGAAGATGCCATGGGAGAAAATGCCCGTAATAGAAATGATGACATTGAGTCTAATGGAAGGAGATTCCAAGAGACACTGTCCGACGTTGCAGCTACCATGAGAAGCTTGATCAAAGCCCAGGAAGAGCAGCATCAGTTGAATGCTGCTATGTTGCAGAGTTTGACAGACTTGCAAAGGAAGATAGACTCTGGACGAGGTACAGTGAGACCAGAAGGAAGTAAGAGCAGTACTAGGAGAAGAAGAAGGACTTCTAGTGGGTCATCTGATTTTGAAGAATCCAGCAGGGATTCAAGCTCTTCTTCTCATAAAGGGAAAATAAGGAGACACCATAGGGATCGCTCTCGGGATGAATTTAAGAAAGCTAAACCTCCTACATTTGATGGTGAGATAAAGACTGGACAAGAGGCTGAAGCTTGGCTTCTTGGGATAAAGAAGTACTTTCAAGTGCATGACTATTCAAGAAACATGAAGGAAAGAGTTGCCATATTCAATTTGAATGGAAGAGCATCCATTTGGTGGGAACACTTCAAGCAAGTAAAGAGGATCAGTGAAAGGAGACTGAAGTGGAAATAGTTCAAGAAGTACTTCAAGTAGAAGTATCTCTCTGACAGGTATTATGATGACAATATTAAGGAGTTCCATGAGATGAGATTGGGACAATGGACTATGGAAGAGTATGCAAATCATTTTTTGGAGCTGTTGAGGTATGTCCGGTACATCAGAGATGAAAAAGTCAAGTTCCAGCATTTTCTGAGTGGATTACCTCAGTCTTACAAAGATAGAATTGAGTTTTATGAACCCAGAACTCTTGAAGAAGCAATAAGAAAAGCTAAGTATTGCTATGAGCAAAGTAAAGGTAAACCTGATTACCATAAGGCATGGAAGGACAAGAAGAACGAGAAGTTTGACCAAAGGAAGAAGGGATTTAAACCTTCTAATTTCAAGAATCAGCAGAAGAAGCCATCTCAAGCTACGAGTAAGCTAGTTGGAGTGACCGGAGAAAAGCCTAAGGATCCAAAACAGAATAGAGGACCACTCCAATGTTGGAAATGTGGAGGACCCCACACGCGCAGGAATTGTCCACTCGAGAATGAGAGTGCAAGGCCAACTTATAACCTTCAAGGAGCAGAAACAGTGGGTCAAGTAGCAAGGGTAGTTCCTAGAATCTATCAAGCACTGGAGGACCGCCAGGAAGATCACCAGTCAGCTGTGGTTGAAGTAGCAGGTAAGATTGTTGAGCAATCTGTTTCCATTTTGATTGACCCCGGTTCTACGTACAGTTACATTACTCCTAGAGTAGTGGAGATTTGTGCTTTTAAGAAAGTAAAACATAGGAATTCTTGGTTAGTTCAGCTAGCCACTGGAACTAAGAGAAAGGTTAGTGAAGTGGTATAGAAATGTCCATTGGTCATGAATGGATTGGTCACGTGTGTAGATCTGAATGTTATACCGCTTGGTTCCTATGATGTTCTCATTGGAATGGATTGGTTAGAAGCTTGATTGCTACAATAAGACTTTCGAATGCATGGATGAAGAAGGAAACCTAGTAGTTGTGAAAGGCATTCCAAAAGTGATTTGAGTCTGGCAGGTTTCAGCAATGCAGTTAAAGAAGTTCTGTAGGAAGGGTTGCGAGTTGTATGTAGCTCAGATTTTGGAGGAAACAAAAGATGAAACTCCTCGGTTGGAGGATTATTAGGTGTTATAGGAATTCATGGATGTGTTTCCTAATGAGATTCTAAGGCTTCCTCCAAATAGGGACATTGATTTCACAATTGAACTTGTGCCAGGAGCAGCACCAGTGTCCAAGGCACCCTACAGGATGAGTACACCGAAGATGCTAGAGTTGAAGATGCAATTGCAAGAGCTGTTGGAAAAGAAGTATATCCGACTGAGTGTGTCTCCTTGGGGAGCACCGGTTCTGTTTGTCAAGAAGAAAGATGGTACACTCAGGTTATGTATTGATTACAGATAGTTGAACAAGGTTACTGTGAAGAATAAATATCCTTTGCCTAGGCTTGATGAACTATTTGATCAAATGAGAGGAGCAAAGGTATTTTTCCAAGATTGAATTGAGGTCTGGTTACCATCAGGTGAGAATCAAGGATGAAGACATTCATAAGAACGCCTTTAGGACAAGGTATGGGCATTATGAGTTTGTAGTGGTACCCTTTGGTCTCACGAATGCACCAGCTACATTTATGTGCCTTATGAATAGCGTCTTCAACAAGTATTTGGACAAGTTTGTTCTTGTTTTCCTTGATGACATTCTTGTTTATTCCAAGAATGAGGAAGAGCATGAAGAGCATTTGAGATTGACATTGAATTTTCTCAAGGAGCATCAGTTGTATGCGAAACTAAGCAAGTGTGACTTCTATAGAGATAGAATTCAGTATTTGGGTCACATTATCTCAGAGGAGGGTATATTTGTGGACCCTGAAAAAGATAGAATCCATTATGAATTGACCAACTCCAAGAAATGTGACAGATGTAAGATCTTTTATGGGACTTGCAGGATACTACAGGAGATTCATTGAGGGATTCTCCAAAGTTGCACATGCTATCACTTCTTTGCAAAAGAAGGGGATGAAGTTTGAATGGACATCAAGGTGTGAAAAAAGCTTCCAAAGATTGAAGAGACTTCTCACCAATACACCAGTATTGAAAGTTGCAGATCCAGAGAAGGATTTTGTGGTATGCACCGATGCATGCAGACAAGGGCTTGGAGGAGTCCTTATGCAAGACAACCACGTGATATGTTATGAGTCAAGAAAGTTGAAGGAACATGAGATGAACTATGCCACTCATGATCTAGAGCTTGCAGCCATAGTACATGCTCTCAAGATGTGGAGACATTACTTGATGGGTAGGAGATTTGAGCTCAGAACAGACCATTGTGGTTTGAAGTACCTATTTGATCAGCCTACTTTGAATGCTAGGCAAGCAAGATGGCTGGAGTTTTTATGTGAGTTTGATTTTGAAATCAAGCACATAAAGGGAAAATAAAACAAGGTAGCTGATGCACTCAGCAGGAAGATGCAAGGAATGCATGTGGCATCTCTTAGTACTTGCCAATCAGATTTGAGGCAACAGATTGTTGATCATGTTGCTGGAGATGAATTGTATGAGCAGGTAAAAGACAAGTTACAGCAGCAAAGTATTGAGAAGAGGTATGAGGGATATAAATTGGAAAAAGATGGACTTATCACTTATAAAGGTAGAATTTATATTCCGAATGTAGCAGATCTGAGGAGAGTTGTTATGGATGAAATCCATCAAGCTCCGTATTCTGGTCACCCAGGATACCAGAAGATAATTGCTACAGCTAGGAAGCAGTATTTTTGGCCAGGAATGAAAAAGGACATGGCTGAATACATTTTGAGGTGTATGAAATGTCAACAGGTAAAGGTTGAGCATCAACATCCAGCAGGTTTGTTGCAGCCGTTGCCAGTTCCAGAATGGAAATGGGAAGTTATTTCCATGGATTTTATTACAGGATTGCCAATGACTTGGAGATAACATGATTCCATCATGGTTGTGGTAGACAAGTTGACTAAGGCAGCACATTTTATACCGGTTAAGTCTACGTATGAGACTGGCGACATTGCCAAGATCTTCATGAAGGAGATATTCAAATTGCATGGATTGCCTAAGGCAATAGTCTCTGACAGAGATGTCAAGTTCACTTCCAACTTTTGGAAGGGGTTGTTTGCAGATTTGGGTACAAAGCTAAACTACAGCACTGCCTACCATCCTCAGACAGATGGTCAGACAGAGAGAGTTAATCAGGTGCTTGAAGATATGCTTCGCATGTACGTGATGGACAAACCAACCAAGTGGGAAGATTACTTACACTTGGTAGAGTTTGCTTATAACAATGGACATCAGACATCCTTGGGGATGAGTTCGTATGAAGCTTTGTATGGAAGAAGGTGTAGGACACCACTGACTTGGGGCAATCCAGTGAACAGGATTGTGCTTGGGCCATAATTTCTCAAGGAGATGGAGCAAGAGGTGGTAAAGATCAGGCAGAAGCTGAAAGTAGCACAGGACAGACAGAAAAGCTATGCAGACAAGCCTAGGGTGAACAGGGAGTTCAGGGTTGGAGATCATGTTTACCTCAGAGTGAGGGCAAGGAAGAGTTCCTTGAAGCTTGGAAGTTGTGCCAAGTTGTCACCGAGATACTGTGGGCTGTTTGAAGTGCTTGAAAGAATAGTGCCAGTTGCATATAGACTTGTATTTCCTGCTAGCACTAGAGCTCATAATGTTTTTCATGTTTCTTTGCTTAAGAGATATGTACATGATCCTAACCATGTGATAATTGGGATGTGATTCAGGTGGAACCCGAGGGAGAGTTCTGAATCGAGCCAATGCGCATCCTCGACAGGAAGGTCACAATGCTCCGGAACCGAGCCATAGGTCAGGTAAAGGTGCAATGGGAGCACTACGGACCTGAAGAGGCTACTTGGGAGTTGGAGGATGCCGTGCGATTGGCACATCCATTTTTGTTCAATTTTGCGGAACACTGAGGCGATACCAGTGTAGCATTTTGTTCAATTTTGTAAAGCACTGAGGACAGTGCTATTGAAGGGGGAGGTGAATGTAACACCCCAGTTTTGACCCTGTTGCATTAGATGTATATGATGTATATATTGTAATGATCATGGTGTGGAGCTAAAGGCCAAGGCCCCACCATTGATCGGTTATGCTGTGTTTTGTATTTAAATTTGTCACCGATGGTATATCAGGGCATGCGACATATATCATGGTTGTCATCCTGTAAATATGCATCTATAATTAATTAAATGAACCCGACCAGCTACGATGGCGACAACTAAAATGAGAAGGGGGCATGGTTTTCACAAGGATAAGGGAGGGGAAAATGTCAACCTTGGCCAATAAGGAAAATGCCCATGTGTCTTCTTCCCTTGTTTATTCCAACCACTTTCATAAAGAATGGCTGCTGGTGGTTGAGGTAGTTATGGTCTTTGGGAGTGGGGTGGCAGGACTGTCAGTCCTCACCCACACACACAATCCACCACGGTTGACTTCACAATGAGATCCCACTCTTCCCACGACGAGCTGAAACACTCACGCACTTCCCTTTCACGCGCTGCTAGTTTTCTGTCCATCCATGCCTGTGCTGAACACTCACGCACCTCCAATTCACGTCTTCTCTCTAGGCTGTTCACCCTCACGCACATGTATTCTTCCGTTTTGGACTCACATAGCGAGCTGGGAGCTGTGCATTTTCATCCATGATCTACTGTGTAGCTGTGGTCTTCCTTACGTTTTGGGACGGGAATCTTCTCATCTCACATGCCGGTTGGAAGTCGGTATTTTTCTCTTCCTCACCGTGGTTTATGTATGTTTTTCCTTACCAATTCGTGGCCTGTACATATGTTTACCTATGCCCAGCTGTGAATGTGGTTTTCCCTTTCTATCCTCGGACTGTATAAGCTCCGTGGTGACTTCACTGTTGGACGGGGTCACTAATTTCCCCATGTGGCTGTCTGTGTTTGTCGTGGTATTCTTCACATTTTGGGGACGGTTGTAATTTGTGTGCACTAACATGTTCAGTGGGCTATTGAAAATCCGTTTGGGAGCCATTTCCCCTGTTAAGCTATCTAAGCTGTAATAGCTAAGTAATTGCATGTGTGCAATGGTTGGTCTTCGGACTGTGTAGGGAGTAGGGATGGGGGCTTAGTTTTGCTTGATAAACCTGGTGGCTAGAAACCACATAGACAGAGCTAGAGGGTTGGACTTCTTCTCCATCACCCTTGAATAGCACTGGAAGGGAATGCAGGGCCCGAGGGACTGTGTAGCAGAGAAGGGATTGATTCCTTGTGTTGGGTGTGGTGGGTGTCCTAGAGATCAGGCTAGTTCTGGTGTGGGTGTTCTTGGCTCTGTAATGAGTTCACCAGTTTAGCATTTATCCTTTCCTCAACTCCTGGATGGCCTGATAAACCCAACTGTGTTGGCTTGGATGTGTTTTATATATCCCTGGCTATGTGTAAGCCTGCTTGTTCCCTTATTCCTTGGAGAATCATGCCCAGCTCGGGGGTGGCAGCGTTGCTGAGAGATTAAGGAGCATGCTGGCCTATGGTTGGGTGGAACGTTGCAGCAACGTAACTGGTTGCAGAGAGAGTTCTTATAAGATAAGTGATCTTGCCGATTTTTACTTCTGCAACCATAATTTATGTTAATGAATGTAATGAACATGTTGAGTGAATGCTTGTGTGAATGCATGTTGATTCCGCTGTGCATGATAAATAACGATGGCTGTGTATGATGAACAATGGCATTTGTGCATGTTTTACCTTAATGCATTCCCTGCAACATTCTGTTTATGCAATTTTATACATGTACATGTTTATGGGCACTTAGCCCGCATGGTGAACACCATGGTGATCGCGTCCTCTTGCCAGTCAAAGGCATGGGGACGTGACATGCTGGATCACGAGATTTACTAACCGAAAATTTTAACCATGGAAAATTTAACTCGCCAATCATAATGCGACATGTGTCGAAATGGTAATGGCCGGGGAGACGAGGAATCTTTGAGACTGCATCTCCATAGAGAAAATGCCTTCGACGTAATTAATATGGCTTGCTAGTTGAGCCTCTGCATGCGAAGAAGGAATGGTGTATTATGATTATTATTATTATTATTTAAAAAAGAATAAAAACATATTTATAAATGAAAACATAAAAAATAATTGATATAAATAAATACATAAATAATAATAATTATATATGTTCAATTATTTAAACCATGTTTCAGTATTGTTGACCTTAATCGATAGTTAACGTTAAAACAAGGTAAATTTTGAATCATGGTTGAACATTGTTCAGACATGGTTGAATTTAGTGCATTATGGATGACTGAACAATCAAAATATTTCCTTAAATCCATTAATAATATCAACATGTGCTTGAATTCAATCTATGGTTGACTACAATCCAAAGTTAACTTCAATCCAAGGTTGACTTTGAACAATGGTTGAATTCAAGCCAGAACCACATTTTTAAAAGTGGTTGATTGAATTTAAACCATGGTAACCTTCAACCCATAGTTAACTTTTAAGTAAGGATGAATTCAATCCATACTAACATTTAAGAAAGGGAGACTTCAATCCATGGTTAACTTCAATCCATAGCTGAATTTTAAGCAAGGTTGACTTCAATCCAATGTCGACTTCAATCCAAGGTTGACCTCAATCCATATTTGACTTCAATCCATTTTTTACTTTTACGAAAGGTTGACTTAAATCCAATGTTGGCTTTAATCCATGATTGATTTGAATCCATGGTTGACTTCAGTCTATAACTCACTTCAATCCAAGATTGACTTTAGTCCATGGTTGACTTCAATTAATATTTGGATTTAATCCAAGGTTGATTATAGTCCATAGTTGACTTTTAAGCAAGGTTGACTTCAATTGAAGGTTAACTTTATTATAATGTTGACTTCAAACCATAGATGGATTCAATCCAAGGCTGAATTCAATCCATGGTTGACTTCAATCCAAGGTTGAATTCAATCCATGGGTGGCTTCAACCCAAGGTTGACTCTAATCAAAGGTTGACTTCAATCCATGGTCGACTTTAATCTAAGGTAGATTTGATTCAAAGGTTGACTTCAATGTAATGGGTGACTTCAATCCATTACAAATGTTAACATTAATTACTTCAATCTATGGTTGAATTTAATCCATAGTTGACTTCAATTCATGGTTAACTTCAATATAAGGTTGACTTTGAACCAAGGTTGACCTCAATCCACAACCATAATTTAAAAAGTGGCTAATTGACTTTGAACCATAGTTGAAATCAATCCATAGGTAATGTTTAAGAAAATTTGAATTTAATTCATAGTTGACTTTTAAGTTAGGTTGACTTCAATCCATTATTGAATTTTAAGAAAGGTTGACTTCAATCCAATGTTGACTTTGAACCATAATTGAATTCAATCAATAACTACAATTTTAAAAGTGGTTGATTGAATTTGAACCATGGTATGCCTCTACTCATATTTGAATTTTAAGTAAGGTTGAGTATAATCCATATCTGACTGTAATTAAAGGTTGACTGTAATTAAAGGTTGACTTCAATTTATGGTTGACTTCAATCTATAGTAACCTTCAATCCATGGTGTACTTTAATCAATTGTTGAATTTTAAGAAAGGTTGAATTCAATCCATGGTTCAGTTCAATCCAGGGATGACTTTAATTTAAGTTTGATTTCAATCCATATTTGACTTTTACGTAAGGTTGAATTCAATCCAATATTGACATTAATCCAAGGTTGACTTAATTCCATGGTTGACTTCAATCCATATTTCACTTAAATACAAGGTTCACTTCAATCCATAGTTGGCTTCAATCAAAGGTTGACTGTAATCCATTATTGACTTTTAAGAAATAATGACTTCAATTAAAGGTTGACTGTAATCCATTATTGACTTTTAAGAAATAATGACTTCAATTAAAGGTTGACTGTAATCCATTATTGACTTTTAAGAAATAATGACTTCAATTAAAGGTTGACTTCATTCCAATATTAACTTCAATCCATGGTTGACTTTTTACCAAGATTGACTTTAATTCATACTTTATTTCAATCCAAGGTTGACTTTAATACATAGTTGAAATTTACGCAAGGTTGAGTTCAATCTAAGGTTGACTTCAATCCAATGTTGACTTCAATGCATTCTTGGCTTCAGTCCATGGTTGACTTCAATATAAGATTGACTTCAATCCATAGTTGAATTTAGTACATGGTTTCTTTCAATTGAAGGTTGAATTCAATCCAAGGTTGAGTTCAATCCAAGGGTGACTTCAATCCATGCTTGAATTGAATCCATAGTTGGCTTAATCCAAGAATGACTTCAACTTAAGGTTGACTGCAATCCATAGTTTATTTTTAAGAAAGGTTGGCTTTAATCCAAGGTTGACATCATTCGAATGTTGGCTTTAATCCAATGTTGACATCATTCCAAGGTTGAATTTAATCTATGGTTGGCTTCAATCCAAGGTTCACTGGAATCCATGGTGGACTTCAATACAAAGTTGAACTCAATCCATGGGTGACTTCAATCCAAGGTTGAATTCAAGTCATGGTTGAATTCAATCCATGGTTGACTTCAATCGAAGCTAAACTTGAAACTAGGGTTGACATCAATGTAATGGGAGACTTCAATTCAAGGTTCAATTTGAATGATGTTTGATTTCAATCCATAACCACATTTTTAAAAGTGTCTGATTGACCTCAAACCATGGTTGAATTCAATGTAGTGGTTGACTTCAATCCATGAATAATATTAACATTAAGGACTTCAATTAACGGTTGAATTTAATCCATCGTTAACTTCAATCCATGGTTGACTTCAATCCATGTACGACTTTGAACCATGCTTGACTTTAATACACAACCACATTTTTAAAGGTGGTTGATTGACCTCCAACCATGGTTAAATTCAATCCATAGTAAACTTTTAAGCAATGTTAACTTCAATCCATAGTTAAATTCAATCAATAGTTGACTTCAATCTAATGTAGACTTTGAACTATAATTGAATTCAATCCAGAACTACATTTTCAAAAGTGGTTGATTAATTTTGAACCATGGTAGACCTCATGAAAGGTTAACGATAATCCATAGTTGAATTTGAAGTAAGGTTGAATTCAATACATGGTTGACTTCAATCTAAACACATTATACAACCTCACCGGAACTCTAAATATTTCCCGTTTGTTTATAGGGTGCATTTAGTGGCTATTTTAATCTTCGTGTCACACACCTAAAAAACAAAATTCTTTTATTTTTTTAGGCGAATATGTTGGCGTAACATGGTTTAATTTGGTCACACCATGAGATAAATTGTCATCAAGAATTAAATGCGTATAAGGTAACTTATTATGATTCTTTCAATGAATGGACATGTTTTACCTTAAGTGGCATTCGCATATGGGTGACGACGACCCTATAGCCACACCTCAAGGTGATGTTCTCAATGTTTTTTATGCTTATTGTAAATATTGAATTTGCTAGGGATTTTAAGCCTAAAGGCTATGGCTTTGTCCTGGCATCTATATACTAGCTCTAGCAACTATAACCTAGTTCTAAACACACCCTTCATTATAGGGTGGCAAAGGCAACAACAAATAGTAAGGGGTCAATGCGCAAGCATAGATTAAAGTTTTGTAATGAGTTGATTTGGTTTATAAAATGTTTTGGGGACTATGGTGATAGAACCATAGAGGTGATCTGAAACTTGACCTTGGCATACTGCATTGATGTTTATAATAAGGTTTATGGTATACCCATCGATGGGAGTTACAAGGTTGTTTGCTAATACATGCAATTAAGTTTTGGCTACGGGACATTCCTTCAAAACTATTTAAAAACTATATTTTTTTAAAGTTAAAAGGATTAAAAAATATATCTATACATTAAAAAAAAATATTATGATTTACAAAATATCTCACCTTTCACTTTCACATCTAACCCAAAAATATGCAATTAAAATTAAAAAAGATGTATCTATGAATATACTTATTTTTTAATAAAAAGTTTATTTCAAAAACAAAATATCCCACTTATCGGGCTTATCCATTACATACATTCTAAGCATGTATTCCAGGAACTAATTTACTCTTTCAGTTTGTCCATCTGTTTGAGGATGATATGCAGTGATGGAATTTAATTGTGTGTGCCAAGTCCTTTGAACAAGGCTTTACCTTAGGTACGTCGTGTAACCTGAAAATTTATTTCATAAATATATCAGCAATTTTAACAGCCTTATAAATAGATTTTACTAGAATAAAGTGAGTTGCTTTATTTAATTTGTCTACTACGACCCTGATTGAGTTGTGTTGTCTAAAATTATTAGGTAAAACCTGTTATGAAATCCATGCTAATTACTTCCCATTTCTATTGTGGAATTGGTAATGGATGCAGTAATCATGATGGATGTTGGTGATCAACTTTTACCTGTTGACATTCAGTGTAGTGTTCTAAATATTCTGATACTTTTTTTTTAATATTAGGCCAAAAGAAGTATTTTTCTTGTCATAGTGATCATTTTTTGGTATCTAGGGTGACTTGAATACGGTTGTTTGTGTAATTCATCCATAACAATTAATTTAATATCTGTTGAATTTGGTATATATAATATACCTTTATGTAGTAATATCCCTATTCTATCCACACTAATATCTGTTTTTATTATTTTCTGTAGTCTTTTCTTTTAGGGTTTGATACTCATTATTTTTTTTGCATTTTTGCATTTTGTTTTCTAAATATGACTCATAGTTGGTGCTTGTATATAGTAATTTTGCATGTCGACTTAAATCATTTGCAATTTTATTCTTTTCCCCCTTTAAATGTTTTATTTCTAAATTGTATTCGCTTAAAAATGACAGTCACCTAGCTTGTCTAGCATTAAGATTTTATTGGTCAAACAAATACTTTAGACTTATGTTATCCGACATTAGTGAGAATCATCTTCCAATGAGGTAGTGTCGCCACATTTTTAGTGCATGTATGATGGCAACAAGTTCTAAGTCATGTATAGCATAATTATTCTCGTGTTCTTTTAACTTCCTAGACTCGTAGGCTACGACATAGTTTTCTTGAATTAGTACCCTACCTAATCCTTCTTTACATGCGTCAGTGCATACAATGAAATCCTTAAAAGGATCAACAATTTTTAAGATAGGAGGCGTGGTTAATATATTTTTATCTTATTAAAACTTTTCGTACATTTTTCTCTCCAAACAAATTTATTACGTTTCTTATGCGGTGAAGTTATGGGGTAGGCTATTATAGAAAAACCTTCAATGAATTTTTGGTAGTAGCCAATAATCCCCATGAATGATCTTAACTTGGTTACATTCTATGGAACATGTCATTCAATGTTAGCCTTAATCTTATCGGGATCGACTGATATTTCATATTTAGACACCGTGTGTCCTAGATACTGGATTATGTCTTTAAAGAAGTCGCATTTGCTAAACTTGGAAAACAATTGTTGTTCTCTTAACACTTGTAAAATTAATTTTAGGTGTTCTTCGTGTTCTTGTTTATTATTTGAGTAAATAAATATGTCGTTGATGAATACAACTATGAATTTATCTAAGCAATTCCTCAAAATACTATTCATTAAGCACATAAAAGTTGAAGATGCATTTGTTAAATCAAATTGCATTGTGACAAACCCGTATTGACCAAATTTGGTTCTAAAAGTTGTTTTAAATATATCTTCATCCCTGATCCATACCTCATGATATCTAGATGTTAAATCTATTTTGGAGAAGATGGTTTCCCCTCAGAAACGACCGAATAGATCATCTATCCAGGGCAAAGGATATCATTTTTAATAGCCATCTTGTTTAATTGGCTACAATCTATACACTGTCTTAAAGTGACATCTTTTTCTTTACAAATAAGACTAGTGCCCCCCAAGGGGAAACACTAGGTCGAATGTACTTTTCATCAGTTAGTTCATGCAATTCTGATTTAATTTTAGTAAACTCTATTATATTCATCTTATATGGTGCTTTCGATTGTGGTACCACCCCTGGTACTAGATCGATCGTAAAGTCTATGTCCCTCTTCGGTGGTAGTACTAGAACTTCTTCCAAAAATATGTCTTTAAAATTGGTATATCCTCAATTTTAAGTTGATTATCTTTATCCTTATCATCCATTACATAGACTGTGAAAAATTTCCATCCCTTACGTACAAAACCTTTTCATCTATAAGGAAGATATTTCTCTTATAGTAATTTTTCTGGGAATTCCTCTTACATTAATTGTATTACCATTATCATCTAAGCATGTGAAATTTTTATCATAGAAAATTAACATAACCCTATGTTTCTCTAATTAGTCCATTCCTATCATCAAATCATAATACCCTAATGGTATGATATTTAAATCAGCATGTGTATTCAATTTATTCATCTTAATTTCACAGTTTTTCACATAACTATTGACTTTCTGTTTTGTACATGTGGCTAGTTTTTCCAGCCATGAATTCTCATACTTATATTGCTGTAATTTACATAATTCTACAATCCTAGGTGATACATAACTTAAACTTGCACCCACATCAATTAGTATAGAGATGGGTTGGTCTTTTATCATACCTTTGATTTCGACCATTGAAGCCTGATGGTTTGCTTGTTGATTCTCTAGTGCTGCAATGATTTTGGGCATGCTTCTCGACATATCCCAAATTGTAGTAGCTTCTTGGATTGAGTGGACATTATTAAAAAAATTCTTTCTTATGGGACAATATTTAAAGTAATGTGGATCGCCACATTCCCAACATTTTAGTGGTTCCCTCTGTGCAGTGTTTTTATTAAAGGTAGTGGGTGGTTCTCTTTCCTTTTTGGCAGGGTTTAGTGGTTTAAATATTTTATATTTATTCCCTTGATATCCCTAGTGGTTATTCCCATTATTCTTGAAGAGCTTAGTATTTTTCTTTCTCTGATCAAAGTTGTGATGCCTTTTAGTTTTCCAGTTAGGTATATTTTCCCTTTTATGCTTATTTTGATCATAACAGAAATATGCATTTTTCATTGCCTCTTCCAATGATTTTGGATTGTCATACTCATCCTCTCTTTAAACATAAGAGGAATACAACTGAGGAAATGTGGTATTTTTTGTTTTTCGTCAATTATATAAGGCAGATAATTAAGTAAACTTAAGAATTTACTGCAAAGTTCTTTCATGGTCATAGTACGTAATCTTAATTCGTAAAATTCCTTATCTTTTTCTTCGCAATACTGTTCTGAGAGATTTTTTTAAATGTTTCTTGAATGTTCTCCATGTTACATAACTTTCTTTTATACCTTTTACCTTCTTTATGTACTGCCACTATATATCTTCTTTTCCTGTTAAGTTATAGATGGTCATCTTTGCCTTTAGTTCATCAGAATAGTTATAAATATGGAAATATTTCTTCATTCTAGATAACCAAGCTTCTACTTCTTCCCCTTTCTCGATCTCTTCGTTAAACATGTGAGGTTTGATTTTTTTTTAATTCACCCGAGATTTCTTCATAATATTTATATTTATTTTTCTTTTGGTTACTGTCACTACTTTCACTAGAATCCTTATGTTTTTATTTATTGTGCTTGGCTAATTCTTCAATTGAAGATTCGGTCTCATGTTGAGAAAATCCCAGTTTCTTTCCCTTACGTTTGTAAGGGGTAGTTTTTTTTATGTTAAGTTCAGGTTCTTTATTTTTCTCTTATTCATTACTATGTAATTTAGACATCAAAATGTTATTTAACTCTTCGGGTGCTTTCAAAATACATTTTTTGTCTTCTTTAACTTGTTTTAGTTCCGATATTAATTCCTTAAAGGTTTGTTGTAATTCATATGGGTTATCGTTTCTACTTTCATTTAGATTTAGCCATATTTCACCATCACTTAGGTTACATTCTTCATTGTTCACTAGATTCCTAGGGTGGGATTCCTCTTCTACAGATATTCCCACATCTGCCATAATTTCCTACAAAACACAAGGTTATCCTTCTCTTCCTGTTCATAACAGAATCAAACAATAACAAGACAAACTTAGTTTTATGTTTTTATCAGTTTCAGTGTTGGGTTCGTTCAGGAAAAGTGTTGTAACCATGATTTGATATCATTCTGTCACACACCTAAAAATTCCAAAAAAACAAAATAAAATCGTTTATATTCTTTAATACGAAAATGTTGTTGTAACATAGTTTATATTGGTCACAACATGAAATAAATTGTCATTGAGAATTAAATGCATATGAAGTAGCTTATTATGGTTCTTTCAATGAAAGGATAGCTTTTACCTCAAGTGGCGTTCGCATACGGGTGATGATGAACCTATAACCACACCTTAAGTTGTTATTCTCAATGCTTTTTATGCTTATTCTAAATATTGAATTTGCTAGGGATTTTAAGCCTAAAGGACATGGCTTAGTCCTAGCATCATCCTATCTCTAGCACTTATGACCTACTTCTAAACACACCCTTCATTACATGCTGGAAAATGTAACAACATATAGTAATGGGTTAATGCGCAAACATAGTTTAAAGGTTGTAATGAATTGATTTGGTTTATGAAATGTTTTGGGGACTATGGTGATAGCACCATAGTCATGATCCAAACCTTGAACTTGGCATAATGGGATGATTTTTATAATAAGGTTTATGGTATACCCATCAATGGGAGTTACAAGTTTGTTTTCCAACACATGCAATTAAGTTTTGGCTATGGGACATTTACTTTTTCATGGCTACAAGTTGGCAATGCACCCAGGCGTATTAATGGCAAGAGTTTAATGCAAACTATGGGAACTGAGAGGAAATCTCAAGCCTACATTTGGCATGGTCTCCAACAAGGGTTTTGCCAAGGTTTTAATGCAACGTTTAACATGTCTGAAGGTTTCATTATTGCACTTTTGTTTGGTCTGTAACTGTTCTTGGAAGAAAACATGGCCATTTTATGGTTGTTTGCGCATCGTCCTCTTGTGTCCTGCACAATTTGTTAATCGAGGTTATGTATTGTGTTCTGGGTATAAATGAATTTTTTCATCAGTATTATGGCCGCCGCGATGGCCTTGGCCTTTATGGTTCATCATGGGAGGAAGAAGAAAAATTATTTGTTCAGATTTCCAAGCCTTTAACCAGGTAATGAAGATTCTTAATTTCGTTTCACTTAGTTTAAAAAATTGTTTCAGAATAATGACATATGCAATTATCTAACTTGGGGTTTCTACTTCAGTGCAAGAAGAGGAGTGATAAGAGCGTCCAAGACAAGCCTACCCGTGGCCCTCTCCTCATTCGTATAAGGTAAGGGTTCAACTCAATAGTTTCTTTGACTGCTTGAAATCGACTTCATAAAAAAAAAGAGTCTAACTTTATTCTTTCAAAGTGTAGGTGAAGTTTTTGGGTGGTTATAGAATATTTCAATGAATTCTAGCTTCCAAGTCCTGCCCTTGCATTTGTTGAGTTAGGTGAGGGTTTTTACCTTATCACTAAATTATTTCTGCAGCATATAGTTACAGATTTCAACAAATATAAATATTGATTGTGTATTATATGGAATGTAGATTGTATGTTGGTCGAAGAGAGTGGCGACAGGGTCACCTCCTCTCAGGCCTGTTACTTCATTGCCAAAGGTGAGGAAAGTAACCCTACTTTGTTTAAAATTTATAAAAAGAAACAATCATAAATTCACAAGCGATCTAACATTTCTTAGTTTGTTGATATGCGTGTAACCTCCTGACATGGATATGGTCGGTCTGCCTCAATGACCGCCAATAACCAAGTGGAAAGGGTTAACTTAATATATAGTTGTAGCGGTTCTTCAATGGTTCATGGAATTATTAGGATAGAGCGTTCACTGCTATTGCAAAGATAATTTTGGACTGTGTGTTTAAAATAAACCCTTACGGGTCTTCATCCTACAGAAATGGCTTTGCAGCCTCTCTTTTGTTTGAATTGTTTATAATATCCACTCGAATGAATATGTTGTGAATTTATTAAAGTGATGGATGCCATTTTAATGGTCTTACAACCACACATTGTTTGTTGGATGGTTTTTGTGGTTGAAAAATCGAATATCTTTGTGACTCGATTATGTGGAAGCAAATATTTTTGGACAAATCCATAAGTCTTTAGGTTTGGATACCCAAGATTAGAGAATGTGTGTTTATATTTTTAATGACTATATATTTTCTAGATATGATTGTTGTATTTACTATATAGGTCCATGAGCTGTTATAAAAAGAGACTAAATTCGATTTAGTTACAATGGGTATAGTTACCCATCCGACATCAGTCGTGTAACTGTTTTTTATTTAATTTATAAGATTGGATATGTGCTGGACATTTATGTATTATTTGCATAATATTTTTTGTGGCGATCATTTCCCATATCGATCTTTAATCTAAATATTTGTTATGGGAAGAAAGCCTCTCGACTCTACTATGTATATCCTATATCATTCTATGCGACAATTTGTCATCTTTTTAGTTACTATTTACATAATTTGAAATATTATTAGGTCATTCAACTCATATTTTTAAAATTAATAGTTCCCTCTAAATTATTGTTATTTGACTATATTAATAGAGTCTGGCCATAATCATGAGTAGTTTGGAAATATAATTTTTAATTGGGAATAATGTATAAGGTTAATAAAGTTTAAAAAAATATCAATGCAATTGTAATTTAGACTATTTAGTGAGATCTAGGACATACCTTGATTCAAACTCCTAATTATGCTAACATTAGATCCTACTCTAATATAGGTATGGAAGCCCAAATATAGATTAATTTAAATTAGATTACGATAATAAACCTGCGATTTCTCTACTATAAAGAACAATTATTTCCAATCATAACTTAAAATATGAACAAGGGATAGGAAGAGGTGCATAATATCAATTACCATAATTACGATTCATATCTATACTTGAATTATATTTTAACAATACTTAAACAGATAAGAATAGAAATAGGGAGCCTAACACCACTGCTGGGAAAACATAACTGAAGTTGACGTTTCTCCCAACCAAATCCTAGAGCATCCAAGTCTTACTTTCTCAAGAACCTTTGAGCTTGTTTGTAGAAGCATAAGGACAAAATATGCATCAGCTCTTGCATTAACAGATCAATTCACCGTCCATTGCTAGCCTCCTTCTTGCTTAATGGACATACTATTATATAATATTTTTCATAGGACTTAGTCATTGATGAGCCTCCTTCTCTTTAGAACTCTAGAAGGAGTCTTGAACTGATTTTGGGGAATATTCCTCATGCATCACTTGAGTTCTCACTCAACACCTTTTACCACTTGACTTTTCCCCTCGGGGGTCAGAAACACTCTTTCAACATCTAATTCAATTCCTCTGAGTACTTTTAATTATTAAATAAGAATAATTCATTACATCTATTTTGACTTTCTAGCCAAAATATTAAAAAATATAAAATATTCAAAGAATAATAATTTACATTATTTGATGTGTTGCACTCTGAAATCAAAATTGGCGCTATTGGTAGCACACCTTTTTTTCTAGCACTAAGATTACAAATTTTTGGAAACTCTTCATATTATTTTTTTAATTAGATAAAAACTACCAATATATTTCAAGTTGACATCGCACCCAGGTGTATTGATGACAATCTTTTAATGCAAACTATGGGAACCGAGAGGAAATATCATCCCTCCATTTGGCATGGTCTCCAGCGAGGGTTTTTCCAAGGATTTAATGTAGCATTTAACAAGTTTGAAGGTTTCATTATCACACTTTGTTTTGGTCTATAACCGTTCTTGGAAGAAAACTTGGCCATTTCATGGCTGCTTGCATGTCTTCCTCTTATGTCTTGCACAGTCCATTAATGGAAGTTATTTCTTGTGTTTTGAGGTATAACTGAAGGTTTTCATCAGTACTATGGCCACCATGATGGCCTCGACCTTTCAAAAACTCTAAATTTATTCTTTCAAAGTGCAGGTGAATTTTTTGGGTGGCTATAGAAGCTTTCAATGAATTCTAGCTTCCAAGTCTCGCCCTTGCATTTGTTGGGTCAGGTGAGGGTTTTTACCCTATCACTAACTTCTTTTTGCAGCATATAGTTGCATATTTCAACAAACATAAATATTGATTATGTATAATATGGAATGTAGGTTGTATGATGATGGACGAGAGTGGTGATAGGGTCACCTCCTCTTAGTTCTGTTACTTCATTGACAAAGGTGAGGAAATTACCCCTACTCTGTTTAAAAATTATAAAAAGAAACAATGATTACTTCACAAGCGATCTAACATTTCTTAGTTTGTTGATATGCATGTAACCTCTTGGCATGGATGTGCTCGGTCTGCATCAATTGACCCTCAATAGCCAAGTGGTAAGGGTTAACTTAGTAGATAGTTGTAGTGGTTCTTCCCTTGTTCGTGGACCCCTTAGGAATAGGGTTTTTTCCACGACTACGCAGATAATTTTGGACTGTGTTTATAAAATAAACCCTTATGGGTCTTCATCCTACATAAATGGCTTCATAGCCTCTCTTTTGTTTGCATTGTTTATAATATCCAATCAGATAAATATGTTGTGGATTTATTAAACGATGGATTCCATTTTAATGGTCTTACATCCACACATTGTTTGTTGGATGGTTTATGTGGATGAAAAACAAAATATCTTTGTGACTCGATTATGTGGAAGCAAATATTTTTGTACAGATCGATAAGTCTTGGGGTTTGGATTCCCACGATTAGAGTTTGTGTGTTTATATTTAATGACTTTATTACTTGCTAGATCTCATTGTTGTATTTATTATATAGATTCGTGAGCCGTTATAAAAGGAGTCTAAACTCGTTTTAGTTACAATAAGTATGGTTACCCATTCAACATTAGTCGTGTAACTGTTTGTTTTTTAATTTATAAGTTTGGATATGTGTTGGACATTTATGTATTATTTTCATAAGATTTGTTGTGGTGATTGTTGCCCATATCAATATGTGATCTAGATATTTGTTATGGGAAAAAAACCTCTCAGCTCTACTATGTATATCCTATATCATTCTATGCGACAATCTGCCATCTTTTCATTTACTGTTTATGTAATTTGAAATATTATTGGTTCATTCGATCCGTGTTTTTAAAATTAATAGTTCCCTCTATAATATTGTTATTTATCTATATTAATGGAGTTTGGTCATAAACATAAGTATCCTGGAAATAGATTTTTTAATTGGGAATAATGTATAAGATTAATACAGTTTGCAAACAAATATCAATGCAATTGTAATTTATAATATTTAATGAGATCTAGGACATACCTTCATTCAAACTCCTAATTAGGCTAACATTAGATCCTACTCTAATAGGGGTATGGAATCCCAAACAAATATTAATTTAAATTAGATTACAATAATAAACCTGTGATTTATCTACTATAAAGAACAATTATATCAAATCATAACTTACTATAGGAACAAGCAATATGCACAGATGCATAGTATTAATTATTGTAATTACGATTCATATCTATGCTTGAATTATACTTTATCAATGCTTAAATAGATAAGAATAAAAATAGGTAATCTGACACCACTATCAGGAAAATAGAACTGAGGTTGTTGTTCCTCCCAACCAACTCCTAGAGCAACCATGTCTTACTTGCTCTAGAACCCCTGAGCCTATTTGTTGAACCATAAGGACAAGATCCGATCAATGTGCCATATTTTACATTAACATACCAATTCCTTGTCCATCGCTAGCCTCCTGCTTACTTAATGGACATACCATTATATAGTATTTTTCCTAGGACTCGGTCATTTATGAGTCTCCTTCTCTTTATCACTCCTAATTTTGGGGAAGATTCCTCCTACATCACTTGAGTTCTCACTCAATAGATTTTTCCACTTGTCTTTTCCCCTTGTGGGTCAGCAAACACTCGTTCAATAGCTACTTCAGTTCTGATTCCTCTCTGTATTTTTAATTATTAAATAATAATAATTCATTACATCTATTTTTTTTTTCTAGTCAAAATATTAAAAAAAAATATTCAAAGAATAATAATTTACATTTATTTGTTGTGTTACATACACCTCCCCTCAGAGGATAACACCATCCTTGGTGTTATTATTTTTCTATCTTCATTCTTCCATTATTTCATCTTGAAATAGGATTGGATATGCCTCCCGCATATCACTTTCCAATTCCCGAGTGGACTCTTTCAGAATAAGGTGCTTCCATTTCAAATTGACTTGTCTGATGGTACGGTTCCAAAGTAAAATTTCTCTCCTATCGAGAATACGCTTTGGTTCCACCTAAATCTATCCTTTGGGTTCCACCTGTATAACATTCCATTCAATCACATCAGTAACATCATGAATGTATTTCTTCAAAATGGAAACATGAAAAACACTATGTACTTCAATCATAGGTTGTAATGCTAACTGATAAGCTACCAGTCCCACTTTTTCCAAAAATTAAAATGGACCGCAATACCTGGGTTCCAATTTTGAGTATATTCCCAGTCTCAGGGAGATTTTCTTGGGATTTACCTTTATGTATACATGCTCTCCTACTTGGAACTCTCTAGGATTTCTTTTCAACTTGACATAACTCTTTTTCCTATATTGAGCATCCTTCAAATTTTGTTGTACTTATCTCACTACTAGTTCCATATCTTTCAATAATTTAGGACCTTTACATTAACCTGACGACGAGACTACTCCAAAAAATTGGATTGTTACATTTCAATCCATACAAAATTTCAAATGGACTCATTCCAGCCGAAACTTGGAAATGATTGTTATATGCAAATTATACTAATGAAAACTATTTAAAAAATTATGATTTTTTAAAGTTAAAAGGATTGAAAAATATATCTATACATTAAAAAAAATATTATGATTTACAAAATATCTCACCTTTCACTTTCACATCTAACCCAAAAATATACAATTAAAATTAAAAAAGATGTATCTATGAATTATATACTTATTTTTTAATAAAAAGCTTATTTCAAAAACAAAATATCCCATATACTAACTAAATGATAACTTTGACATATCCAACTAAATGATAACTTTGAAATATAAAATAAAAAGTTCTCAATCTTATTAGTCCTTGCCCTGGCTAGCAGGGACTCTAGTAATTGCCTTGCTATTTTTTCATTAAAACGGTGATCATATTTAGTCATTTTCATTTCATATAAGCTAAGTTTTATCTTGATTTTAGAGAGAGTACTTTATTTTACCCAATCATATTTATGAAACTATTTCATACTCCAATCAAAAGATTTGAGGCCTTATTTGGCCTCAAATCGAGGCAAGATGAAATAACCTTAGACATTTCCCACTCCATTTACAAATCGATAATGAAAATATTATGAGATTGAGTAATGCTAGCCTTACTCTAGCATTAGTCTTAGACATTTAATGTGAGACCTTATTTGGCCTCAAATCGAGGCAAACTGAAATAACCTTAGACATTTCCCACTCCATTTACAAATCGATAATGAAAATATTATGAGATTGAGTAATGCTAGCCTTACTCTAGCATTAGTCTTAGACATTTAATGTCAAATGTAATATGAGAGAACCCCACAACATTGGGGCATTACTTAAATGTAATGGGGCTACATGGCAAAGTTGCATGTCACTGTTTGATGGCATGTCACTGCTTGATGATACCACCTCGCTAATGCTTGCCATCGCCTACCTTTCACAAGATCGATTTCCCTTCATAAGATGCCTATCAGATGCATATATGCTGCTAATATTCCTACCAAATGTAGATATGTTTCTATGCTACTTGTGCTCCTGGATCCAACTTAATATACCAGATGTAGATATGCTTCACCAACGTTCAAAACCATTTCTATTTTCTTTTAGCCATGCGTCTAGAACTTATGGATATGTTGAGCAGTAAGGTAAATTGAACTTCTTCTTTAGGCTATTCATCTTTAACTGCAATTTAATTTGTATTCTTAGCATTTGAATTTGTATAATATAATGGATTATGTGATAAAATGAAAAGAATATGCTTGCTACAAGAGCTTACCTTGAGTATTTCTTCTTTTATGACTTTTGAAAGCTTTGAAATAGAAGAAACTCATTTGGGCTTCAATTTCATTTCATTTGCACACATACAATTGAACTGCAGGAGGGGAAATATGCTAGAATTAACTATGGACTTGCTATTGATTGGACGACTTGCATTCTTTTCATGGTATCCTACCATATCTACTTCATCTACAGAATCATCAAGTATCCCAATTCCACCGTCATAGTGTATAGTCGGTTGTTGCTGCATACCTTTGATTTTGGAAGCTTGTAGCATACTCTCAAATTTCTTGTTCTGCTCAAAAGTTATATGCATTTCAAGAGCCAGATCCAGATGAAGCAAAGTGAAAAGGTAGAGACTTAGCAGCCATCTTGATTTTGCTGCATACCTTTGATTTTGGAAGCTTGTAGCATACTCTCAAATTTCTTGTTCTGCTCAAAAGTTATATGCATTTCAAGAGCCAGATCCAGATGAAGCAAAGTGAAAAGGTAGAGACTTAGCAGCCATCTTGATTTTGCTGCATACCTTTGATTTTGGAAGCTTGTAGCATACTCTCAAATTTCTTGTTCTGCTCAAAAGTTATATGCATTTCAAGAGCCAGATCCAGATGAAGCAAAGTGAAAAGGTAGAGACTTAGCAGCCATCTTGATTTTGCTGCATACCTTTGATTTTGGAAGCTTGTAGCATACTCTCAAATTTCTTGTTCTGCTCAAAAGTTATATGCATTTCAAGAGCCAGATCCAGATGAAGCAAAGTGAAAAGGTAGAGACTTAGCAGCCATCTTGATTTTGCTGCATACCTTTGATTTTGGAAGCTTGTAGCATACTCTCAAATTTCTTGTTCTGCTCAAAAGTTATATGCATTTCAAGAGCCAGATCCAGATGAAGCAAAGTGAAAAGGTAGAGACTTAGCAGCCATCTTGATTTTGCTGCATACCTTTGATTTTGGAAGCTTGTAGCATACTCTCAAATTTCTTGTTCTGCTCAAAAGTTATATGCATTTCAAGAGCCAGATCCAGATGAAGCAAAGTGAAAAGGTAGAGACTTAGCAGCCATCTTGATTTTGCTGCATACCTTTGATTTTGGAAGCTTGTAGCATACTCTCAAATTTCTTGTTCTGCTCAAAAGTTATATGCATTTCAAGAGCCAGATCCAGATGAAGCAAAGTGAAAAGGTAGAGACTTAGCAGCCACCATACAATGACCTCAACCTGCAATATCACTATTAAATAACATATGACAATTTTATTATTTCCTAGAAAAAGACAAGGTGCATCTTCAAGAGCTCTCCGGCCTATCAACCACAACAACATAACATTTAAGGTCTGTGAGAACGACAAATACTTCAGAGAGCAAACCGACCTATCTCTTGCTATTAATTCAATTGTTGTATGTTCAGCAACAACCTTTACTCCAACGGATCTCCTCATTGAAGGTAAGAAGCAAGCATTAGTTCCCAAAGACTGCAATTAGAATAGGTATAATTAAAAAGCGCTTCGTGATTAAAAATGGGCATTCCCAAGCTGTTTGCTGCAGAAAAGAGATCTAGAAATACTTGTTTTTATATACTCAATAACTTGTTCATCTCTAACTTTGTTGCCCTCTTTTTATATTACATGGAAAACTGTCATAAAAAAAAGCACATTACATTGGATTTAGCAACACTAGCTTCCACTCAATTTTATTAATGCCACTTTGCAACTGAAATACTAAAACAAGTTATGGTCCAGACTACAAATTTACCATCCATGAACAATCCTCCATCAGAAGATATGTAATCCTTGGAAATGGTAAGATTCATATATGTCTGCTAGTACTTTCACTACTTCTAGAAGAATTCCATGCTTATCGGCATTGTCGACCTGCAAGGCAAAAAATGATTACAATTAAAATAAAAGGAAAATCCAATATTTGATTCACTCAACTCAGTAGATAATTTGAATGCTCAAAATTTAAAATACTCGAAGAATACCTTCGCTAGTGCTGCAGATGGAGAATGGCTATGCATCGCATACCTATCAAAAACGTTAGTGAAAAGAGCGCATAGTTGGACACCATACCCTTGAGGGAGACTGATTCGGTTCGGTTCATGCCTACCCAGGCCAACCACTGTTCCCTCCGGCCACCTGTGAATACTCTATGCTTCAGTGATGACACTTGGAGACAGGTCTAAAGAAGCGTGTATGGCATGTATAAAGAAGCAACAAGTGAATGTTATTTGTTTCTCATTCTCCAACTAAGGTAGGCTCTTTATCGTTTAAATGATGTCTAAGGTAGATGACGTATACGTTTAAAAATATCACTATAAGGCAAAGTTTTTATAAGAAATCATATGATTCGATGCAGTGGAATCATTTCATTTCATTATTTCTATGTCTCAAGCAGAAAAATGCGCACATTGATTTTAATTTAAATATATTAATTATCTTAAACTAGTGTCGATGACGTGTACACCAAAGATATCTATCTATTTATGATAATTTAGGATTCACAACAAGAATTTGAATATGATAATATTATAATGATACGTTGAGATCTACACATAAATAAACATAATAAATATCCAACGTGGAACAAATTTTACTTAAAATAAAAGAAGTATCTTCACCGATGTGCTGATGACGTGTACGAAATATTCAATTTACATGAAACATACTTATCCATTTATGATGATAGTATTCACAGAAAGTATTTGAATTAGATAATGATACATATGTCAATAACCAGACATATATATGTGGCCGAGACTGGACATATATGTAAACCAAGACCACGACATAAAGCGAGATGGATTTGCACAGGATGTATTAAATTATTGATTCATCCAAGAAGCAACCACATAATGTCCCAACTAGTTACCTAAAGAAATGTCACTTGTCACTTTTATAAAATCAAACAACGTTACTTAGCTGCGTTAACGTCCACACGCATGTGCAAAGACATGTGTCGTTCCTTAAATCTTAATCTCACATGAAGCAGAACCAACAATACCAGCTCGGTGAAGACATTGCTTTCTATCGGAGGAGGAAATGCCAACAACAACACCTTCACCATGATGGCGGGCGACGCATCATTACACAAAGTGTTTATAGATTCGTCCATAGCTCTAGCGAGGAACTATTCCTACCACGGTCACGGCCTCGACCTCGACTGGGAGTATCCGCAGACTATGACGGATATGAACAATTTGGGGCAATTGTTCTCTGAGTGGAGAATCTACCATACAAGCTGAGGCTCAAGCCACGGGCGATGACCCCCTGCAGATCTTCACAGCGGCCGTCTAGTTCTTTCACAAATTCTTCGTGTGGGGCGACATTAGAGAATATCCCACCGCGATTGACAATCTTGACTGGATGAACATAATGACCTACGATTTCCACGGTCCTAGGAAGCAGAATTGGACCGGAGCACTGGCGGCCCTATACGATCCCGATTCCAATAGCAGCACTCTATCTAGAATGTTATTTTGATGATGCCATGCATTTTATGCTATTATGATGATTTCCATCGATCAATTACCTGAAACAGGTGGTGTAATCCCAGGAAGGAATGCCAAAATATTAGTTATTTGGTGTTAGGAAGCACTTGGCAATATATTGAATATGGTCAAGTCGTCGTTGTTAGTGCTATGGTCAAGTCGTCGTTGTTAGTGCTAGGAAGCACTTCACAAGTTATGTATGACAACTGGAGTATGCATGCAACATGCAAATTGTACACTGAATCTACACGCAATTTTCTTGTAAAGACACACGCAATCTAAATGAACATTTGTTTTGACATGCATGAAATTGTACACTGAATCTACACGTAATTTTCTTGTAAAGACACCCGTAATCTAAATGAACAATCTGTTTTGACATGCATGGATGTACGAACAAATATGCTTTAATACAAGGGTCACATGTACAAGTATGGTCCATCAACAATGACAGGACGATTACATGTTACAAATATCATCTCTGTCATATCTTATAACTGTCATCTCTATCACACCTTGGCAGGGACTTGCTGCTCTGCAGCCTTTCTTGTTAAATTAAATTATCTTTTTAAAATAAATCACTCGCTGGTTACCAAAAACTAAAATAATAATCTGAACTGAAATTACAGTAATGATTGTTCATATTAAGTGTCTACATTTAAGCATTCTTCATTCAAAACTATATCCACCTTATTCGAATCAGAAAGTCCTTAACATATTTACAATATATTAAAAACAATTGTATTAATATTACATTTATAAGCACTCTTTATTTAAAACCATATCCGTCTTATTACAATATTATATAAAAAACAACAACATTAATACTACACTTATAAGCGCTCTTCAATTAAAACCATATCCATCTTATTCAAATTATTCAAATCACAACGTACTTAACATTATTATAATATAATATGCTATATTAAAAACAACTATAACTATATTAATATTATATGTCTACACCTATAAGTTGATGTAGATATAATAATTTGATTATATATAATTATGAAAATGGATTGTGTTTTTAGTTTGGATTTTTTTTTTTTCATTGAAAAAAAATCGTAAATTTCTTTACATTTCTCAGATGGATGTCCATTTTCATCCAAAAAGGAATAAGTCTAAAACAAGATCATAATATTTACAAATTAGGATCATAAGATCAAACATCAAAGCCTGTCATCATAGATTTGCTAGAAGCAAATATCTCAAAACATAAACACACATAGTGTCGAAATGTATCTTTAAATCCAAAAGATTCATAAAGTATCAAAGTATTCAAAAAACTTTCATATATTTCAATCACATCCAGCAAAGGATGTTCAACCATCAATATGATATAGTTGCAACATAAAAAAAAACCACCATCAAAGGACCTATAAAAAGCAAGAACTCATCATCAACAAGATCAAGTCAAAAGATCTGATAGGACTCATAAACTGAATCCTCTCTCTGTTCTTTGATAAACCAATGAACCTCGCAAATCCTTGCTCCTTCCTTAGCCAAAGAATCAGCAAGACTGTTTCTTTCACGGTAGATATGCTGAAACTACACCATCTCAAACATGCCAGAAAGTCTATGAACTTCCTGAAGAATTAAAGATAATTCTAAGTTGTGCATTCTGAAATTACCCTTGGCCCAATTAATAACTAACTATGAATCGCCAAAAATCTGGATTTTTGTAGAATCCTTCATCCTAGCCAAAGTGAGCAGAAGCTTTAAAGCACAAAGTTCAGCCGAATTGTTAGTACCAGCCCCTAAACCAGCTTTAAAGGAGAAGGAAATTTTATCAGAAAAATAAAGTATACCTCCAGCTCCACTGACTGAATCCTCAGCAGCTGATCCATCAAAAAAATCCCAACGATAGGTTTATCAATAATTTCTGCAAAAACAAATCTATTTTTCAGAACTTGATCCTTTTGTGGGAAAGTTCTCAGCAAACCCAAACTGAAAGAGCAAACCTGTGAAGGTAGTAGAGATTGATCTTCAAAACAACTATGGTTACGAGCCTTCCATAAAAACCACAAAACAATAACAGGCAATGACCTAATATGCTTAACTTGCATATTAAGAAACCAATTCTTCTAAGAGTCTATCACAGATGTCCCATACCATAAGTTTCTAAAATTTAATTTATCTTCAAGATCAAGCCAAACACTCTTAGTGAAGGGGTAGTCCACTCCTAGATGATGATTAGTTTCAACCTCCAATTTACACAAGTAACATCTACCAGGTCCTTCAAAACCTCTTTTAGCCAAGACATCCCAAGTGAGTGCCTTTCCAGAAAAAAGAAACCAACAAAAAATTTTAGATTTTAAGGGGCACTTAAGTTTCCACAAAACTTTCCACCACCTGGATAGTTCCAAACCAATCCTGTCCTGAAGCAGATGAACATAACCTTCTTTAGGAGTGTATTTACCAATTTTGGAAGGATTCTAGACAAGAGTGTCACCAATGGTAGAAAGTCTGACATGACTCGCTTTAAGGATGGCTATATAGTCATTCCAACATAAGACATCTTGAAAATCAGATAGTCCAATAATGTTTGTAGAAAGCCATCCTTGATCACTCATAAGAGTCAAACCAGGGCATCCAATATCTTTAAGATGGAAAATGCCAACAGAATGTAATTTATCAAGCAATGAAATAGGTAATTGATGACGCCATTTGCAACCAACCCAAGGGTCAATACCAATCCTAAGATCAACACCATTACCAACCTTCCATACAAGGTTATTACCAATAAGTTCAAAAGCCCATAAAACAGCTTTCCAACAGATTGAAATATTCTTTTTCTTCTTGTCAGGTACACGGATCCAATCTAGAATAGATAGAGGATAAACATATTTCTGAACTGCAATATGAACCCAGAGACCCGTACCTAAAATGATATTCCAAACACTCTTCGCTGCAAGGGCTTTGGAAAAAACCACCGAAATTTTGAGTCCCCAACCACCCAGGGATTTAGGACAAGCCAAATATTTCCATGAAGTCCAAGGAAGACCAGCAGAATCCTTATGTCCAGACCACAAGAATCTAAAACAAATGTTTCTAATTTTCTCAATAACCCCCACAGGGATCCAGAAATGCATCCAGTAAATCAGGATGGCTTCAAGGACTGCTTTTATCAACGTAAGCTTACCTCCCTTGGTTAACCAGTGAAAACTCCAGTTCATAATCCTTTTTTCCACTTTTGCAATAAGCCAGTCCCAATCCTTCAGAACATATCTGCATGGTTTAAGAAAGAAACCAAGATACTTCATAACAGACACAAGAGGTAACAAAGTAAAAGAAAAAATATTTTGAATAGTAATGATCTCAAAATCATCCAGACCAGAATGATATAAAGCAGATTTTTTGTCATTAATCTGCATACCAAATGCTTTACAAAAATTCAAAAGGATCTCATACAAAGAAGATAAAGATTGTTCTGATCTATCAGTGACCATGATAACATCATCCACAAAAAGTACATGAGTTAGAGAAATTTCATTTCCAAAAGATATACCACGATAAATTCCATCACCTTTGGCATAGTAAATGGCTCTACTCAATCCTTCGACAATAATCAGAAAAAGTAAAGGTGCCAAGGGGCAACCCTGTCTTAACCCCCTTGCAGTTTTAAAAAAGGTAGAAGCTGCTCCATTTATAAGAACAACAAAGGAGACAGAAGTTAAGCTGCTCATAACCCAGCTGATGAATAAACCAACAAATCCCATTTTGGACAAGAGTACCCTCAGATAATTCCAACTAACTCTATGGTAGGATTTAGACAGGTCGATTTTAAGAATCACAAATTTTAAGTGTTTACCATGAATGGTATGTAAACCCTCCTGTATGACACCCACCGCATCATGGATCTGTCTACCTGGTAAAAACCCAAACTGTTCACATGAGATATAACGACCCAACACATGTTTGATGCGAGTAGAAATAATCTTACCAATGATTTTGTAACAGAAATTGTACAAAGCAATTGGCCTGAAGTGCTCGAAACAAATAAGTAGATCAATCTTGGGAATCAGAACAAGAAGAGTGGAGTTAAAGACAGCTGGAATTTTACCAGATATTCTTGAATATTCGATCACACGAAGTGAATCAGGTCCCATAACATCGAACAGTGCCCGATAAACTTCTACCGGGAGTCCATCCGGACCAAGGCTCTTATCATTCTTGCTCAAAGTAAGGATAGATAGGATTTCATGTAAAGTAACAGGTTTGATGAGCTCTTCATTATCTTCCACAGAAATGTTGGAAGGAAAGTACCCAGCACTCTTAACAACTTCGGGAAAATGAAGATTACTCTCCTCCTGAAATAAGGTCTCAAAGTGTTTAACTTCAGCTGCTGCAATATCCTTAAAACCTTCCACCAAGTTTCCATCATCATCAATAATTTTCCAGATAGAGTTGATAAATTTCCTATTATCAACAAATTTATGGGAAAAAGGGGTGTTTTCATCCCCACATAATAACCATAAAGCTCTACTTTTCAATCTGGCTTCCTTTTCTCGATCAAGTAGAATCTTCCTCTTACGAGATTCCAGATCAACAAGAGAAGTTTTAACCACCTTAGAAGCAAAACCTAGTCCCATCTTGTGAAAATAGTCCTGAGAGGATTCAATATCCATTAAGTCCTTATCCTCCTATAATTTCTTCGCTGCCGACCATGAGATAGATACCTATTTAAGTTTCTTAAGATTTGAGGCAAAGAGGGCAGCAGGAGACAACTCAAGGTTATAAGAGAAAATAGTCCAAGAATATTTTAAAAGGGAGACAAAATCCTCATCCTCCAACCAGAAAGCATTAAATTTGAAGGGACTACGTGGTCTAGGATATTTAGACAACAATTGCATAAAGAGAGGATTATGATCTAAATCACCACCACTACCTATCCATTGTCTGAAATGCATATCACAATCCAGAAAATCAGAAGAAAGAAGGATCCTGCCAAGTCTTTTACAAATGTTTTCACACCCAACCCTCCGATTATTCCAGGTAGGTAACAACAAAGTAGGGGCTAAATCCACAAGTGAAGCAGATTCCAAATGCCTAAGAAAGAAATCAGAAAGGTTGTCAACCCTAGCCTTATCACCCCAAACCTTCGATAATCCAATAGAAAATTTCAAATCACCCCCCAGAATCAATTTTAAACTCAATAAACCCTCCATTTTGAACAGATTGATCCAAAATAATTCTTTGTCCACATAGGGACCATACAGGTTGAGACAAACAATTATCAAATTAAGTTCAATAGAGTGCAACGTAGCACAGAGTCCAGAACCAAAATCCCAGGCATTAATCAAATGAAAAGGTCGCATTTTCCAACCATGAAGTAAACCCCCCGATTTACCTTTAGAATCCACAGATAAGAAATTCCATCCATGATTCATGGAATCCATCTCAGAGACTAACAAATCACCACTACACATAGTCTCCTGTAAAAATAAAACATCGACTGAATGTTCTGCAATCAGTCTGCGGATCACTAGTTTTTTGGGCAAACTAGCCAACCCTCTGCAATTGAGGGTCATAGTAATCATATGCGAACACCCAAAGGGGGTTGCACAGCTCTAAGTGCCCCAGGAACATAAATTACATTGGGAAACAGCTTCTTATGAACCCCTCCAGGATCAATACACCTTATATCATGCCCTGTCAAAACCCCTAAACTTACAGAATTGGCCTTAGCACATGACCGCAAGAAGTAGCCATCCGAAGGTTTAGAAGATTTTACAGGGGAGACAAACCCTAAACTCCCTAAATTCCCCACAGGGGCTAAAGTCCTTCTCGACTCTATCGAAAGCCCATCACCAGAAATCAAAAGGTTATCTAGAAGTAAGCTGGGATCATTCACAGAAAAACAAAGTGGTTTCAAAGAATCCACCAAACTGACAGAATCTGAAACTGAGTCAACACCCATCAAATCTTCCATCAGAACCTCTTCCGAGGCCAAAAAATAAGACACCAAGCCAACAGGAGGAATCACAGTCCTATGGTTATCCAAATGATCAAAAACCTTAAAACTGAGAGAATTCAAGGAGTCCCCAATATTAACACCACCCGAAACGGAAAGATCACCCTTCAAAACATTCTCTAGAACCTCATCCGAGACAGGTTTAACAGATTTCCAAACAACAGGGTTCTTCATTTGCCAAGAGGTTTTGGAATTTGGAGTAGAGGCTGAATTACCGAATTTAGAAAAAGGTAAAGGGAATTCATGGATTAAATGGCCATAGGTATGACATCTATTATAGAAAATATGTATGCCAAGATAATCTAAAGGCCGGTGGAACTCAAGGTCCCCCTTCTTAATCAAGATATCCTTCGGTAAGCCATTCCTAAGATCAAGAAGAACTAGCACTTTACCCAGACAACATATACCCGAGTCACGAAAAGAGAGGTTGGCTTCCAAGAATGTACCTAAGGTATTGCCTATCAGATTGAAGAAATCGGTCAACCAAAATTCAAAAGGAAAGTTCGGAAGCTTAACCCAGATAGGAATCAGATCATACCTTTCCACCCTCGGGTCGAATAAAGGAGACCATCTCTTCAGTAACAGGTCCGAGTTCTACCATCTCCAGAAGCCAGCGAGAATAATGGTTGCATCAGCATCAGAATGGAACTTGAAAGCGATCCACCCACGTGGGAGCATGAAAAAATCCGGGCAAATACTAATGCGATCGGTCCAAACACTAGCAACCCAGATTTTAACACCATCAGCACTAATCTTTCGGCCACCAAATATGCCCACCAGAGTAGTGGCATTGGTCAGAATAATGTCATTCAGAGTGACATCCTCTCCGATGACCATCATTGCGGATTTACCTTTCCTAACGATTTTCCCAGGCTGCTTCAGTCGCTTAACAACCTCTGGGGAAACACAATATTTACCAGCTAGAATGCTAGAAATTGAATCCTTAAGACCTCCCTTAAACCATGAATCAAGAAAAACATGTTCATCTTTCAACTTCAAATCCACAGCGGGCACCGAAGTCTCCACTGAGCCCTTTCCCGACTCAGAAGACAAGGACCTGGATAAAATTGGAGAAGAATAGGCTGAAAGACCAAGAATACTATTAGACACAGGTAAAATAAGGTCAGTTTGCAAGGTAGTGCCATTCAATGGGATAAACTCTCCCACTCCAATATCCTCAACACTTGGCAAAACAGAACCATCGAGCGATCCCAAAGGATTAAAACCATCGATCTTTCCCCGAGGCAACTTAATTCCATCATGAACAGATGGTAGGGTTCTGGCCAGATGCTTTAAAGCCCTTAACATCATCCAGGAGGGCCAAGTTAACGCGTCACACCCGTGTACAACGAAGTGATAACACCAAATCCCAAGAACAAGGATAAGATGCAATCCGGTAGATAAAAAATAAAGGAAATCGTCAAATCTTCCAGAAGCAATAATACAAGGAGTACAATCCGATCAAACCTCAGCCAAAAGGACAAGCTGGAAAATAAAAATAAAAAATCGAGAAATTAACGGCTAAGAATTACGTCCTCCATCAAAATGTCGCTCTGCTCTCCGATCCTCCATCAATGGCTAAGAAGTACGTGATGCTCTCCCGATCCTCAATCAACGGCCGGTTCATTTCCGATCCTCCATCAACGGCTAAGAAGTACGTTCTGCTCCAACTTTCTGTCATTAACCAACTTAACGAACAAGTATCTTCCTTAGTTTGGATTTGAGTGGGAATTGTCATATTAATGGTAATATAAGCATGGTGTAATTATATCTATTAAATTAAACTTATTAACTAACTACTTTTTAATTAATTTCATTTCTTAAACTTTATTTTGTATTCAATTCAATTTTCTTTATTGAGAGATTACTCTTCTCCCCCTATGATGTTTTGGCATCCTTTTATAAGAGTTATGTTTTTAGAAGCTCCAATGCAATGTCAACTCATTATTGATTTTTGTGTGAATGATATTTTTCATCCTTTTATAAGGGTTATGTTTTTAGAAGTTCCAATGCAATGTCAACTCATTTTTGATTTGTGTGCATGATGTTCTTGCATCCTTTTATAAAGGTTATGTTCTTAGAAGCTCTAGTGCAATGTCAAAGGGATAGAGCAATAAATACAAAGGTGAATAGGAACCCATGCACAACTTCACATAAATAATACAATAAATACCGAAGGAAAATAGGAGCCAGGGCTAGAGTTGGAGGCATTTAGAAAGCTTGAGGAGTAGGTGAGTAGTTGTGGAAAGAGAAAGAAGTACTTATGCATGCTATGTAGTTGATGTATATTAATGTTTATTTGCATTAATGTTGCTTGTATCATGATACATATTTATCATAGTTTTTATATTGTATATTTAAGGAAAATCTATAATTTGGTGAGATTTACTACTGAAATTTAGTGCCTATGTTTATGAAGGTTTGAATTGGAATCTTGCAATATTTAATGTGTAGATATATCTTTGTGTGCTTCAAATTATTGTTTTGCAGTTTATGATGGATAAAATAATTCCCAACAAATGATAAATACTCATTCAAATATTCTTGTAAGCAATAAAAAAATGTAACCAAAAATATGTAGGCCATTCCATATTTTACAATCCATTTCCATGGTATTTCCTACCACTAAATCTTATGCAACTTTGAAATTACAATCTATTGCAAAACATAATAGTTGGTTGAAGCATGTGAGAACCATGTTTTCATTGGGCCTAACATTTTTTAAGAAAATCTACTTGTCATATAATTTCATACATGCCATGAGTGTCACACACCTCAAAAATCGTAATTAAAAAAAAATTGTGCATGCATTTAACTAACAATATTCATACAACTCTTAACAAGCAGTTTTACTCATGAGTTAAATAGTGATACTTAGGTAAGTTACTTATATCATTCTGTTCCCTATGCTAGGTTTTTCCAGCTACGGTAATGACGAACACTATCCATTGCATACAACCACGCCCGAAGATGATGTTTTTCATTTTCTTGCTTTGGTTTTTATTCTTGTTACTAGGGCCTTAGTAGCCCAAAGGTTGGGAGACTATACCATAATCTTGATCCAACCTTGCAATGTAACAAGGTTTTATGATAAAGGTTTATGTGGACACGATCCTTACCATAGTCCTAAGTGCATGGTATAAGGTAATGTAAAGGACCTTGGTCCTAATGGCGTGAAGGGTGTAAAGATTTGAACATGGAATTGACATGGTTTAAACCATGGTTTGCAATGTTAATATATTGTAATATTTGTTGGTTTATATTGCAATGGTTTTTGCATTATATGATATGGTTCTTAGCATAGTTTACAAGGTTTGAAGCAATGACTAAACAACCATCATTTGATCTTGCTGAGGGTTTTAAAGTGTTCTACTTGAGTTGACTTTCCTTAAAAGTGTGTCCCACCATGTGAGTTGAGTGCGCAACGAGGATTCTATGCTGGCCTCGAGATCTCATCTCGGTCGTCCATTTGTAAGGTTATCTAGTTAGGGTTTTGCAAGATTTTAATGTTTTTTTTGCGCTTTGAACCTTGCATTTGTGTTTTGTTTGGTTTGTGTGTGAGAGAGAGAGAGTCGATTTCTTCTTTGTTAATGGTGAAATGTTGGGTTTCTTGGTGTAACCACTGCTAGTGTTTGAAAACAATGTAATGGTTTCTTGCCAAGGTACTCTTGTGCTTGTTCATGGTGTCCATAGTCATCTCCAACTCATTGCTTTGCTCAGCCATTGATCCCAGTTTGTTGTTGCCCTTCACCAGGTACCCTTAGTTTAACGTTGCAATTATTTTAACTTGAAGTTTCTTTTTAATGTCTTATCTGTAACTCATCCTACAATGTTTATTTGTGCGGGAAAATGAGGAATAAGGGTCTTCTCGAAGGCTTCCACCCTTGGCCTCTCTGCAACTTGCATCGGGTAACAGAAAATGGTGTTCATCTTTATGTTCAATCTTGTTTACACGGTTTAATTAGTTATTTTGACTGCCACTGATGCCTTTGTTGTAGGTTGGGTGCTTTGGCGAGGAAGGAGACAGGGTCACCTCCTCATAGGCATGCGTTTTAGAACACTGAGGTAAAGAACAAAAATCCTAGCACTAGTTTTCACTCTGTAAATTTTAAGGAGTTTTATCCACCATATCTAATAATGTTATGGTTTGTTGCAGGTCTTAAAATCCTCAGCGTAAGGAGCTGAGAGGAGGGAATACTCCAGATCTACACAAGATACTATGTTGTGTTTGTTTTATTCGAAACACATGGGGTTTACACTTTATTTACAGAGGGATTTACAACCTCTTAGCTTCGTATTGGTTTTAAGTGCATTAGGGTTTTTTAGTTCTTGTGTGGGTACCATGGGTACCATCACAAATGGTGTTACCACCACTTCGCTTAATCTGTAATCGAACTTTATTTATGGTTGAGTAACAAAGGTGGGATCCATTGTAGATGGTCTTACAAACACCCTTGTATTCGTACATTTTGTTGATAATTGTTACTATATAAATAAATGAAACAACCCTTAGGGTTTGTGTTGCAAAATACTCTGTGGTTATTCTTTTGAGTTATTTATTGGCTTCCATCCTTCGATGGTCTTACGGACATGAATAATTTTTTATAATACTGTTTTAAAATAATATCTCCGTTCTATTTTCAATGGGAGTATGTAATAATAATAATAATGGTGTTACTAACCCATATGAGGGTTTAGTGATTTTTATGCAGCACCGGTTAGCTATTGTATAAATGCATTGTGCTTATCTTTTGTGTAGCAATGACAACCATAAAGATGGGCTTACAATGATAATCTTTAACCTGTTATGTTTATACGACCCATAAAGTCTTGCAATTTTTGTGGAGTAGTTTTTAATTATTGAAATCAAGGTTATCATACATGTCGGTATTTGTTTTGGATTTGTTATTGATCTGTTTACTGTATTAATTAAATCTCGATTTCCATCATAGATGGGATTACTACCGTTCCTTGGAAAAAGGAATATATTTGCTTTTGTGATTTGTTTACAAAAGTAATGTGTATTTATTTTTGATTTCGTGAGTCTGGTTAATGACTGTTAGAACTAGATACATAAAGGATTTGGTTGGATAAGTTATATGTTAGGTATAACTATCATATATGTGATTGTTTGAACCTTCAAGCCTTTTCAATGAATCACAAGAGAAAAATCCACTTAATTCAGAATCTCTTTCATTATCATATCTAATCCCCGTCCAATTCTAGCCTCATGCTTGCTAATGGACATACTATTATATAGTATTTTTCCTAGGAATTGGTCATCTATGAGCCTCCTTCTCTTTAGCACTCAACTAGAAGTGCTGACTTGATTTTGGGGAAGATGCCTCCTACACCTTCAGTTCTCACTCAATAGCTTCAACCACTTGTCTTTTCCTCTTGTGGGTCAACAAACATTCTTCAATAGATATTCCACTTATGTACCCTTCAGTATATTTTATTAATAAAATAATAATTCAATACATTTGTTTGATGTTCTACTTTATATAAAAATATTTAAAATAATAAATAAAATATCTCAACTAAAATTAATAACAAATTATTAATTTTAGGTGCATTACATACACCTCCCCTTAGAGGATAACATTGTCCACAGTGTTACTAACTTTCTACTTTATTCTTCAATTTCTACATCTTGGAATATGATTGGATATGCCTCTCGCATAACACTTTCCAATTCACAAGTAGATTCTTCTGGACTAAGGTGCCACCATTACACCTTGACTTGTCTGATGGTACAGTTCTGGAGTAAAAGTTCTCTCTTGTCGAAAATACGCTCCAGTCCCACTTGGAACTCTCCATTGGGTTCCACCTGGATAACATTCCAATCGATCACATGAGTAGCATCATGAATATATCTTTTTAAAATAGAAACATGAAAAACATTATGCACTTTAACAGTGGGTGGTAGGGATAGCTAGTATGCAACCGACCCCACTTCAACCAAAATTTCAAATGGCTCGCAATACATGGGTGCCAAATTTTAATACTTGCACAATATCAAAGAGATTTTCTTGGGCTTTACCTTTATGTACCATGTTCACCCACCTGGAACTCACTAGGAGTTCTTTTTAGGTCAGCATAATTTTTCTGCCTGTCTTGGGTAGCCTTCAAGTTTTGTTGCACCTGTTTCATGCTTAGTTCCTTATATTTTAATAAATTAGGTCCTAACATTAACCTATCAGTTGGAATTCTCCAAGAAATTGGAGTATTACATTTGCGCCCATGCATAATTTCAAAAGGACTGATACATGCTGATACTTGAAAATTATTATTATAAGTAAATTGTACTAAGTGTAGGTAGTATTCTCACTTACCTAGTTTGTCCATTACATACATTATTAGCATGTCTTCTAGGACTTGGTTTAACCTTTCAATCTTCCCATACGTTTGCAGATGATACCCAGTACTAAAGTTGAACTGTGTACCTAACCCTTTAAACAAATATTTCCAATTTTTTCCTTTAAATTTTGCATCTCTATATGAGATTATTACTGTTGGTACACCACGTAACTTGAAAATATTTTTCATAAAAATATCTACAATGTTAACATCCTTATAGGTAGATTTTACGGGAATAAAATGAGTTGTTTTACTTAACTTATCAACCACAACCATGATTGAATCATGCTTCCCATAATTATTAGGTAGGTCTGTTATAAAATCCATGCTAATTATTTCCCACTTCCATCCCGGAAGGGGTAGCGGTTGCAATCACCCTGCTGGATGTTGGTGTTCTTCCTTGACATGGTGACATTCTATGCAGCGAGCTAAGTACTATGCTACCTCTTTCTTCATGTTAGGCCAAAAGAAGTCTTTCCTGATCATGGTGATCACCTTCTGATATCCAGGATGTCCTGAATAAGGTCGTTTACGTAACTCATTCATGACTATTAATTTGATTTCTGTTGTATTTGGTATGTACAACCTTATTTTTTGCAACAACAATCATCTTCTATTTAGGCTGAAATTTGTTTTTATCTCATTCTTTTCATTTCCAGAAGTATTTTATTTTAAAATTTGGTATTCCTTATCAAAATTTTATGTACTTAGGATTGATTTTCCAGATTTGATTCATGATTTTTCCTTGCAGATAGTAAATTGTGTGATGACTCAAAGTGTCTCCAACTTTGTTTTCTTTTCCCTTTATGTGTTTTTTTAGAGATCATATTCACTTAAGAAATACAACCATCTTGCATATCTAGCATTTAGATTTTGTTGGTCAAATAGATGTTTTAATCTTAGGTTATGTGACATTAGTAGAAACTTTATTCCAGTGAGGTAATGTCGCCACATTTTAAATGCGTGAATTATTGCAACAAGTTCTAAGTTGTGCGTAGCATAATTATTTTCATGTTGTTTTAATTTTTTAGATTCATAAGCCCTGACGTATTTTCTTGTATTAACACTCTGCCTAATCCTTCTTTCCTAGCGTTGATACATATGACGAAATCCTTTAAAATATCAACAATTTTTAGAATAGGGGTGGTAGTTAACAGATGTTTTAATTTATTAAAGATTTCGATACACTTTTCATCCCACTCAAACTTTTTACCTTTATTATGCAGTGAAGTTATGGGGTAGCTTATCTTAAAAAATCCTTCGATGAATTTTCAATAATAATCGATAATCCCCATGAATGAACTTATGTTGGTTACATTTTTAGGAACTGACCATTTAGTGATAGCATTAATTTTTTCGGGGTCGATGGAGATTCCATCCTTGGACACAATGTGTCCTAGATATTGAATCATGTCTTTAAATAAATCACATTTACTGAACTTAATATACAACTGTTGTTATCTTAGTGCTTGTAGAATTATGTTTAAATGTTATTCATGTTCTTGTTCATTTTTCGAGTAAATTAGTATGTCGTCGATGAATACAACTACAAACTTATCCAGATAGTTAATTATAATACTATTCATTAAGCACATGAATGTTGCAGGTGCGTTTGACAACCCAAAAGGCATTACAACAAATTCATAGTGACCATAATGGGTCCTAAATGTGGTTTTAAATATGTCTTCATCTTTGATCTGCACCTCATGGTATCCAGACCTTAAGTCTATTTTAGAGGAAATTGTTTCCTCATGGAATCGATCGAATAGATCATCTATCCGGGGTAGTGGGTATCGATTTTTAATAGTCATTTTATTTAGTTGGCGATATTCTATGCACAATTTTAAGGTTATGTATTTCTTCCTTACAAACAAGATCGATGCTCCCCAAGTGGAAACACTTGGTCGAATATATTTTTTGTCGATCAATTCTTGTAATTGAGATTTGAGTTCTTAATCTCTATTATGTTCATTTGGTAAGGATATTTCGATGCTGGTACCGCTTCGAGTATCATATCGATTGTGAAGTATATGTCTCTTTTCGGAGTAAGTCCAGGGACTTCTTTTGGAAAGATATATTCAAACTCCTTTAATATAGGTATGTATTCTATTTTATTTTTTTTTTCATTATCTTTATCATCCATTACATAAACAACAAAAACTTTACATTATTTACGTACTAATATTTTCATTTTTAAAGAATAGATCTCTCTGATCATAACTTTCCTGGGAATTCCTTTTACTTTTATAGTTTTTCCAGTATCATCTATGCATGTAAAGGTTTTGTCAAAACAATTTATCATTACTCTGTGTTTTTCTGGACAATCCATTCATATTAATAGATCATAGGAAGCTTTGAGCTTGACTGTTGAAGTTTGATGTTCTACTCGTCGGTTTTACAATGCAACGCTGATTCTGGGCATTCTCCTTGCCATGTCCCAGCTATAACATCTTCGTGAATGGAATGAAAATTAAAGTTTTTTCTTTCTTATTGGGAAGTCTTTAAAATAACGTGGCTCACCCGAGCCATATTCCCAACATTTTAAGGGTTCCCTCTATGTGGGGTGAAAACATGAAGTTGTTATACAGTTGTTTGAGAACCAGTCACACTGAAAATTCAACATCATCATGTTGAAAATAGTTGTCAATTGATGTCAAAGGAGTTCATCAATGACAAAGGAATAATTAGTAAACATGATGAAAGAGAAAACTTAGTATAAGAGAAAGGAATTACAAAGTCGATGGTAGATCGATGACACGGGAAGTACTCGCAAAGTAGATATTCGTGGAAAATAACATTCTTGAAAAATAGTGAAGTGAAGAGTTAACTGACCCAGATCAGTCGAGAGACAAATATCATTGGTCTATAATAGTCTCTGCAATATAAAAGTGCAAGATATTTAAGCTGTGGAAAGACTATTACGGAAGATAATTTGAGAAAGCCATTTTTGAGAAGATCGACGGTGGTGAATGATCTCTGCACAAGAAAAGTGAAGATCCGTAATCCACATTTGATTGTAGATTGATGATCAGGAGTGAACTCACAAGGAAATCAATGGTCCAGAAAAATTGCGGATACACATTTGCAGAAGAAAATTGTGGAGGTCCAAAATGGAAAAGTGTGGTTCAGAATTCTGCAATCTGCAATTTGAAGATCGACGATCAAGAAATCATACACAATAATTCAACCACTCAGAGAGTTGCAGAAAAGGATCTGAAGAAAGATATTTGCAGAATCCCATTTCAAAAATATTAGAAGGCACATCCACAATCTACAATATGCAATATCGACAGTTAGGAAAGACTTCGCAAGAGATCAATGCTGCAGAAGGGAAATCACAGAAGTAGTTTGAACAAAATTGGAAAACCCGTGATACACAATCCGCATCAGATCTAAGATCGAAGGTCAGAAAAGAGTCCAGAAGAAATCGACGATGCGGAAGAATTTTTGTGGAAAGGGAACTGCAGAAGTCATTTTTGAGATTTTACAAAATCGCAATCCACAATCTGCATCTGATCTCATATCAATGGTCAAGGATGAGTCTGCAAGAAATCAACGGTGTATAAAGTACCTTGCGGAAAGATAGTTTCGAAAAAGAAATTGTGGAAGGACTTTTTGTGAAAAGTCAAAATGCACGTTTGCAAGCTGCAACTTGCAATTACGGAAAGGTCATTGTGGAAAAGGAAATTTTGGAAAGAATTTTGGTGCAGATTTATCATTTCGGAATGACAAGTTTCCTGTTGAAAAAAATGAAAATTTGTTTGTGTTAATACAGGACGTTAAGAGGCCTTTTGGTAATGCGTGCCAGAGGCTGTCTGTGTGTATGTCTGCACAGGTGTATGTAATATACACACACAATGTAAGTATAATATCTGCAACTAAAGTGAAGTATTTCTGCACATTATAAAGATATTATATATTAGTACTTAAAAAAGGTCAGAGTGTTGTTTCTTTAAAATAAAACCAATAAGATACATGAATAAAGTAATAAAGAGAAATAAACATAATTAAAACGATAAACATAGTATGTTTAGTTAATTAAATGTAGACATAATATTTTGTGAAAGGACACAATGAATTTGTGCGATGGTTTGATGAAAGGGCGTGATAAACAAAATTGGAAGGACGTGATCATTGAAAAGGAAAAGATGATGGATATTTAAACAAAAGATTGATTTGATATTAGAGTGTCTTTGTGATCTAGATCTATGTAGCAACAGCAGTAGACAAAGACCAAAGAAGGAAAATGAGTGGTAGGGTTGTAAACATAAAACAAATCTAGGATCCTAATGAAATCAAATTAGAGTGGAAAGGGGTTGTTAGGGAAGGCTACAGGCCTGCAAGTAGGTTGTAGTATCCTTCCAGTAGTAGCTGGTAAATAGGGTTTCGCAACATCCTTTCAATAGCAGCTGATAAAACTAGGGGGTCGTATCCTCCTTCTAGTGGTAGCTGGTAAATAAGGTGTAGTAGAATCCTTTCAGTAGTAGCTGATAAAACCAGGGGGTCACAGCCTCCTTCCAGTAGTTGTTGGTAAATAGGGTGTAGTACCATCATTTTCTGTAGTAGTAGGAATAAACTATTTGTAAATATAATTTTGGAGTAATAGGAAGTATTGGTGGTTTACCCAATTGGGATTCCACGATAAATTTATGTTCTGTGTTCTTGTTGGTCATGTGTGTTAATGAATAAATTAAAAGTGGTTTAAATTGTTAAAAGTTATCAATATTGATTCACCCCCCCTCTTAGTATTGTCCAATATTCCAACAATTGGTATTAGAGCAGGTTCCTTCACTGCGGTTTAACCACTAGAAGAAAGATCCTACTTAAAAACCATTATGGATCAACAAGAAGGGTTAGCTGCCAACAAACCACCATTTTCACATGAGAAAATTATGCATACTGGAGTGTGCCAATGAAGTTTCATGTGATGTCTCTTGGATGGAAGGTTTGGGAAGCAACTAAAAGGGGTATAAAATACCAGACATCCTACCTACAGATAGAGTGGAACTAGACCAATATGAGGGTAATGTAGAAGCCCTAAATGCAATCTTGAGTGGATTAGAAAACTCTATATTTGTAAAATTCATGTGATGCAAGACTTCCAAACAATATTGGGATAAATTAAAAATTGTCTATTGAGGGGCATCCAAAGTCAAAGAATCCAAGCTTCAGACATATAAAAGACAGTTTGAGAGCCTAAAAATGAAAGAAGAAGAAAATATTGGAGATTACCTTCTAAGACTAGATGAAGTTGTGAATGCTATTAGAGGCCTTGGAGGAGAATTAAAAGAAAGAGAAGTAGTTGAAAAGGTACTAAGAACATTGCCAATGAAGTATGACTCAAAGGTACCCACTCTAGAAGAATGAGATGACCTTGATCTCATAACAGTAGATGATCTACATGGGATTTTCACTGCTGAGATGAGAATGAGAAATAATGATTCTTCAAGAAAAGAGGCAGCATTTAAAGCCATAAAAGAATAAAATAAGTCCAAGGCTCCATCCAAAAGCCATCCAGATATTTTAGATGATGAAGAAGCCTTATTTATTAAAACATTTGAGAGAGGTACTAGAAAATACTTATTAAATTGATCTCGCAGGAACCTATGGACCAAGACAAAACTCACAAATATATCTCTCAAATAATTTACTCAGAATTTGATATGAAACAGTGAAAAAATGGGGGGCATATGTATAATGATTTCATTAATAAAAAAGTAAATGAATAATTATTACAATGAAATACACTGGTATTAATAACCATACAATTCAAATACATGAGAGGAAATTTAGATTGATTGACTCAATCTAACTGCATGGATGAATGGATGTGTCTAAATCACTATCAGAGCTTAACTATCTAACTCCACCTGTCTAAATCAATGGCTTAATCAGTTAGAATCAGTTAAACTAGTCTAAATGATGTGGTAGGTGAGAAAAGGAACCTTCCTACATGCAGCCATGTAAGGACTGACACTAACTATATGTAACTGACTCATAACTAGGCTTAAATAGTCACCAACTGAACTCAACTGAAGGAGGTTGGTGCCGACACTCCCAATGGCTCCTAAATTGTAGAGATTGGTCTAGGAGGTGCCTAAACTAGAGCATGCAAGTGCAGTCAATGGAAGTTATCCTCAATCAGTGTTCCCCACACTCTAGTAACTGGTGCATGTGGCCCCATTAGGCCAATTGGATCCAATGGTACTAATGACTCAATAATGACTAAAAAGACTCATAATTTAGGCATAATTAACCAATTTTGGACAAGGGAGGATTATAATCCTAACACCCCGCCTGAATCCTAACTTAGAAAATTCTAGTCTATGGTAACTAGGACCAAAGGTTACTCATTACAACTAAAATGCAAAAAGTAATTTCTTAATACAAACAAGGAAATGGGGAAAAACCTTATGGGAAAAATACGTCCCCTTCAAACTAAGAAGGTAGAATAAGGATCAAGCTTGTTCTTTTGTGCGCATATATCCTAGGGCCTGGCATGTGAAATTATCCATCCAAACTAAATTATTATGTTTGGAGGGATATTCCTCTTTGGAAGAAGAAGAAGATCTTCCTCTTTGGATCTTCGTCTTTGGAGGGATCTTCCTACCTACCTATAAACATGTTTTTTTCAATCCAAAACAATCGCCTAGAATAATATACTTAAATATAATATTAGATCCTTAAAAAATACCCTTCTTATCAGGGTAAGTAAGAAATAAGTTGTGAGAGACTTTCCTAAAATTGTGAAACCTCTAAACTCAGTTTGTAGACATTGTCAACATGGGAATCAATCTAAAGCCAATTTCAAAAGAAAAGATCATAGAAATTGTTCACATTGATCTTTGTGGACCAACAATGACAAAAAGTATGCAAGGAGAATAATATTTTATGCTTCTCATTGATGATAACACAAGAATGACTTGGGTAACATTTCTAAAAAAAAATCAGAAGCTTTTGAAAAATTCAAAATCTTCAAAGCAATGGTTGAAAATGAGACAAATCAGGAAATCAAGTGTCTTAGATCATACAATGGGGGAGAGTTTACCTCAAACGAGTTCAATGCATTTTGTGAGATACATGGGATTAAAAGACAATTCTCAACTGCAAGGACTCCTCAGCAGAATGGTGTTATTGAAAGGAAAAATAGAACAGTCTAAGAAGCTACCAAAACAATGCTTAATGAAGCAAAGTTGTCAAATGCATATTAGAGAGGAGCAGTATACACATATGTATATATAATTAATAGAGTACACTCCGAGTGAATAAGGGAAAGAATCCTTATGAACTATGGTATGGAATACCAACCTCAGTCAAGTATTTTAGAGTATTGGGAAGCAATTGCTACATTAAAAGGAATGAGGATGGTCTTGGAAAGCTTGATTCTAGGACTGATGAAGGAATATTGTTAAGATATTCATCCACCAAGAAGGAATATAGATGTTACAGTAAAAGGTTACACAAGATTGTAGAAAGTGAAGATGTAAGAATAGATGACATAAAACCAAGAATAATAAGAATTCTTGATGTTGATGAAAGAACAAATGATGAAGAAAAGGAAGATTGACAAAAGTATGAAAGTATTCATGATGAAGAAGAAATAGAAAGGAAGATACACAAGAAAGTGAAGAAGATTCTCCAAGATATGATACAAAAACTCCATCTAGAAGAGTACAAAAGGATCATCTAGAGACATAGATCATAGGTGACAAAGATGATGGAGTTAGTACAAGGAGACACCTACTATTTAATGAACAAGCCCTACCTTCAGTAGTGGAACCTAAGAATTTTACAGAAGCCAACAAAATGGATGAATAGATCAAATCCATAAATAAATAATTGGATCAGATTGAGAAAAATGAAACCTAGGAACTTGTACCAAGACCCAAATAAAACAATATTATAGGGACCAAATGGGTCTTCAAGAACAAATTCAATCAATATGGTCAAGTGATAAGGAACAAAGAAAGATTGGTATGTAAAGGGTATTCTCAAGTGGAAGGGATTGATTTTGAAGAAGCTTATTCCGTTGTAGCAAGAATTGAAGTAATTAGAAAGTTTCTAGCACTTTCAGGCCATAAAATTTTTAAAGTATATCAAATGGATGTCAAGTTTGCATTTTTTAATGGAAAAATAGAAGAAGACGTTTTTTGAACAACCTAAAGGTTTTCTCGTATTAGAAAACATAGACGATGTTTGCAAACTGAAAAAGGAACTCTATGGCCTTAAACAAGCTCCAAGGTCATGGTTTTTAAGGCTGGACAACTACTTAAAGCAACAAGGATTTAAGAGAGGAGCCACTGAAATTAATCTCCACTTAAAAATCGAAGATGAAAATATCATCCTTGTTGTTGTTTATGTAGATGAAATCATATTTGGAAGCAATTTACAAATACTAAGTGTAAACTTTGCTTCTGAAATGAGGAAGGAATTTGAAATGTCAATGTTGGGTGAACTAACATTCTTCTTGGGATTACATGTTTACTAAACAGACAAAAGAATCTTTATCTCTCAAACCAAGTAAATCAAATACATGCTTAAAACATTTAAGATGGAAGACTCCAAGCCTGTTAGTACTCCTATGATCACAGGTTGTAAGTTAAGTAATGACGATGAGCCGTTGGAAGTGGACCATAACATGTATAGATCCATGATAGGCATCCTATTATATGTGACATCTACAAGACTAGATGTGATGCAAGTTGTAGGTTTGGTTGCTAGGATCCTGTCAAGTCCCAAAGAAGCACATGTAACAGAAGTAAAAAGAATTTTAAAATATTTGAAAGGTACTATGGAGTATGGGTTATGGTACCCAAAAAGTCAAGACTTCATCTTAAAATCATTTACTGATGCAGATTTGGAAGGAAGTGTTGATGACCAAAAAAGTACTAGTGGAGCAACATTCTACTTAGGAGTTTGTTTGGTATCATGGTCAAGCAAGAAAAAATCCTCCATTTCACTCTCCACAACAGAAGCTGAATACATTGTTGCTGCGTCATGTTGTACTCAACTCATTTGGATGAAGCAAACAATAGAAGACTTACTTGTGAAGTATGAGCACCCAATAGTAATGAATTGTGACAATACCAGTGCCATAGATATGTCAAAAAATCCTGTCATGCACTCCAAGACAAAGTAAATCCTAATAAAGTATAACTTCCTAAGAGAACACGTTTCCCAGAAGGTTGTCAAACTAGAGTATGGTGACACAAAATAACAGATTGATGATATGTTTACCAAGCCACTACGCAAGGAATATTTTGAGCATCTTAGATGAAAGTTGGGAGTAATCACATTACAATAGATGTAGGAGAAGAAACATACTCTCGGGGGAAGATCTATTGACAGGGGGAGTCATCAGAAGGAATCCTTTGTCATTGATGTCAAAGGGGGAGAAAATTGGTCAATGCCAAAGTGGGAGAATGTTGAAAATAATTGTCAATTGATGTCAAAGGAGTTAAGCAATGACAAAGGAATAATGAGTAAACATGATCATAGGGAAAACTCGGTATAAGACAAAACAATTACAAAGTTGATGGTAGATTGATGACAGATCCAATGACAGGGGAAAGACCCGCAAAGTAGATATTTGTGGAAAATAACATTCCCAAACACTAGAGTGAAGTGAAGAGTTGAATAGACCAGATTTGTCGAGAAACAAATATCATTGGTCTATAATAGTCTCTGCAATATGAAAGTGCAAGATAGTTAAGCCGTGGAAAGACTATTACCGAAGAGAAATTGTACTGTAAGCCGATTTTGAGAAGATCGACGGTTGTGAATGATATCTGCACAAGAAAAGTGAATATCTGCAATCCCCATTTGATCATAGATCGACAAACAAGAGTGAAATAGTAAGGAAATGGACGGTCCAAAAATATTATAGAAACAAAGTTGTGGAAGAAAATTGCAGAGGTCCAAAATGGGAAAGTGTGGTTGCACATTCCACAATCCGCAATCCAAAGATTGACGATCAGGAAAGAATATGCAAGAAATCGACAGCTCAGAGAGTTGCAAAAAATGATCTACAAAAAGAGATTTGCAGAATTCCATATAGAAAATATTATAAGGAACATCCGCAATACGCAATCTGCAAGATCGATAGTTACGAAATACTCCGCAAGAGATCGACGATGTGGAAGAAAAATTGCGGAAAGGGAATTGCAGAAGTAGTTTGAACAAAATTGGAAAACCCATAATCCGCAATCCGTATCAGATCTAAGATTAAAAGTCATAAAAGATTCCATAATAAATCTACGATGCAGAAGAATTTTTGTGAAAAGGGAATTGCGAAAGTCATTTTTTAGATTTTACAAAACCGCAATCCACAATCTGCATCTGATCTCATATTAATGCTCAGGGAAGAGTCTGCAAGAAATCAACAGTGCAAAAAGTAACTTATGAAAAGGTAGTTGAGCAAAGGATATTGTGGAAGGACCTTTTGAAAAAATTCAAAACGCGTGTCTGCAATTCGCAACCGCAATGACGAAAAGGTCATTACGGAAAAGGAAATTTCAAAAAGAATTATGGTGCAGAATTATCATTACAGAAAGATGGTTTTCTGTTGAAATAAATGAAAATTTGTTTGTGTTAATACAAGAGGTTAAGAGGCCATTTTGTAATGCATGCCAGAGGTTGTTCGTGTTTATGTTCGCATCATATGTCCACACGGGTGTATGCAATATACATGCATAGTGTAAGTATAATATTTGCAACTAAAGTGAATGATTTATGCACACTATAAAGAGATTATATGTTAGTATTAAAAAAGGGTCAAAGTGTTCTTTCATTGAAATCGAACCAGTAAGCTACATAAATAAATTAAGAAAGAGAGATAAATATAATTAAGAGGATAAACATAGTATGTTTAGTTAATTAAACGTAGAAATAATATGTTGTGGAAGGACACAATGAATTTGTGCGATGGTTTGATAAAAGGGCATGATAAACAAAATTGGAAGGACTTGATTATTAAAAAGGAAAAGATAATGGATATTTTTACAGAAGATCGATTTGATAGTAGAGTGTCTATGTGATCCAGATCTATGTAGCAGCAACAGTAGACGAAGACCATAGAAGCAAAACCAGTGACAGGGTTGTAAACATAAAGAATATATGGGAGTCTGATGAAACCAAATTTGGGTGGAAGGGTGGCGCTAGGGTAGGCTATAGGTCTGAAAGGAGGTGTTGGAGTATCGGGTACCTCCACATGGTATAACCGATGCACCTCTAGGAATATAAAACAAGTGGTTTAACCGCCACTCTTGGTGATTGGGCTTGTGTTGGGTTTCAAATGTTCACCAACATCCCCGAGCTACGTCGGAGGCAGGGTGTTGGAGTATTGGGTACCTCCACATGGTATAACCGCCGAGGAATATAAAATAAGTGGTTTAACCACCACTCCTGGTGATTGGGCTTGTGCAGGGAATATAAAACAAGTGGTTTAACCGCCACTCCTAGTGATTGGGCTTGTGCTGGGTTTCAAATGTTCACCAACATCTGCAGGTTTTAGGTTTCAAATGTTCGGGTACACAGGGTATTCCCAAAATACCGAACACCTTCAGCAACCGCTTCACACAAATAGAGCACAAATCAACACACCGATGTTTGTCACGTGGTTAAAACCCTCGAGAGGGAGATAGTCCACGGCCCCAACCAAATAGCTACTTGGAGCAATTTATTATGCAAAAGAAAGAAATTTACATATGAGCTTCTCATAATCGATCAACTAGCCAAGGACCCTCTATGCTCTTTAAATAGAGATCATAGACCAATCGGGTGTTAAGCCATAGATCAATGGTAGGTATGATCTAAGAGAAGTTGAACCGTCGGATCACTCTATGTCTAGAACATATCGTGACCGTCGGATTACAATATTTACAAATGCATACTAATGCATCCCCAAAGGTTTCCCCCCTGTACTGTAATGAATCCCAAACTGAATTGTACCTCAAATATATCGAAGTATTCTTTTTTCTTCTTTCCAGTGAATTTCATGAGGAGTTTGCATATAACGAGAAACACGACCAAAGGAAAAGGAAAGGTCAGGACGGGAATGAGTCAAGTATAAAATACTACCAAAAAGCTGACGATACAAGGTGGCATCTACTTTAGGGGAAGTACAAGTGGCAGAAAGTTTGACTCTAGATTGGAAGGGAGAAGGGGCTGGTTTACAATATTCCATGTGGAAGCGACGAAGAAGGTCACAAGCATACTTAGACTGGGAAAGAAATATTCCTTCTTTGGTTTGCAAGACTTGGAGACCAAGAAAATAATGCAAATGTCCTAAGTCTGACATTTCAAAATTTTGCTTAAGACTGGATTTCACATGGGTTATGAGTTTAGGGTCACTACCAGTAAGGATAAGATCATCAACATAAAGAACAAGTATGATGAAATGGTTTCCTACTTTCTTGGTATAGACATTGGGGTCAGAATGGCATCTAGAAAAACCAGTGTCAAGGAGAAAGCTATCCATTTTGGCATACCAAGCTCTAGGAGCTTGCTTAAGGCCATATACGGATTTCTTAAGGAGATAGACAAGGCTAGAGTTATTCTGAACATATCCAGGAGGTTGTTCCATGTAAATTTCCTCATGTAAACCACCATGTAAGAAGGCAGACTTGACATCCATTTGATGGACTTCCCAGTTATGTAAGAATACAAGGGAAAGAACAAGGCGGACGGAGTTCATTTTTGTTACAGGGGAAAAGGTTTCATTGTAGTCAATCCCTTCAACTTGGGAAAAACCTTTGGCAACTAACCTTGCCTTAAGTATTTCAACACTTCTATCTGATGCATACTTAGTTTTGTAGACCCATTTACAGCTGACAAGTTTTCTTCCTTTTGGAAGGGGAACAAGATCCCAAGTATCATTCACCATTAAGGAATGATATTCTTCATCCATAGCTGCATCCCAATTTGGATTTCCTGAAGATTCTGCAAAAGTTTCTGGATCATGATTCTCTGAAACTTGAGCCAAAAGAGAAGAGGCTCACTAAAACTGAGAACATGTTCGACGTTGATCTCTAGGATCACCGGCAAGATCACCAATTGCTTCACATGTTGAATGAACCCATGGAGGAAGTATTGGTGCTGGTGCAATTGGGGGAACATGAGCAGGTGGAGGTGGATTTTCATCCTCACTGTCATCATCAAAAACTAGAGTTGGAAACCTGTCAAAGAAGTTGGAAGCAGAAGAAGAAGGCACAATGATCAAATCAGGCTCACAGCCCAAAGATGGCACACCCACCAAGTTAGGCTCATAGGCCAAGAGATTTTCATCAAATTTAACATCTCTTCTAATGATTATATCATGTGAATGGGGATGAAGAAGTCTATAACCTTTTACATCTTCAGAATATCCAACAAATATGCACTTTTCACTTTTAGGCTGCAATGCTTTCCATTTTTCATCCGGAATGTGAGCCCATGCTTCACAACCAAACACACGAAAGTGACTTACATCTGGTTTAATTTTACTCCATGCTTCTTCCGGTGTTATACCTTGTAAAACTTTAGTGGGTGTATGATTAACTATGTAATTTGCACAATTTATGGCCTTAGCCCAATATTGAACACTTAGTCCCTTAGATTGGATCATACAATTAGCCATTTCTTTTAAAGTGCGGTTCTTCTGTTCAACTAAACCATTTTGTTGTGGTGTATATGGAACAGTGTGCTGTTGTTGGATTCTTTGTTCAGTGCAAAAAGTAGTGAACTTGTTGTTAACATATTCTCCTCCATTGTCATATCTTAACTTAATAATTTGATGACCAGATTATTTTTCAACAAGGGCCTTGTAGGCCAAGAACATGTTAAATACTTCGCTCTTAAGTTTTAGGAAGTAAACCCAAGTGCGTCTGGAGTAGTCATCAATGGAAGTTAAGAAATATTTGAAACCAGAAAAGGAAGCAGATGGAAGATGGCCACACAAGTCACTATGCACAAGATCCAAGGGAACCGAGGCGTGCAAAGAGGCACATTTTTCAAAATTGTCCTGATGATGTTTTCCGAGTACACAACTGGAACAAACACCATCCTTGCAAGATACCAGTGGAAGACCAGTCACCATATTGTCTTTACATAGTTGTTGCAATGAGCGATAATTTAAGTGACCAAATCGCTCATGCCAAAGTTTTCTCAAGTTATCACTATGAGCAACAAAAACTGAAGGAAAAGGTGATGACCCAAAGTTGTTAAATTTGTACAACCTGGTAATATCATCAACAGTTCTAGTAGCAAGGATATTTTGAGGATTTTTAAAATCCTTGATTACAACTTGGTGAGGTGTAAACGTCACAGTTTTACCTTCACATAAATGAGTAATTTGATAGACTGATAACAAATTGCAGGAAATTTTTGGAACACATAGTACATCACTGAAATGACCATTTTCTACTGGAACTATTCCAGATCCTACAACACTTAGAGATCTATCATCACCAACAAATATTTGTTTAGTGTTACATTCATACATAGTAGAAAAGATGGCTTTATTCTTAGCCATATGATAAGATGCTCCAGAATCAATGAGCCATTCAATTGAAGTAGAAGAAGAAGATGCAGTATAAGAGTAACCATAAGAACAAAGTGCATGTCCATGAGAGTTAGATTCTGAAGACGAATCTAGGATGATGTGGTGCTTCTTCATTGCTGCTACCAAGGCTGCCATCTTCTTAAAACATTTAGATTCATGATGATTATCTTTCCCACAAAAATTGCAATGACGCTCAGTCTTCTTTCATTTTTTCTTGGATCCTTTGTCATTTTTTAAAGGAGGAGCTGACTGAGAGGGTTTGGGACCCTTGTTGTTTGGCTTATTATTGCGAAAATTCTGTTTCTTGGGAGGCTTGGACTTTTCTTTCTATTGGGACAATAAGGCTTTCTCAGATGTATCTGCATTGTTAATTATTCCAAGATGAATGAGCTTATCTTGCTCTCTAATTAAGGAATCACAAAATGATTCAAGGCTAGGATCTTGATAGCTAGTTGCAATCAAGGATTCTTTTATGGAGTAGAATGTAGATACAAAAACGGAATATGCAGGTCCAAGTTTTGAAAGAATATGATAAATACATTGTTTGTCTTCTTTCTTAATCTTGCATTCAGCACATAATAGTCTAAGAGTTTTATACTTAGATAAATAGTCTTGAATGCATGAAAAATCATTTGGATTGAAGGAAAACAACTCATTCTCAAGTTGATGACCCCATATTTCATTGTGTTTACCAAACACAGATTCCAACTTTTCCCAAGCGAGATTAGGTTCATCAATTCCAGATATGTGGAATCGCAAATCAGTAGAGATTGACATCCCAATCAATCCATGAGCTTCATCACATTGATTTTCCCATTTCATTTTCTTATCATCATTAGTGGGTTCTGTTTCTTTTCTTGAGGTTATCCTGAAAAGTCCCCTACTTCGCAGAACATCCTTATACGAGATTTCCATGAGAAATAGTTAGAACTTGTAAGTATAATATCACAAGGGGTAGCCATACTATAAAATAATGGCTGAAAGAATAGAAACTAACTATTTGGATGCAAAGAGCTTGAAAAAATATGCGGTTTTAAAAAAAATGGCACTTAAAACTGATTCCGGATGATGAAGTTATGCTTTATCAAAGAAAATGTTGAAGATGTCCCCAATAGTGACGTGGCTGATATTAACTTGACCAACTAAAAAAAGAAGCCCCCTCTTCCCAAGATCAACCTTTGACAATCACTTTTACAATAAAGTTGCTTTGAAGTGAATCACTTTTGTAGAATAAGTGATGTTCACTTTTACAATAATGTGACTTTTAAATAGTGCGGCAATAAATTAAAAGACTTAAGTGACTCACTTTTATTTTATTTTATTTATGTGAGATGCACTTTTACAATAAAGTAACTTGAAAATAGAAATTGCATACACTAAAAAGTAGCTTGATAAGACTTATCAAGGTGTAAAGCAACTTTGGACCAAGTGAACTAAGTTTAAAAGGTACGTAAAAGTATGGAAAGAGGAAGGGGGTTTTTTTAATAAAAAACTTTTCTCTCTCATTTTTCGTGCTTGCTTTCTTTTCTTGCAAATCACAAAAAAAAACGAAAAACAAAAACAATTTTTTTTTTCCACACAATGGGGTTAGATCTTGGTTAGCTTACCCGGAAAGTGTTTTTTTCCCTTGCTGTTTTTGATTCGCCGCGATCACGTAAGGTGCATGGCAAAGAGCATATGCAGTCAGGGAAAACAATAGTCTGAGACTAAAACATAACAGATCTAATAATAAACTGATAAAATATGAGAGATTAAAAAAAACACAAATCTGTCACTGTAACATTATACCTTCAGATTTGCCGAAATGGGTGTTTCTGGAGAAAACAAAAATGGTTTTCAGTGAAACCAAAACTATTTCCCAATGGAAACGGTGCTCCGGACGCAATGGAATAGCTCCCATAGGACAAAAATGCACAGAAAATCTAGAAGCAGAAACCCTTTCAAAGTTTCGGCAACACCGGTTCCAGATCTTGATCAAAACTGAAAGCGGCTCTTCATAAAAGCTCTGATACCATGTTCGGGTACACATGGTACTCCTAAAAGACCGAACACCTTCAGAAACCACTTCACACAAATAGATCACAGATCAACACACCGATGTTTGTCATGTGGTTAAAACCCTCGAGAGGGAAACAGTCCATAGCCCCAGCCAAATAGCTACTTGGAGCAATTTATTATGCAAAAGGAATAAAGTTACATATGAGCTTCTCATAATCGATCAACTAGCCAAGGACCCTCTATGCTCTTTAAATAGAGATCATAGACCAATTGGGTGTTAAGCCACAGATCAATGGTAGGTATGATCTAAGAGAAGTTGAACCGTCAGATCACTCTATGTCTAGAACATATCGTGACCGTCGGATTAGAATATTTACAAATGCATACTAATGCATACTAAAGAAACACACTTTTACCTAACAGATATATTACACAAGTTAATCTTAACTAACTCCTAAGTGTCTAAATATCCTAACAGGAGGTTGTAGTCTCATTCCAATAGTAGCTGGTAAATAGGTTTTTGTAGCATCTTTTCAGTGGCAGCTGATAAAACCAGGGGTTCTGTTAGATATAATGCAGCCAATGTATTCGTGATGTTTTCTATATCCATATAGCTTTTTTGAACAACTCCTATTCTATAGGATCTAATCCATACTTGTAGGATATTTCTTAGCTTATCATTTTCCTATATATGTAACTTTCATTCATTAATACAATTGAGTTGAATGTGCATCTCCTCCTGTCTAAGAGAGCCTTTGTGCTCTGTTGTTTTCCCTCCTTGGTTTCTCTAATTTGGTGTCATATCCAAGTTTAGGGCTGCTATGAGGGAACCAAAAAATTGTTTTGAGTGAGCGTGTGGGGAGGAGCTCCATGCCCGACTTCCTGTCTACAGTAAAAAAGTAAAATCACTAAAGTATCAGAGGTGTATGCTCAAATGAGAAATGTGAGAGTGGAAAGAGATCGCTTCCCCATATTGGAATCACTTTCCAATCGCCGAAGGGAGATCTGAATTGAAGTCACTTCTACTGGCTTCAACATAAGAAAGATCGTCGACTTGGATCTTCTCATTTGGAGACTTATTGAATCACCCAGTGTTATTGGCAAGACTTATTGAATCAAGTGGAGATCACTGTCCACTGTCAATGTGATCAGATCACAACCATACAACCATACTATTACTCTGATTGAGATCACTAAGTGGAGAGAACGTTTCCACGTGATAATATCACAATATATTCTTTTTTACAAAGCTAAGGAGAAATTACAGCTAATTTTTTTTTCTCACGTGTAAATTATTTTTTCTCTCGACGTTTTCCAAAGGAGAAAGCCTGTGCTATTTTTTTTAAGGTCGTCACGTTTTGAAAGCATGTGCTGACGCTTCTCCCATAGCCACCAGTGCATTAGGGGTGTCTCTACCAGAAGCAACTTGTGCATTGGTAGGGCCCTTCAGAAAGGAGCAAAGAGCATTGGTGAGGCCCTCCCTTGTACTGATTTTGGCCGGTACTAACCAGGAGAAAGCATAGAGCATCGTTTTGTTTCCAGTTGGTTTGATAGTGGAGGTGAGCCACATTATTCATTTAATTTTCCAGTTAAAATTGGTTTCTAGTCAACTATTTTAAAATGGAAGACATGTCTCTTGCTGATTTATATATTACCAAATCATCAAAATTGAATGGGGAGAATTATGTAAATTGGAAATTTAAATTAGTCACTGTACTTGAATCTCTTAGTTTGTGGCTGATAGTGAAAGGAGATGAAAAGAAGCCTTTAGATCCATTTTCTCTCTCAGATTGGAATACGCGGGAATTCCAAGCAAATGTATTAATTCGTATGTCTGTAAACGGCATTGTAATACCTCACATCAAAAATTGCAAGACGTCCAAAGAGACATAGGACAAACTGAAAGGTTTGTACGAGACATCAGAATCTAATAGAATTTTGCTTTTAAAGACCAAATTATTGTCTAGCAAGATGGATGTGAATGAATCTATGAATAAATATCTCTCCTACATCAAATATTTACGAGATAATCTGGGTGACATAGGTGAAGAAGTGTCTAGTACTCATATGGTATCTATTACATTAATAGGTCTATTGCCATATTACAAAGTGTTCATCTTAGCTCTTGCAACAAGACAAGCCCCTCCTACATTTATAGAGCTCGGCAGAATCCTGATACAAGAATAAGAAAGAATGAAGATTTATGAGCCAAAATCTTAGACTGCAGATCATGCACTGACAAAATCACTGGAATACACAAAGGCAAGTTTCGTGTAAGACACAGAGGTATGTCACATAATGAATCTTGTTCTAATAAAGATGTTGTATGCCATTATTGTGGAAAATTAGGTCATATACCTAGAGACTATTTTAAGAAGATAAACAATGATTCCAATAACAAATACAGAAAACATAATGGAAATTATGTTAGAAAAGACACCCCTGATGTCAATGGATTTAAAAACCTAAGACTATTTATATCTGAAAATGCTTTGTCTGCTGAGACAGATGATGAAAATGCATGGTTTAAATATTCGGGTGCAGCTGCCCATATGTTGTGTAATAGAGATTGGTATGATGAGTATCATGAAAAATATGATGGAACGCACATTTATTTGGGTGATAATAGGTCACATAAGGTCCTAGGTTATGGAGCAATAAGTGTCAATCTAACTGATAGACAATTTAAACACATTCATAATGTGATATATGTTCCAGGAATAAAAAATAACTTAATATATGTTTCTACTATCACCGATAATGATATGAAAGTAGAATTTGATAAATATAAGTGCATGTTAAAGATGTCCAAGATCGTTACAGGGTTATAGAGACAAGATCCATACTTGGTGGATTATACAACTTGGATGCAATTAAGGGAAACCATCAAGCACTAGAAGCATCAACTATTTCAGATCTCGAATTATGGAATCAAAGGTATGGAAACCTCAATCATAGGGATCTCATTTTATTATATAAAAAGTCTATGGTTGAGGGTCTTCCTGTCATAAAAAATGATCATATTGAATGTGCTACACGTGCATTCGGAAAACAACACAAAAATTAATTTCCTAACCATGAAGAGAATAGATAGACTAAACTTCTTGAACTAATACAAACAGATGTATGTGGACCTATGCAGACCAGATCACTTGTTGGTGCATGGTATTTTCTTATATTTGTTGATGACATATCTAGGTTCACATGGGATTACTTCATAAGAAGGAAATGCGATGTTTTTGAATAATTCAAGGAATTCAAAATCAAATTTGAAACGTAGACAGGTAAATACATAAAAATCCTTAGATCGGACCAAGGTGGTGAGTACACTTATGGAGCTTTTAAAAGATAATGTATAGAAAATGGAATCCAACAACAATTCACTGTCACTGATACACCTTAACAAAATGGAGTTGATGAGAGGAGAAATAGAACACTGGTGGAATGTGCTCGCAGCATGATCCAAGGTAAAAACATTTCTAATGGATTTTGGGATGAAGCAATTAACATTGTTGTGTATTTAAAGAATAGGGTTCCAACAAATAAATTAGAACTTCAAACCCCCTTTGAATTATTTCATGGCTATAAACCTGAAATTAGTAATTTAAGAATATTTGGTTCTACGGATTTTTCATACATACCTAAAGACGACAGAAGGAAATTGGATGCAAAATCCATTGAATTTATCTTTGTTGGATACTGTGATGATCAGAAAGCATATAAACTATTTCATCCTAGTTCGGACAAATTGATTGCTAGTTGAGATGTTGTATTTCATGAAAATACAGATATATGTAACTGGATGAATAATGCTGATGAAGAATAGATCTCATATGAGCATGGAAAAATATATAAAATTAATAAATAAGTTCAGGAATAGTAGAAGGTGCAACAACAATAGGTCTAGGAACATGACTCAAACATGAGTGATACTACCTCAGATGATGAAACAACAGAAGACAAAAGAATCTTGGATGGAACTCCAGCAGGTATTGTAATACCTAGAAGGTCAAATCAACAAACTCATCCTCCTGTAAAGTTTAGAGATTATTCCTTAATGATTAATGTAATGAATGTCATAGAACCATTAAATTATGAACAATCCAAAGATAAGGAAGAATGGGTAACTGTAATGAATGAGGAATATAATTCTATTATAAGAAACAAAACTTGGGAATTAGTAAAATTACCGAAATATAAAGTACCCATAGGATCTAAATGGCTATTCAAATCTAATCTTAAAGCTAATGGAAGTATTGCAAAATTTAAGGCAACATTAGCTGCAAAGGGTTATTCTCAACAAGAGGGGATTGACTTTGAAAAAACATATGCACCGGTAGCTAAATTAAACACTATCATATTGCTAGTTGCATTAGCTACTAAACATAACTGGAGAATACACCATTTAGATGTTAAATATGCTTTTCTAAATGGTGACATAAAAGGGGAAGTATATTTAGAACAACCTGAAGGATTTGTGCAGAAAATTCAGGAGCATTTTATGTACAGGTTAAAGAAAGCTATCTATGGACTGAAACATGCTCCTAGATCATTGTATATCAAGATTGATTCCTTCTTCAAACAACAAGGGTTTATTAAAAGTAAAAATGATTCAAGCCTATATATTAATAAAGATGAAGAGGGGAATGTTTGCTTGATATCCTTATATGTGGATGATCTTATCATTACAGGTGGGGCATATCAATTAATTACAGATATTAAAAGTAATATGTCTCGGGAATTCGAAATGAAAGACCTTGGTGACTTGCATTATTGTTTAGGAATTTCTGTTTGGAGAGAATTTGGTAAAACTTTCATCACTCTAAGCAAGTATGCAAGGGAAATATTTGACAGATTTCAAATGAGTGAATGCAAAACTGTATCAACTCCTTTGGATCAAAATGTCAAATTGTACAATAGTGATGGATATAAAGAAGAACATGGTACTTTGTATCATCAACTAGTGGGTATTCTGAACTATCTCACTACTACAAGGCCAAACATATCATATTATGTTAGCATCCTTAGTCAATTCTTGGCTAATCCATGTGAAACACATTGGAAAGTTGCAAAGCAAGTACTAAGATATTTAAAATGAACAATTAATTTTGGTCTTTTATATACTGATGTGTTTGATGTTCAGTTGGAATGTTATACTAATTTTTGCTGGGCAGGAAATCCCAATGATAGAAAATCCACTTCTGGATATGCTTATAATATTGGTTTGGGAGTCATATCATGGAGCAGTAAGAAACAACCAGTTGTTTCTTTGTCATCCACAGAAGTCGAATATAAAGGTTTAACCAGTGCTACTTGTGAAGCCATTTGGTTGAGGCACATTCTTGAAGATGTTGGAACACAACAAAAACAAGCTACCAGAATTCAATGTGACAATCAAAGCTCAATTAAGATGGCACACAATCTAGTATATCATGCCAGATCCAAACATATTGAGCTACAACATCATTTTGTCAGAGAAAAGATTGAGTCTCAAGAAATTGAAATAATATATTGTAATACAATTGAGAATGTTGTTGATATTTTTACTAAACCAGTTGGAAGGATTCATTTTGAGGATCTTAGGCAGAAATTGGGAGCTTTCAAGAATCCATTTCTGCATTAAGGGAGGCCGTTAGATATAATGCAGCTAATGTATTCGTGATGTTTTCTATATCTAGATACCTTTTTTGAATAACTCCTATGCTATAGGATCTGATCCATAGTTGTAGGATCTATCTTAGCTTATCATTTTCCTATATATGTAACTTTCATTCATTAATACAATTGAGTTGAGTGTGCATCTCCTCCTGTTTGAGTGAGTCATTGTGCTCTTCCAGTTTCCCTCCTTGGTTTCTCTAATTGGTCGTACCCTCATTCCAGTGGTAGCTGGTAAATAGGGTGTAGTAGCATCCTTTAAGTATAAGCTGATAAAACCAGGGGGACATATCCTCCTTCCAATAGTTGTTGGTAAATAGGGTGTAGTACCATCATTGTCTGTAGTAGCAGACATAAAATATTTGTAAATATAATTTTACAGTAATAGGAAGTATTGGTGGTTTACCCAATTGTGATTCCATGGTAAATTTGTGTTCTTTGTGTTCTTGTTGGTCATGTGTGTTAATGAATAAATTAAAAGTGGTTTAAATTGTTAGAAGTTATCAATACTGATTCACCCCCCCTCTTAGTATTGTCCAATATTCCAACACGTCACAATGAAAAAAAAAACAAATATGTAAAAACTCACAGGGATGTTGCTTGCATTTTCCTCTTCAAAAGGGTAGCTTTAGTTTGTATTATAAGAGTCACATTTGAAAGAAAATGGGGGGACACAAATATGTGTCAATAAGGCACCTTTTTTTAAACACATGTTATTTCGATAAATAATAAAAAAATAGTGTTTAGGTCTGAAAATCCTCAACATATAGTCCATTGCAATGCTCAATTTGTTTAGATTATAAACGTACATTTGGTTTCCGTAAAATGAATAACCATCTTTAAAAAAAAGAAGGATACAAATCACTCATTATCCAGACTTAAAATTTTAAAGTATATGTCGTTGGTTCCTGTCAAATTTGTCCTACTGTATGTCCATAAAAAAATTTCAAAAAAATATGAGTATTAAACTAATAGAATTCTCTAAATATCTTGTGTTTACGTCAAGGTGAAATTCCTAAAGGGGATATGGGTTTGAAAGGGTTTAAGTTGAAAAACATAAAATTTTCATTTTTTAGTCAAAAACAGGAAAAACATGTATACCAACTTAGTGTTTTCACCCTGCAGTTTTCTTATTAAAAGTAGTGGGAGGTTCTCTTTCTTTTACTGTAGAATTATTTGTTTTAAAATTTTTATAGTTATTTCCTTGATACCCTTTATAATCATTTCCTGTGTTTTTATGGAATTTTTTTCTTTCTTTCTTGGATCAAAATATTTTCACCTTTTATTCTTCCAAATTGGTACGCTTTCTCTTTTATTTTTATTCTGGTTGTAATAGAAATTTTCCTTTCTCATTGCTTCCTCTAACGTCTTCGGATAGTCATACTCAATCCACTCTTTAAACATGATAGGAAAACAACTAAGAAAACGCTGTATCTTTGGTTTTTCATCAATTATATACGGTAGGTAATGAAGCGAACACATGAATTTACTACAGAGCTCTTCCATAGTAATAGCTCATAGTCTTAACTCGTAAAATCCCTTGGCCTTCTCTTCGTAATACTGTTATGACAGGTATTTTCTTTTAATTTTTAATTTTTTTTTCCAGTTTACATATATTTCTTTTATTCTGTTTACTTTATTTATATCCTGCAACCATATATCCTCTTTTCCATTCAAATTATATATGGCCATTTTAGCTTTTAGTTTGTCAAAGTAATTGTAGATTAGGAAGTATTTCTTCATCCTTGACAGCCAGTCTTCCACCTCTTCTCCTTTTTCAATTTCACCATTAAACATTGGTGGTTTAATATTTTTAAACTCCCCATAGAGTTATTCATATGGTGTGTACTTCTTTTTCTTTTTATTATCATCACTACTTTCACTGGAATCTTGTTGTTTTTATGTGTGATGTTTGATTGACTCTTCACTGGAAGTTTCAGCCTTATGACTAGAAAATTCAAGTTTCCTTCCCTTACGTTTGTAAGGTGTAGTTTTTAGTATGTTACGTTCTAGTTCCTTGCTTTTATATTTTTCATCATTATGTATTTAAGCTAGATTATTCAGTTCCTCTTGGGATTTCAGGATTCGCTCATTATCCTCCTTAACTCTTCTTAGCTTTGATCTTAGTTCCTTAACAATTATTTGCAGTTCAGATTTATTATCTTGAATTTCATTTAGGTTTACCCAAATATCTCCATCCCTAAAATTACCTTCTTCATTATTTAAAGGATTTTCAGGGTGAGATTCTTCTTCTGCACACATCCCTATTTCTGCCATGTTTTTCTTGCTAAAATACAATTATCCTTCTCTTTATTTTTTGTAACAGAATTAAAATGAAAAAAAATAAAATTAGTTCTTTGGTTTGTTTAATAGTTTTAGTGTTGAGTTGGTTCAGGCCTAGTGATGTAACCATGCTATGATACCATTGTGTCACACACTTCAAAAATCATAATTAAAACAAATTGTGTGCATGCATTTAACTAGCAATAATAATACAACTCTTAACAAACAATTTTACTCATGAGTTAATTAGTGATGCTTATGTAAATTACTTATATAATTTCGTTTCCTATGTCAAGTTTTGCTAGGTGCGGTAATGACGAAGTCTATCCTTTGCATACCATGCCCGAAGGTGATGTTTTTCAGTTTCTTTCTTTGATTTTTATTGTCGTTACTAGGGCCTTACTATCCCAATGGTTGGGAGACTATACCATAGTCTTGATCCCACCTTACAATGTAATAAGGTGTTATGATAAGGGTTTATGAGTCCACGAGCCTTACCACAGCCTTAAGCACATGGTATAAGGTAATGTAAAAGACCTTGGTCCTAATGGCACGAAGGGTGTAAATATTTGAACATGGAATTAACATGGTTTAAACCATGGTTTGCAATGCTAGTATATTATAATATTCATTGGTTTATATTGCAATGGTTTTTGTGTTATACGATATCATTCTTAGCATAGTTTACAAGTTTTGAAGCAATGATTAAAAATCCATCATTTAATCTTCCTGAAGGTTTTAAAGTGTTGTACTTGAGTTGACTTGCCTTAAAAGCGTAACCTAACTACGAGCTAATAGTGCAACAAACATTCTATGTTGGCCTCAAGATCTCATCTCAGTCGTCTACTTGTAAGGTTCTGCAGTTAGGGTTTTACAAGAGTTTAATGTTGCCTTTATTGTTTGACCCCTACATTATTGTTTTGTTTGGTCTCAGAGAGAGAGAGAGAGAGAGAGAGAGAGAGAGATCCAAGCTTTGCTCTTTCAATGGGTAAATGCTAGGTTTATTGGTGTAACCGCTGCTAGTGTTTGACGACAATGTAATGTTTTCTTGCCAAGTTACTATTTTTCTTGTTCATGGAATACATAGTCGTCTGCAACTCATTTCTTCACTCAACCATTGATCCCATTTTGTTGTTTTCCTTCAACAGGAACCCCTAGTTTAATGTTGCAAGTGTTTTAACTTGAATTTTATTTTTAATGGATTATCTGTAACTTATCATGCAATGTTTGATTATGGAGGCATAGGAGAATAAGGGTGTTCTCGGAGGAGTCGACCCATGGCTTCTTTGCAACTCACACCAGGTAAAATAAAATGACATTTACATTTATGTTCAATCTTGTTTACAGGGTTTAATTAGTTGTTTTTACTGCCACTGACGCCTTTTTTGTAGGTTCGGTGCTCTGGAAAGGATGGGGAAAGGTCACCTCCTTCTAGGCCTGTGTCTTAGAATGCCCACGTAAAGAAAAAAAATACTAGTTGTGGTTTTCACTCTGTAAATTTTAAGGAGTTGTATCCACCATCTCTGATAATGTTATGGTTTGCTGTAGGTCTTAAAAGCTTGAGTGTAAGAAGATGAGAGGAGGGAAATACTCTAGCTCTACACAAGATAAGTGTTGTGTGTGTTTTGTTCGAAACCCGTGGGGTTTAAATTCTATTTTACGTAGGGCTTTACAGCCTCACTACTTTATATTGGTTTTAAGTACATTAGGGTTTACTTTTAGTGCTTGCATGGGTATTGTGGGTGCCATTGTGTATGGTATTACCACCACTTTTCTTACTTTGTAATTGAAGTTTATTTATGGTTTAAGAACAAAGGTGGGAGCCATTGCACATGGTCTTACATCCACCCCTGTATGCATACATTGTGTTGATAATTGTTACTATATAAAGAAATGAAATGACCCTTAATGTCCCTGTTGCGAATTACTCCGTGGTTATTATTTTGAGTTATTTACTAACTTCCATTCTTCGATGGTATTACGACCATGAATAAGTTTTGATAATATTGTTTTAATATAATATCTCTGTTATGTTTTCAATGGGAGTATGTAGTAATAATAATAATGATGTTACTAACCCATATGAGGGTTTAATGTTTTATGTAGCATCGGTTAGCTACTATATAAATGTCTTGTGTTTATATTTTATGTAGTGATGGAAGCCATAAAAATGGGCTTACAGCCATAGTCTTTAACGTGTTGTGTTTATAGGACCCATAGGGTCTTGCGATTTTTGTGGAGTCGTTTTTAATTATTGAAATCATGGTTATCATACATGCCAATATTTGTTTTGGATTTGTTATTCATCTATTTACTGTATTAATTAAAGCTTGGTTTCCATCATAGATGGGCTTACTACTGGTCCTAGGAAAAATGAATATATTTTACTTTTGATTCCCTGATTGTACCACGCCTAAAAATCATAAACAAAAACAAATTACATGCATTACTTTTACATTTACTAAGTAGATTTCTATGTTTTTCTTATATTGTTTTTAATATCTTTGTCATGTTGGTTACGACAGGTTTTGCTGGTGATTACAATGGATATTTCCTTCCGGAACCTCCAACCATGTTCATGCAGGTGATATATTTTACTTGTACCTGTTTACTTAATTTTTATATTTACGATATCCTGCACTAGCCTAAGGCATGGGGGATTGTTTATGTTTTCACCTCGCTCGTCACTTACATTATTTTTATAAGGCCTTGGCCTTACCATAGTTTATAGTATGGATGTAAAGACTTGCCCCTAAGCATGAGAAGCTTAGGTTTTGTAAGCGTATGGTTCTCCATACGGTGACATATTGATATAACTAAAGTGAGAGTTTTTACACCACTTATGGTTGGCAGGATACTACAAGCATTTCTTTGGTCTTAATTCATATCTTTACAGTCCTTGATGTGCATGAGTAAATACTATCTCATATGATTTTAGCAATGATTTATGGCTTATAAAGCATAACCCACACTATGCATGCAATATGATTTTTAAAGAGTACAATGCATGAATTCTATTATGATTGCAATAAGGTTTTATCTATTGAAGGCATACCACTATGCTAAGGATTTCAATAAATAAAAAGGACCCAGTCCTAACCTAGCGCTAAGGTGAAGATATTGTATTATGCATATGTTAGGTTTACCACAGAAAAATGGGTATGGATCTGGCCATAACCCATGATGGAATTATATCCCATATTCCAACTCCATAAAGGTTCTAGCATATGAGTATATGATACATCATGTGGTTTCGATGCAAGGTTGATTCGTCATGTTATAAGGTTCAGTTATAACATAGGATATGTTATGCTCTGATGATCCACGAAATATGTTATAATTGGAAATTTAAATGATATCCATAGTTGGATTTATAATGATTTGATTTTTGGTATTGATTTGACCTAGCAATAAATGGCACTTTCAGTTGATATTTAAAACATGTCCCGCCTACGAGTTGGTAGCGTATACATGCCCACGAGGCAACACTTAGAGTAAATATCTTCCCTACACCGAGATGGAATATCGTTAAGGTTTCTATAGGGTTTTATAAAATGTCATTTCTCTGTCTGAGATTCACATTTGAGTTGTTACTTGTTGGAGGCCGACTGAGGGATGAGCTCTACTCTCAGTGTTGTTCCTACCTGGTTTTTTCAGTGTTAATGGAATTTTGTCCTGGTTGTTGAGGTAAGAAATGTTGATCAGTATTCCTCGTCAGTTCTCCAAACACATTGGAGATCCAACGAGCCTATCGATGCTTCCAAAACCATGAACAATCTATTCCCAATGGTAAGCATAACCCGGATGTTTTCATTCTGCAACTTATTGGGTTTAAACAAGATAGTTTCAATTTTTATTTTTGCTGATATGTTCTTGGTGAATGCATACTGTGGAGGGATATAGGTGCTCGGAGGAGATGACCCTTGGCCCTCATTTCCAAATGCCGAGGTAAGGTTTCAAAACTTTGTAAGTTTATTTCTAGGTTTTAAAGATAATTGCAATGTAATTGTAACTGGATGTAAAAGGCCTTCTTGCAAGTTTCGGTGCTAAAGAGGGAGGCGATAGGGTCACCTCCTCCCAGGCCCATGTATGTTTTCTCTTTGATCCCGGTTCACATTTTAATTTTGTTTTAATTTCTTTTTAATAGTTGAGACCCATGATAACCCAACCAAATCCTGCTTGTGGGTCTTTCTGGGAAGAGGTTATGAGGGTTCGAGTCGGTAGTCACAATGTTTAAGAATAAAGTGGGTCTTTGGTTTAGCTTCCTAATTAGTTGTTTATAAAACTCTTCTCGGGTTGTGCAAGCTCTTTAGCCATCATCATGGCACGGTAATCTATTGTGATAATTAGTGTAAACCTAGTAATGTTTGGGTGCCCTTGAAGGGTATTATTCCCATATGATTTATAATACTGGTATTTAGATTTTATAGTGGAACCCATCAATGATGGTCTTACAATCACTCTGCAATATATATATATATATATTTGTGTTCTGAATAAAAGGAAAAGTCATACTTGAACTGTGTAATATATTTTGTAAGCTCTGTATTCATATAACTATGGTGTTTGGTAATTTAAACTAACTGGCTGCCATCATGATGTTCTTACGGACATGATTAATAATTCATTGTTTTCTTTTAAAATTTGTGGATACAACCTCAGATTTTCCCAACAAGGCATTGGTTATCCTACAATATTTTATTTCTTGGTTAAAGAAATTATGCTAACATTAATCCTGTGTAATGAATGTTTGAAGTACGGAAACCATCCTCGATGTTCTTAAAGGCGTGAATAGGGTTACATTATTTTATGGCTTACACTTTTATTTAATTAATTGTGAGTGCATGATGGTTATAACTGGGTGTTTTAGCGAGGCTTGGCCTTTGTAAAAAAATTAAGGTAGCGACGATGTGGACTTACGACACTGTAATTACAACATTGATATTGTGTTTATGACACGACCCATAGGGTCTGTGTGTTTTAATACTCGGCTATGGATGAAGCGATACCGATCTTGGGACTGGGCTTTCGATTTCGTGATAGTAGCTATGAAATATAGTGTATCAATTAGTCCTATACTTAGTTTTGTTTAGTTAATTACTATCCTATGCATATTAAACAATAGGAACTTTGATCATTGTGTTTTTTCTCACTACTATGTAATTTCATTAATTACTGTGAAGTGAAAAGATCACACAATCTCCGTGATTGTTTAGTATGGAAATGTTTCTTATTTAATTTGAACTTATGATTTGATGGGATTCGATTGTAATCTTGCATCCATGATATCGTTATAATGATTGTTAGATCTATTCTAGCGATAATTTGATTACTTCGGTGGATGAGAACAATAATGTAATTATGGTATAATTGTTAGGATACCCAAAGTGGATTTTAAGGAATCTGTTTAGTTTGATTAAAAGTATTTCTATTTATGTACTTAATATATTAACATTTCTTTTTCATATGTAGATCTTATTTGATTCTAATACTTGATTTAAATCTTATGAGTTATAATACTGTTAATTTTATTTAAATGAATTATGTCTATATATACTAAATACTATAGATTTATATTACAAACAATAGATTATAATCTAATATTGTTATTTCACATAGGAACTAGGATGAATATTTGGTAAGTGAATTCCATTCATATGCATTGAATAATGCAGATGTATACTATAAATAGGAATTATAGATTTAGTCGATATTTAAATTTTGTAAATGCAGAATTAAGGAAGATTTAGGAAAATTCGATACAAACAAGAAATATACAGTTAAATGTAGGAATATATGACACAATCTAGAAATAGATGATTTCAATCCATTAGGTGCAAAATTCAATTTTAGCATCAGTAAGATAACTGAAAAAAAACTAGATTATACATTAATGTTCTTCATATATAGGATTTAAACATATTCTACAACATTGAAAACATAAAGTATGAACTTGGCACCAACACTAGGAAACAAAAGTGGAGAAGTTGTTCCTCCCAACCAACTCCTAGAGTAGCCAAGTTACTTGCTCCAGAACCCCTGAGCTTGTTCGTTGAACCACAAGAGAAAAATCCTTCAATGTGCCATCTCTTGCATTCACATATTTTAATCCCCATCTAATCCTAGCCTCCTATTTCTCATGAACATAATAATATATAGTATTTTTCCTAGGACTTGGTCATTAATGGGCCTCCTGCTCTTTGCACTCAACTGGGAGTTGTGACCTGATTTTTGGGGATGATGCCTCCTGCATCTTGAGTTCTCACTCAGTGATTTCTGCCACATGTAATTTCTTCTTGTGGATCAGCAAACACTCTTCAACAAATATATCCACTTTTGTCCCACTTCAGCATATTTTATTAAATAAAATTGTTTTTATTATAAAATGTTTATTCTTGACTTTTTCTGTCAAAAATAATAAAATAATAATAAAGTATTTTTCCAACCGAATTAATAATAATAATTAATTCAGGGGGTATTACATATGGCCCCTTAAAATATAACACCGTCCTTGGTGTTATAACTTTTATTTTATTCTTAAATTTCCTCTTCTTGGAATAAGTCTAGATATTCCTCCCACATATTACTTTCCATCTCCCGAGTAGCTTCTTCCAGACTAAGATGCTTTTATTGCACTTTGACTTGCTCAATGGTACAGTTCTGGAGTAAAAGTTATCTCATGTCCAGAATGCACTCCGACCCTGCTTGGAACTCTCCTTCGGGTTCCACCTGGATTACATTCCAATCAATCACATGAGAAACATCATGAACATATATTTTTAATATAGAAACGTGAAACACATTATGCACTTTAATATTGGGTGGTAGGGCTAACTGGTACGCAACAAACCCTACTTTTGCTAGAATTGCAAATGGCCCACAATAACTGGGTGCCAATTTTGAATACTTTCCTAGTATTAAGGAACTCTTCTTGGGATTTACCTTTATATACACATGATCACCCACTTGAAACTCTCTAGGAGTTATTTTTAAATTATCATAACTATTTTTCCTATTTTGGGAAGCCTTCAAGTTTTGATGTACCTGTTTCATGGCTAGTTCCATATATTTTAATAAATCATGTCCTAACATTAATCTATCTATTGGACTGCTCCACGAGATTAGAGTATTACACTTATGTACATAAAATATTTCAAATGGACTCATACCTGAAGAAACTTGAAAATTATTATTATAAGCAAATTCTACTAAGTGTAGGTAGTCTTCCCACTTACTTGGTTTGTCCATGAAATACATCCTTAGCATGTCCTCTAAGACTTGATTTACCCTTTTAGCATGCCCATCTGTTTGTGGATGATATGCAGTATTGAAATTTAACTGTGTTCCCAAACCTTTAAACAAGGCTTTCTAGAAGTTACCTGTAAATTTTACATCTCTATATGAGAATATTACGTTCGATACACTGTGTAGCCTGAATATCTCTTTCATGAAAATATATGCAATGTTAATAGATTTATAGGTAGATTTAACAGGAATAAAATGAGAAACCTTACTTAATTTGTCGAATACGACCATGATTGAATCATGCTGTGGGAAATTCTTCGTAGGTATGTTATAAAATCCATACTAATTGTTTCCCACTTCCTTTCTGGAATGGGTAGTGGCTGCAACAATCTTGCTAGATGTTTATTTTCTTCCTTAAATTGTTGACATTCAAGACAACAAGCTAAGTATTATGCGACTTACTTCTTCATGTTTGGCTAGAATAAATGATTTCTGATCATAGTGATCATTTTCTGGTATCCAGGATGCCCTGAATATGTTCTTTGTGGAGCTCATTCATAACTATAAGTTTGATTTTTGTTATGTTTGGTATGTATAACCTATTTTTATGCAGCAGCAATCCTTTTTTTATTTAGGCTCAAATATGTTTTTACTTGGTTTTGTTCATTTTTAACAATCTTTTCCTTTAAAATATGATATTCCCTGTCAGAATTTTCAGTGCTTAGAATCTGAGTCTCTAGATCAGATTCATAGTTGTTGCTTGCAAACTATAAATTTGCATGACGACTTAGAGAGTCCTTGAATTTATTTTCTTTTCCTTTTATATGTTTGATTTCAAAATCATATTTGCTTAAAAAGGTCATCCATCTTTCATGTCTCGCATTCAAATTTTGTTGATCAAATAGATATTTAAGGCTTATGTTATCAGACATAAGTAGAAATTTTATCTCAATTAGATAATTTCACCACATTTTTAAGGAGTGAATTATGCCAGCAAGTTCTAAATCATGTGTCACATAGTTTTTCTCATGTTCAATTTCCTAGATTCATATGTCATGACATAATTCTCTTGTAATAAAACTCCTCCTAGCTTTTCCTTTCAAGTGTCGGTACACACAACGAAATCCTTGAATCGAAAGCAATCTTTAAGATCAGGGAAGTAGTTAATATATGTTTTTGTTTGTTAAATATTTCCATGCATTTTTTCAGTCCATTCAAACTTTTACCTTTCTTTTGTAAAGAAGTTATCGGGTAGGCAATCTTAGAGAAGCCTTCAATGAAATTCTAGTAGTATCTGGTAATCCCCATAAATGATATGATGTTAGATACGTTCTTAGGAACTGACCATTCATTGGTGGCCTTTATTTTGTCTGGATCAACAGAGATTCCATCATTGGACACTACGTATCCAAGGTATTGTATCCTATATTTATAGAAATCACATTTACTGAATTTTGCATAAAGTTGTTGTTCTCTTAACACTTGTAGAATTATCCTTAAATGTTCTTTATGTTCTTGTTAGTTCTTATAGTAGATTAGTATGTCGTCTATGAATACAATGTGAAACTTATCTAGGTATTTACATAGGATTTTGTTCATTAAACACATGAATGCAACAGGTGCATTTGTCAACCCAAAAGGCATTACAACAAACTCATAGTGACCATAGAGGGTCCTGAATGTTGTTTTAAATATATTCTCATCTTTTATTTGTACTTGATGATAACCAGACCTTAAGTATCTTTACAAATATGGGTTCTCTACGAATTTGATCGAATAGATCATCTATTTGGGGGAGTGGGTATAAGTTCTTAATGATAATTTTATTTAACTATCAGTAATCTTTGCATAATATTAATGCTTTGTCATTAATTTTCACAAACAAGACCAGTGCTCCCTAGGGGGAGACACTAGGTTGAACGTAATTTTTATCGATTAGTTCTGGTAGTTGTGATTACAACTCTGTAAGTTCTATTATACTCATTAGGTACAGAGCTTTTGATGCTGGTACCGCTCCGGGTATCAGATCAATCGTGAATTCAATGTCTCTTTTTCGAGGATGTCCGAGGACTTCTTCCAGAAAGAAGCCTTCAAACTTCTTTAAGACTGGTATGCCCTCTAGTTTTAGTTTGTTATTGTTTTCATTAACATTCATTATATAGACTACAAACATTTTACATCCTTTTCTGTAGTATCCCTAATTTTGGACCTAACACTTATGGGCATGAGCCCCATTGATTATGATGTTACTTTGATGTTTTATTTTGATATACTGGGTCAAAGACCACACTGCATATGAACATGATGATTTTTTGATATACTGGGCTTAAGCCAATTGCATATATATATATGTGTGTGTGTGTGTGTGTGTGCTTGGGAGTGGACCTTGAAGCACATGATTGATGAGATGTTTTGTGTTGAGTGAGGATCTCTGGAGCACATGGGTAAATTGGTGTTTTGTGTTAAGAAAGAAGCTTTGGAGCATATGAGTTTTGAGAAATTTGTGTTGAGCATGAAGCTCTCAAACACATGAAAAGATAATTTGGAAGTCTTGGGAATAAGACCTGGATCCTTCCATGTTGATGTTGAGCATAAGCTCTGGAACATTGTATCCTTGGCCATCGTATCCCTAGGTGTATCGTATAAGTACTCCTAGCATTAGTGTTGAGCGAGGAGCTCTAGAATTGCACTAAGTTTGTAACTCTGTTTTTAGCATTGATTATAGGCTCTGGTAAGCGCTAGGATTTACTGAAAATAATTAATGATTCCCAAGAGAAAATGAATTAAGAAAAATATTGATCTCATCTGACTTGTTTATAAGTGATTAAATGAAATTTTGAATTTCTATATTCTCATCAAGTACTGAAGAACTACCGTGTTATATGAGGGAATCCAACATGCAAGGATGTTTAGAGTTTCCTATCCTAGTAGACCTAACCATCTACCTAGTGACCTTAATGAAGAAAGTTTCATAAGTCTGTGGATCACAATATGTGACACCCTAAGACAAATGTTAACAAATAATATATTATTATATATTTAAAATAGAGCATGTATAAAGAGTGCACATAGTAATAATATTAATAATGTAAGAAATAAGGAAAAGTTCCATCTACTATTATCATTACTAAGAGAAAATTAAATATTATAATACCTACAAAAGTTTAATCAGGAACTAGTTAAAAATTCCTAAGTTTAAATATTAAAAGTACCTAAATTAAATAAAAGGGTTAAATCAAGAAATCAAATGATTCTTGATTTAACTGCACCTTTGATTGAAAAATTTGTCTATAAAGTCCCAAGCCAAAGAGAGTCTTGGGGGATCTCTTCCATATTTTTGGAGTCATTTATTCTGCTTGATTTTTCTCAAGAGAGTTCTTGGAGAACATTTTCCTAAGAGGAAAAATGAGAACTGATCCATGCATGATATACCTCTTAGGGTAGCCTTACCTTAGGAGCTATAAACTACTTTCATGTTGGAACCAGCTCTGGGGAATCCAGATTGAAATCAGGAACAGTTCCAGGTCATGGTTGGGTGGAACGTGGTAGTTCCCGAGTAATTTAGTCATCTATATAGAGGTCAGATATTCCTATGAATCGTTAATGTTGGGTAATAGAGTGTGTAGGTTTCAACCATTAGAAGAGCTTCAATTTTCAGGTATGAGCTTCTTGAATACCTATTTCATTATCTAGATTAACTGCTGGATAGATTATGAAAGTGTTTATATTATATTTCTAACCCTATGTACCTTTGTCTTCCTGTCAAAATTCCTTTAGGGTTTACATTTTTCATTATAAACCCTAGGCTGTAATTTAATTCATGTTTAAAGATTTGTCAAGGGTTTTGTACTTTTAGTTTTACTTATGTATTGACTTTTACAGCTTGTTTTCCTACAGTCTATGATTTATTTCTAATAAGTACCTTTCTGTTCATTTACCTATGTACTCTATTGATAGATTTCATATTGTCATTAGAGCCATGTTTAGGAGTAGCGGACTAGTTAAGATCTAAGCTTTAACAAAACCTAATTATAAATTACCATTAATTAAATATAATAAATAGAACCTAACAAATATATATATATATATATATATATATATATATATATATATTATCTGGAATAAAACAGATATTATACATATATTATCAGGTATAAAANTTATCAGGTATAAAATAGAGTTGTAATTCTAATTTAGCAACACTATAAACACATCTAAGAATAATCATAAAACCAAATTATTAAAGTTAATATTAAAAAATACCTGCGAAGACCTCACATGGTCTACATCATTATATACCTACTAAAAACTTGAATAAACATTAAAACATTCTGCATTAATCAAATATTATCATAAATCAAATCAATAGTCCAAGTATCGAGACCATCTAATGGTCCACGATTTATATTATTACTAACAATTACATCTACGAAAGCTTATGCAGTATACAAATTATACACATAAATAACCCATTGCATAAACAACAAATCAAACCATCTAAAAATTATAAATTACATTGTAAGAATCACATACCTTAAATACAATGCCCAATATAATATCAATTACATGACCATTTACAACAAAGGTAATACCATTTACAGTAATCGGTTAAAAACCAAATATCAATTATAGTATTCATTAAAACAAATATAATCGAGTAGAGGTCACGGGATCGAATCCTATGGGCATTAAAGCCCAAATCAGATTCATATAAACTAAACCCTCATCACAGTAAACGACCAAGGATCGAATCTTGTAGGGTCTATTATTATTTTACAAAGCCACGCTATATGAATTATACACAGGTTGTATACAAAATGTAAGCTCTCTACACAGTGGTCAAAAGACCCAACTAAAATTATATACACTGTAATCTATGGCCCTTGGCCTTTTATTATAATAAGCAATGGTTCCAAAATATTGCAACCCTGACCACATTTACCAACAACGACGATTGCTAGTCGCAGGGTTACACCACTAACAACCCCCACATCATATTACAGCATGGAAACACAAACAGTAAATGCACTATCACAGTTGCAAGGGAAGGAAATGCCAATGCCATACAGCATGGACCCAAATCCATAATGCTGTCACACAAATTATTCCATACAACCAACGCAAAAAACAAATGCGAATCTACACAGTCAACAAAACAACAACCATTGAAATCGATGGAGTAAATATTTATAAACACAATATTTATAAAACCATTAATGAGTTTACACAGTCGTCACCTTCAGCATTTGCACTGTTGCAATCAATGGTGTTTCCCATTTCTTGTAATCTAATCAAAACATCCCTTTCAAATTACACATAGCCTATCCGGAGCTACCTAGGCCCGTTTCACTAAACAGAGCTCCCACAATTCAAGCCCCAATACATTTCAAGCTTAGGGCCGAAGGAAAACAAAACCCCAACAACAAATCCCCAAGCCTATCACTTTTCAAACATAGAGTTAGTTAAGATACAGTAAAATCCCTCCATTACAAACCAGACCCAAGTGAATTCCACCTACAACGTATGTCAACTCAGTCGTAACCACGAAGCCAAGAAGAGACAAGTAAATGCTTGCATAGTGGGCTTATCGAAAGGTATGGATTTTCCTACGGTTTTTCCCATGAGCTATGACCCACACCTTCTCTCGCCACCCCTACAAACCTGCAACCACATATATAAACCATGATGAGAAGTATGACATATTATGCAAACCAAACAAGCAAATTATGTTGCGAAACCAGAACACCCATCTTACCTGTCTTCTAAGCCATCACCATCTCCTTCGTTCACCCACGCAGGAGTAGAGCACAAGCATCAGAACTGCAAATGAGCCAAACTAACGACTGAACCAAGCCCTAAGTGGGGTTTCTACCTTTCCCTAGGCACATTTATGTCGCCACCTTAGCTCTTAATATCTTTTACAAAAACCCACAACTCCTTAGTTTGGATCACGATATTAAACCCTGTCCCAAAACCTTTGCGAATTACATAAACCCATACATGCATTGTTTAACTTAGTCTATAAGCCCTAAGTCCATGGCATATGAAATATTCCATGGAAATGTTTAAGCTAAGGTTTTTAAAATTACGTTCTTCTCCAAACTATATAAACCAACCATATAGTAAAAATATGATAGGGTATGAACTAGTCATAAACATTTACACCATAGTAAATAATCATCACATCAACAATAACTCGGTATCACGTAAATGATAAGGTGTAGTGACCACATCACTATCATATAGTCCGTAATGAAAATAACAACAATCAGCATATTTGTCACTAGGATAGAGCTGCAAATGCAGGCGATAGTGACCAAAAGATCAACACTTTACTTTAAGCTTTATAAACAAGTTTCTGTTTCCAAGTATACCTGCACATAAATGGGACAAGAATGCATTAGTTTGACAGAACTAAGTAAGCCCATTGTTTCAAGTAGAAACTGTTACCTCTCAGGTGGTTATAAGGGAAACTAGTCTCGCCACTACACTCTTTTATCCATTCACAAAGTCAAGTTAGATTTATGTATACAACAGTAAGTACATGCTATAAACAATGAAGGACGTAAGAAAATAACTAACGTACACATCAATGCTTAGCCACAGTACAAACAGTGATCACCATCAAGACAATGTAAGTAACATATTAATAAATGCATCGAGAAATATGGAAGGAGGACTTAAGAATAGCTTACGACAATACAACAGTACAATCAGAGTACGACACATTCCACAAAGTTCAATTAATGTCCAGGATAGGTAGTTTTGACTAGCCTAATAATTTTTTTTTTCAATTTTTTTGAACATTACAAGTGGTATTAGAGCCCAGTTTCAACACTAAGAGACCTAATGGGCATACCAGACATTCGTTGAAAGGAAAATAAAGTATGTTTTAAAATTTTGTTAACTAACATAAATTTTTCTTGTTATAAAAAATTTGAAATATCAAGAAATTTTATAGAACAGTTCAGCTCATGAACACTGAAGAAGATAACAGCCGACAAAGGAAATTGAATACCCCCACCCAAGAAGCAGAACTGGTGGTGGAACTCAATTCTGATATTATAAAAACCATACAAAGTCTTCAAGCAGACTTGCAAATTTTTAGAGATGAATATTTGAATGAAAGAAAGGAACAACAAGTAATCAATGAAGCATTTCTTTGAAATATGACTAGAGGAAGCTCGCAGGGGAAACCCACTCATTCTAGAAATAGGATCAAGAAGAAAGCTTATCATAAACAGGCCATCAGCCCAAGAGAAGAAAGAAAAGAGGAACATACTATTAGATTTTTAACAGTAAGCTATCATTACATTAGGATCTTTAACTGAGAGAATAACAAGCACAACAATCAAACACAAGAGACAATGAACACAGTGTTTTTCCTTGGGGAAACCATAAATGGAGAAAACCCCACAACTTCCTCAGAGATAGAATCAGCACTAAAAGTAAAACCCCAAAACAGTAAGATGATCTCCCGACAGCAGTAACCTCTTTCTTCCTAGCCCCAATGCCTTCTTCTTCCTCAGCTATGCACTACAACTGAGTGTGTGTGAGTGTGTTATAAATAGAAAGGATAGCTCTCTATTTATACTAATTCCCAAATTGACAAAACCCTACTAGGGCCTACTTCACAAGGTGAGTCTAACAACCCTAGTGCCTCGAAACTGCAGGGACTTTAACCCTTGACCGATAGGAGGGTTACCCATAATGACTTGACATGAATTGTTTACATTATAGAAACTACCGATCGGAACATTGGGGCATGGCATGACTCAATTACATTACAAACACACATCCCAGAATAAACATCAAGGTATAATACATAAGATACATAAGTGAATACATTCCGAAGTTACAATTACATCAACACTCTCTCTTAACTAGGAAGGTATTCTCTTGACACAATTTATTAGCACAAGTGTTCTTCTCTGTATCATCTAGATCATCCTTAAGTTCTCGTCATCTTCAAGTCATCTTCATCTTCAAGTCATATTCATCTGGATCTAGATCATCACTTGATTTGGATCATCACTGGAACATCATAACTGGATCTGGATCATCACTTGATATGGATCATCATTGTAGCATCATCGTTGGATCAGGGTCATCACTCGATCTGGATCATCACTGCTGGATCATCATCACTAGATCATCATGGGTTCTATCTCATGATTCTTCTCGTCACAGAAAGTTCTACAGAGCCAACCCTTTTTCATGCTGGGTGTAGGCCTAGCCTCCATGTAGATATTTCTCAGCACTTATATCTGACCCTAAGTTAAAATGGCTCGTTCAGCGCTTACATCTGACATTGAATCGTCAAAAAGTCATTCCCAGCACTCACATCTGACTATGAGAGGAACTTAATCCCCTCACCATGTCAAAATGGCCTAGCGCTTACATCTGACCATGGAAGGAACCTCATCCTCTCACCATGTCAGAATGGCCTAGCCCTTACATCTGACCTACTCATCAGAATGGCCCAACACTCATATCTGATCATGTGAGAACACATCCCACAGTCACATCAGAATGGCCCTCAGTCCCAGACTAAGTTTTCCTAGTAACTGACCAGGTACCTCCATTCTCCCATAGAATGGCATCAACCCTTATATCTGATTAAGTGGGAAACAATCCCTCAATCACATTAGAATGGTCATGCACTAACATATGATCATGTAAGACTACATCTTATAGTCGTATCAGAAAGGCCCTCAGTCCTAGACCGAGTATTCCTAGTAACTGACCAGGCACCTCCATTCCAAGAATGGAAATAGCCCTTATATCTGATCATGTAGGAACCAATCCTATAGTCATATTAGAATGGCTCAGCACTCATATCTGACATGGAAGGAACCAATCCTCTCACCATGATAGAATGGCTCAGCCCTTACAACTGACCATGGAAGGAACCAATCCTCTCACTATGTCAGAATGGCTCACAGACTCATCACTTCCCCTTGGAAGGAACCTCGATCTGGAGAACACCAAGCTTCTCCCTGAAGTACTCAAACTTCACTCTGGCCAATGGCTTTGTCAACACAACATCTATCTATTCGTCCGTCGCAACATACTGGAGCTTCATTGCTCTCCTCTGCACCATATCCTTGATATAGTGATACTTGATCTCGATATGCTTCAACTTATCATGGAACACAGGGTTCTCCGACAACTTCACACAACTTTGGTTGTCGCAATATATAAAAGTAGCATCCAACTAGAGATCAAATAAATCATAGAGTAGCTTCCTCATCCATACTACCTCACAACTAGCTAAACAAGCTGCAACATACTCTGCTTCAGCTGTACTCACTGCCACATAGGATTGCTTCCTGCTAAACCAAGAAATCACACCTGATCCCATACTGAAGCAACACCTTGAAGTGCTCTTCCTATCATTGGCACTTCCTGGCCAACATGAATCAACATAACCCTCCAGGTTAATCTTTTGACTTGCCTCATACTTGAGCCCATAATCAACTGTACCCCTCAGGTACCTCAAAATATGCTTTGCAGCAATAAAGTGAACATGTCTCAGATCCATCAAGAACTGGCTCAAGGTGTTCACAGCAAAGCAAATATCTGGTCTCATGTTCGTTAGGTACATCAAGGACCCAATCATCTGACGATACATCATAGCATCAACCGCTTCTGGTGAAGCATCACTCAATAGCTTCAGGTTCGATGCCATCAGTGTGGTCATGGCCTTACAGTCCATCATGCCAAATCTCTTCAGGATATCTACCATATATTTCCCTTGTCCTAGGGAAATTCCATCTGCATTTTGCCACACCTCCATGCCTAGAAAATAATGCATCATACCCAAGTCCTTCATTTTGAACTTGGCAGCAAGCTTCCTCTTCGTATCAGCAATGAACCCATCCATACATGTTACAAACAGATCATCTACATATAGTAGGAGCATCACTGGGTTGCCATCTTCAACCTTGTAGTAAATGTTGGAATCTGCTTTACTCTTAGTAAATCCCAAACTGGATAGAAAGCTATCAATTCTTCCGTACCATGTCCTGGGTGCCTGTTTCAAACCGTACAGGGATTTCTTCAATCTACACACATGAGACTCCCTGTCATGTGTCTCAAGACCGAGTGGCTTCTCCACATACACTTCCTCTTCTACGACACCATTCAAGAAAGCAGTATTGACATCCATCGGGTGTATCTTCCACTTCATCACTACAGCCAGAACAAGTACTAATCTGATGTAAGTGTATCTGGCTACAGGTGCAAAATTTTCTTCATAATCTATTCGTTCTTTCTTGGAGAATCCACGAGCAACAAATATTGCCTTATATTTTTCTATGCTACCATCTATAGCATGCTTAATCTTGTAGATCCATTTGGAAGTTACAACTGACTTCCCTTCTGGTCTTGGGACAACATCCCAAACATCATTCTTCATGATCAATTGATACTCTTTGATCATAGAATCCTTCCATTCTTTCCATTTTTCCGCTTCTTCGTAGTTGGAAGGTTCTTTATCGATGAAATCACATAATAAAGCTACATATCCAGAGCATGATCTGGTCCTCTTTCTTTCTCTGTGATTCTCTTTTGGAGCCCCATATCTTTCTACACCTTGGATAGCTTCTTGCACCCAAGCAGGTTTCCTCTTATGAGGATTCTTCTCCTGAGGTGGATCTACAGGTTCTTGAGGTTCTTCAAATTCTTGATCTTCTTCTTGAGTTTCTTTGTTCATGGTTGTATCATGAATTCTGGGTGCTTCTACTTCTTCACGTTCTTCAGCAAGTCTCTTTTTGGATTTTTTGTAAGCTGAGTCTTCATCAAATGTGACATCCCTACTGATGTCGATCTTCTTGAATCCTGGGAAGTATATTCTGTAAGCCTTCGAGCTTTGAGAGTATCCCACAAATATACCCTTCTTTCCCGAAGGATATATTTTTTTCCTCTTCTCTTTTGGAATGTGTATGTATACTAGACAACCGAATATTCTGAGATGGCTGACTTTTGGTTTCTTGCCAAAAAATAATTCTTCAGGTGTCTTGTTCTCGAGTACTCTGTGTGGAGTACAGTTCTATACATACACCGCTGTTCTGGCAGCTTCTGCCCATAGATGCATAGGAAGATCTTGATCATGAAGCATTGCTCTTGCAGCTTCCATGATAGTTCTATTCTTCCTTTTTGCAATCCCATTCTGTTGTGGATTATATGGGGTGGAAAATTGCCTCTTAATCCTTGAGTCTTCGCATAACTCTTTGAATTCATTCGAAGTGAATTCTCCACCATTATCTGATCGAAAGGTCTTGATCTTCTTTTCTGTGTGATTCTCAATCAAGGCTTTGAATTCCTTGAACTTGATCAAAACTTCATCTTTGTTCTTCATGAAGTAAATCCATGTCTTCCTAGAAAAGCATCAATGAAAGAAACATAGTATACATACCCACCTAGTGAGCTTGATGGCATTGGTCCACATACATCGGAGTGGATGATTTCCAAGATTCCTTTTGCCTTGCTCTCGCTACTTGGAAATGTATTCTTTGTATTCTTTCCTTTTGCACATCCTTTGCAGACTTTATCATGTTTTGCTTGAATTTATGGAAGACCTTCAACAGCTTTGCTTGCAAGTGGTAGTGCTTTGTAATGCACATGTACAAGCCTTCTATGCTAAAGTTCATTTGGCTCTACTGTGTCATGGACCAAGGCTTGTTCTGGATGGCCCTTCAATTTGTATAGACGTCCTTCTTGTTCCCCAATCACTACTGCATAATTAATAGTCTTTCCCTTTGGCCACATGATAACTTAGCCATCTATAAATGCAACCCTCATCCTTTTTCATCTAATGCAGATATGGAGAGAAGGTTCTTGTTTAGTCCTGGTACAAACAATACTTCCTTCATTGTCATAGACTTTCTAGAGTCTAGTTTATAGGAGGATTCCCCACTACCTTTTATTGGATACTGGTAGTCATCTCTGAGCTTCACCTTGTGAGGTGATTCATGTTCTAATAGTCTCACAAAAGACTCTTTCAATCCCATCATATGTTTGGAAGCCCCACTGTCTATAAGCCAATCATTGCTTCCATGTGTGATGTTTCCCGTGAGAGTGAAAATCAAAACATATTCTTCATCACTTGGGGAATCATCACTTTCTTACTTGTTTCTCTTTAAGGAAGGTTCATCATCTTCTGTAGCATGAGCATGATGTTTTCTCTTGTTGTTTTTCTTCTTGTGAGAGTTTCTTTTGTTTCTAGGACAAACTTTGGCAAAGTGCCATGTTTCATCACAAGTATAACATCTGAGTTGAAATTTCTTGTAGGAAGAGTGCTTACTTTTAGAATGATGATGATGATGGTCCCTTCTAGGTTTCTTGGATTGAACTGTGAGAGCTTGATCTTCACTTCCCATATTTTCTTCTCTAGTTTCTATCTGAGCTTCTTCTTGTGAGCATTCTTCCCAAAGTTTGCTGAACTTGACTAACTTCTTTTTGGCACAGATTCCTTGAATAAAGGAGTCCCATGATCTAGGGAGACCATTCAAGGTGGTCATTACAATATCTGCATTTTCCACTTCTTCATCTGCTACTTCTAGATGTTCCTTGATCTGAGAGACTCTTGTGAAGTAAGACTAGATGGTCTCTGCATTCTAAATCTTCACATTCTTCAACTAGTTCCTCAAAGTCATTTTCTTGTTTATGTTCTTTCCTTCAAACAATTTGGTTAGAGCATCAAACATATATTTAGGTGTCTTTAGGGAGGACACCTGTGGTATGAGGTGATCCTTGATTGAATCAGCAATAATCCTCTTTTCCATAACCAACTTCTTCTTATGTAAGGCCTTAGCCTCATCTCCCTCTGGAACTGGAACCTCCTCACTGATATAGGAGTCCAACTCATTTTCTTCCAGGACCAGGGAGATCCTATACTTCCAGGCTCAGAAGTTATCAGCTCCCTCAATCTTTTCATCAAGCTTGGTATGATGAGACATCTTAACTGAGAACCTCAAATGGAAATACAAAATATTTAGATCTTACCAGGTCAAGATGTCGGATTTGGATTTGGAGTTGAAATTTTACAGTGCTGGTTCAGGAGCATATTAGGGCTTGTCTTTTCTGGAGTTTTGTCCAACCAAATGCTTTGATATTGATCTCTAAACTTCAATTTTGAGGAGGATATCAATCCAATCCTGGGCTCACTGAAAAATTCCACTTCTATGGAGAGCACTAATTTCCGGCAGTAGTGTTGGGTCCAAAACTGAAAAACCTCAGAATTGGATTCTGCTTCGACAGAAAGATGCGCCCTAGGGAGGAGAGTTATTCCAACCTTATTTTGCTGAAAATATATGGAGAGAGATCCAAAAAGTAGGAAGCCCTAGTTCCCGCAGCTGCATAGTTTCTTCTTCTCAGGTTAGCTCTGATACCATGTTATATTTTTAACATTAAGCTAGCATTACATTAGGATATTTAACTGAGAGAATAACAAGCACAACAATCAAACACAAGAGACAATGAACATAGTGTTTTTCCTTGGGGAAACCATAAATGGAGAAAACCTTGCAACTTCCTCAGAGATAGAATCAGCACCAAAAGTAAAAACCCAAAACAGTAAGATGATCTCCCGACAGCAATAACCTCTTTCTTCCTATCCCTAGTGCCTACTTCTTCCTCAGCTATGCGCTACAACTAAGTGTGTGTGAGTGTGTTATAAATAGAGAGGATAGGTCTCTATTTATACTAATTCTCGACTTGACAAAACCCTACTAGGGCCGACTTCACAAGGTGAGTCTAACAACCCTAGTGCATCAGAACTGTGGGGACTTTAACCCTTGACCAATAACAGGGTTACCCACAATGACTTGACATGACTTGTTTACATTATAGAAAATCCCGATCAGAACATCAGGGCATGACATGACTCAATTACATTATAGACACATCCTGAAATAAACATCGGGGTACAATACACAAGATACATAAGTGAATACATTCCAAAGTTAAAATTACATCAACACATACCCTTGAACCTCCAGAAGAAGAATATCACAGTCCTTCCAGTGAGGACTCTCTTTCTCCATGCAGAAAGAAATAAAGAAGTGATGACAATCTCTAGGGGGAGTTCAGAAAGATAAGAGCCCCAACCTATGAAGGATAGGTGAAATCAGGGAAGAAAGATGAAGAATGGTTGTTGGGTATAAGAAAATATTTTCGAGTTCATAACTACTCTAGCAAAATGAAGGCTCGATTGACCATCTATAATTTAAATGGAAAAGAAACGAGATGGTGGAGAGACTTGAAACATACCAAGAAAGATGAGGTAAGAGAAAGGTGCTGGAGTAAATTCTGCAAGATCTTTCAATAAAAGTATATGTTGGAAAGATTCTTTGACAGAAAGGTGAAAGCGTTTCACAAGTTGCGTACGGGATCCATGAATATGGATGAGTTTATTAACAGGTTTCTACTATACATTACATTATGTACCATACATCAAGGATGAAAATGTAAAGATCCAATAGTTTTTAGGATGTCTTCCTCCAAACTTTTGGGAAAGGATTGAGTTTTACATGCCTAAAACCTTGGACACCACATTGCACAAAGCTAGGCTCTGCTATGAACATGGACAACTAAGGCAAGAGAACATGAACAAAAATAAAGACAAGTATAAGAACTTCTCTGACAACCGCAAACCGGGTCTTAACCCACCCTCATACATGAAATAGAACAACAGCTTTCCAGTGAACAAGAACTTCAACAAATTAGGTACAAAACTATATGTATCGGATCCAAATGCTAATAAGCCAGTAGCAGCTGGGGAGCCAATGCTACCCCACTATAGATCAAATGATGTAAATGCAGTGGGCCTCATCATACCTGAGATTGTAAGAAAAATACTAATGGGTTCTTGCACAAATTACAAGAAGAACCAATGATAGAGGACATAGATGGAACACCACGAATTTATGTAGCCTTGGATGACCGACAAGCAGACCATTAGGCTACCATGGTTGAGATAGAAGGTAATATATTGAACACTTCTATTCAATACTGATTGACCTCGGTGCTTGTTGGAGCTATGTATCGCCTAAAATTGTTGATCTATGTAAACTAGGAAAAGAAAAACATGATAAACCTTGGCTGGTACAATTAGCCACAGGTACAAAACAAAAAGTTTTGGAAATAGTTAATGATTATGAGGTAAAGATGAATGGTTATCCTATGAAATTAAACCTGAACATCCTACCTTTAGGATCATATGATATACTTATCGGCATGGACTAGTTGGAACAACACCATGTATTGCTTGATTTCTTACACAAGTCAATCTTATGTACATATAGCCAAGGGAATCGAGTGAAAAATCAAGGTGTACCAAAGAAAGTTTTGGTAAGGAATATATCTACTTTACAAGCAAATAAGTGCATTAGAAAAGGTTGCATGTTGTTTGCAGTAAATATCCGAGAAATAGATTGAGAGAGAACAACGCATAGAGGAATTTCTTGTTATTGTAGAATTCAAGGACGTATTCCTTGAGGAAATCCTTGAATTACCTCTGAAATGATACCTAGAATTTTCCATAGAACTGACACCAGGATCAGTTTTGGTTTCAAAATCCCCTTACGGAATGAGTGTACCAGAGTTGGTGGAACTCAAACTGCAGTTGTTGGAGTTGATAGAAAAAGGATATATCTGACCAAGTGTGTCCCCTTGGGGAGCACCAATACTTTTCGTAAAGAAGAAGGATGGTACGATGCGGATGTGCATCCATTACCGTCAGCTTAACAAAATAACAATCAAGAACCTTTACCCACTCCCTAGGATCGATGACTTATTCGATAAAGTAGTAGGAGCCAAGATATTTTCAAATATCGACCTGCGATCTAGGTACCATTAGGTATGGATTCATGACAAGGATATTCACAAAAATGCCTTTTGTACAAGGTATGGGCACTACAAGTTTGTAGTGATGCCGTTCAGCTTGAACAATGCACCCACAAACTTTATGTATATGATGAATAGTCTATTCAGTAAATATCTGGATAAATTGTTTTGGTCTTTATAGACGACATCCTAGTTTACTCTAAGAGTAAAGAGGAACATGAGGAAAACCTCCGCATAACGGCTATGGGTGTTACGAGAACACCAGTTGTATGCCAAGTTTAGTAAATATGATTTTTACAAACCCAAGATACAGTACTTGGGTCACATTATCTTCGAGACAGGGATAGATGTGGACCCGAAAAAGATTAGAGCCATAGAAGACTGTCCTACCCCTACTAATGTCACCGAAATTAGGTCCTTTTTGGAATTACCCAGATATTATAAGAAGTTCATAGAGAAATTCTCGAGAATAGTTTGTCCCATGACCACCTTGTAGAAGAAGGAAAATAAGTTCTTATGGAAGACCAAGTGCGAGGAAATTTTTCAAAAGCTTAAGCATCTTTTGAGGACCTCACCGATATTACAAATTGCAGATCACAATGGGGATTTGGTTATTTGTATGGATGTAAGCAAGGAGGGAATCGAAGGATTCCTCTTGTAGAATGATTATACGATCTGTTATGAATGATGAAAGTTAAAAGAACATGAACAGAACTACCCCACATATGATCTTGAGTTAGTTGCCATCATTCATTCATTGAATATGTGGAGGCACTACCTCATGGGAATGAAATTCCTTCTAAAGACAAACAATATGAGTCTGAAGTATTTATTCGAGCAACTAGATCTAAATTCTAGGCAAGCGAGATGGTTGGCTTTCCTTAGCGAGTACCATTTTGAGCTAAATCATATTAAGGGAAAAGAGAACAAGAATGTTGATGCTTTGAGTCAAAAAACTCATAAGATATATGAGGTGAATTTAAGTCAAACCGATTCAGATTTTCATGAGAGGATTAGAACAACCAACAGAGTTAACCCTTTCTATGTATAAATCTGGCAAGAAAGTCCAAGGGGACAGGTTTTTTCCACAACAAAAAGAGTACAAGGTAGATGAAATGGGACTGCTATGGTCCAAGGAGAGATTGTACATTCCGGAAGGAGGGAAAATTAGGTCCAGCATCCTCACAAAATTTCATCGGACACCCTACTTGGGGCATCTGGGATATCAAAATATGATATCCACCGTTAAGAGACACTCTTTCTGGCCTAAGTTAAAGGTTGACATTGCATTGTTTATCGCAAAATGTCAGGAATGTCAGCTGGTCAAAGCTGAGCATCAGCATCCTTTGGGATTTCTGCAACCACTACCCATTTTGAAATGGAAGTGGGAAGTCATTAGTATGGATTTTATCACCGGTATACTGAAAAGTAAGAAACAAAATGATTCTATATTTGTAGTAGTTGAAAAATTGTCAAAAGTAGCACACTTCATTCCAGTGAAGTCAACCTACAAGGCAGTACACATTGCCGATATCTTCTTGAAGGAGATATTTAGATTGCACGAGATACCCAAGGAAATCATCTCAGATCGAGATATAAAGTTTACCGAAAACTTTTGGAGATCTTTATTCTCCGTATTAGAGATGCAGTTGAACTTTAGTACTACTTATCACTTGCAGACAGACGGGTAGTCATAAAGGGTAAACTAGATTATTGAGGACATGCTTAGGATGTATGTCATGAACAACCCCACCAAGTAGGAAGACTACCTGCATCTCGCAGAGTTTTCATATAAGAACAGTTACCAGACATCTACTAATATGAGTTCCTTTGAGGTACTCCACAGATGGAAGTGTACAACAACGGTTACTCAGGATAACCCAGTGGATCGGCTCATGTTAGGGCCTAATTTATTACAGAACTTGGAACATTTGGTTACCAAGGTCCAGGTGAACCTTAAAGAAGCACAAGACTGCCAGAAAATCTACGCGGATAAGAAAAGAAAATATAAATATTATCAAATAGGCAACCATGTCTACTTGAAAGTAAAATTGAAATGGAGCTTGTTAAGCTTGGGAAGGTGCGGTAAGTTAGCACCTAGGTTTTGTGGACCCTTTGAAATACTAGCCAAGAGAGGGCTAGTGGCATAGGAACAAGCATTACTCGTGCACATAAGAGTCCATAATGTTTTCCATTCATCTTTATTAAAGAAATATTTTTATGATACTGAACATGTGGTTGATTGGTCCTTATTATGGGTGAAACCTGAACGGGAGTTTTCCCCTAAACCTCTTCATATATTGGACAAGAGAGAGGTGCAGCTTAAGAAGCACACCATAGTCTAGTTGAATTTGCAAAGGAAGCACTTCAAAGCTGATGAGGATACTTGGGAGAATGAAGCCACCATGAGAAAGGCTTACCCTGCCTTGTTTCATGATTTCATTTTGAGTCCCTAGAACACCATGTACAGTGTTGTTTTAAGCGAGGAGGGATGTAATATCCTGAATTTTGGATTTAACACTTATGGGCATGAGCCTCATTGATTATGATGTTACCTTGATGTTTTATTTTGATACACTGGGTCACAGACCACACTGCATATGAACATGATGATTTCTTGATATACTGGGCATAAGCCAATTGCATATGATATATATATGTCTTCTTGTGTTGGGATGGACCCTAAAGCACATGCTTGATGAGATGTTTTGTGTTGAGCGAGGATCTCTGGAGCACATGGGTAAATTGATGTTTTATGTTGAGCAAGAAGCTTTGGAGCACATGAGTTTTGAGACATTTGTGTTGAGCATGAAGCTCTGGAACACATGAAAAGATAAATTAGAAGTGTTGGGAATAATCCTTGGAGCCTTCCATGTTGATGTTGAGCATAAGCTCTGGAACATCAGATCCTTGGCCATTGTATCCCTAGGTGTATCGTACACGTACATCCTAACATTAGTGTTGAGTGAGGAGCTATAGAATTGCACTAAGTTTGTAACTCCCTGTTTTAGCATTGAGTATGGGCTCTGGTAAGCGCTAGGCGCTACTGAAAAGAACTAATGATTCTTGATTGAAAATGATTAGAGAAAAATATTGATCTAATCTGACTTATTTATAAGTGATTAAATAAAATTTTAATTTCTGTATTCTCATTAAGTACTGAAGAACTACCATGTTATACAAGGGAATCCAACATGCAAGGATGTGAGGAGTTTCCTAGACTAGTAGACCTAACCATCTACCTGATGACCTTAATGAAGAAAGTGTCATAAGTCCAAGGATCACAATATGTGATACCCTTAGACAAATGTTATCAAATAATATATTAGTATATATTTTATACAAAGCATGTATAAAGAGTACACATAGTAATAATATTAATAATGTAAGAAAGAAGGAAAAGTTCCATATACTATTATTATTACGAAGAGAAAATTAAATATTATGATACCTACAAAAGTTCAATCAGGAACTAGTTAAACGTTCCTAAGTTTAAATATTAAAAGTACCTAAATTAAATAAAAGGGTTAAATCAAGAAATCAAAAGATTATTTATTTAACTTCCCCTTTGAATGAAAAGTTTGTCTATACAGTCCCAAGTCTAAGAGAGGCTTGGGGGATCTCTTCCATATTTTTGGATTCATTTATTATGCCTGATTGTTCTCAAGAGAGTTCTTGGAGAACATTTTCCTAAGAGAAAAAAGGAGAACTGATCTAGACCTGATATACCAGTTAGGGAAGCCTTTCCTTATGAGCTCTAAGCTACTTGCATGTAGGAACCAACTCGGGGGGATCCAGATTGAAACTAGGAACGGTTTCAGGTGATGGTTGGGTGGAACGTGGTACTTCCCAAGTGATTCAGTCATCTATATAGAGGTTAGATCTTCCTATGAATTATTAATGCTGGGTAATTGAGTGTGTAGGTTTTGGCCATTAGAAGACCTTCAATTTTTCAAGTATGAGGTTCTTGATTGCTTATTTCATTATCTAGATTAAGTGTTGGATATATTATGCAAGTGTTTATATTATATTTCTAACCCTATATGCCTTTGTCTTCCTGTCAAAATTCCTTTAGGGTTTACATTTTTCATTATAAACCCTAGGTAGGAGCAGAGCACAAGTAGCAGAGCTGCAAATGAGACAAACTAATGACTGAACCAAGCCCTAAGTGGGGTTTCCACCTTTCCCGAGGCACATTTATGTCAACACCATGGCCCCCAATATCTTTTACAAAAACCCACAACTCCATAGTTTGGATCACGATATTAAACCCTGTCCAAAAACCTTTGCGAATTACATAAACCCATACATGCATCATTTAACTTGGTCTATAAGCCCTAAGTGCATAGCATATGAAATATACCATGGAAATTTTTAAGCTAAGATTTTTAAAATTATATTCTACTCCAAACTATATAAACCAACCATATAGTAAAAATATGATAGGGTATGAACTAGTCATAAACATTTATACCGTATTAGATAATCATCACATCAATAATAACTCAGTATCATGTAAATGATAAGGGCTGTAGTGACCACGTCATTATCATACAGTTTGTAATGAAAATAAAAACAATCAGTGTATTTGTCACTAGGATAGAGCTGCAAATGCAAGCACTAGTGACCAAAAGATAAACACTTTCCTTTAATATTTATAAACAAGTTTACGTCACCAAGTATACCTGCACATAAACGAGACAAGAATGCATTAGTTCGACACAACTAAGTAAGCCCATTGTGTCAAGTAGAAACTGTTACCTCTCAGGTGGTTACAAGGGAAACTAGTCCCACCACTCCACCCCTTTATCCATTAACAAAGTCAAGTTAGAATCATGTATACGATAGTAAATACATGCTATAAACAATGAAGGACGTAAACAAATAACTAACTTACACATCAATGCTTAACCATAGTACAAACAATAATCACCATCAAGTCAATGTAAGTAACATATTAATAACCACATCGATAAATATGGAAGTAGGACGTAAGAACAACTTATGACAAGACAACAGTACAATCAGAGTACGACACATTCCACAAAGTTCAATTAATGTCCAGTATATGTAGTTTTGACTAGCCTAATAATTTTTTTTTTTTTCAATTTTTGGGGACATTACAATTGGTATCAGAGCCAAGTTTCAACACTAAGAGACCTAATGGGTATACCAGACATTCGTTGCAAGGAAAATAAAGTATAGTTTAAAATTTTGTTAACTAACTGAAATTTTTCCTGTTATTTAAAAATTTGCAATCTCAGGAATTTTTACAGAACAATTCAGATCATGAACACTGAATAAGGTAATAGCTGGTAAGGGAAATTGTATACCCCCACCTAGGAAGCAGAATAGGTGGTGGAACTGAATTATGATATTATGAAAACCATACAAAGTCTTCAAGTAGACTTGCAAAGTTTCAGAGATATTATTAAAAATATGAATGAAATAAAGGAACAACAAGAAATCAATGAAGCACTACTACATTTCGACCAAAAATCCGACGGCCGTCATGTCGGATTTTTGACACTTTCCTGTCGCATGTACGACACTTGGGTTTTTTTATAAGCGTCGGAAACTTGTCGTCGGTTATCTGACACCTAAGTAACCGTCGGTTAAGCGACACCTAAGTAACCATCGGTTGAATGTACATCGTCGGTTATCCGACACTTATTAAACGACGGTGACGAAATTTTTTAACAACATTTACACCTACAGGCGTCGCTTAACCGACACCTCCTGGACATAGGCGTCACGTAACCAACAGATCTAGGCGTTGCTTAAGAGCCGGTATTGTATTTTTAAAATACACAGGCGTCGGTTAAGCGACGCCTGTATATTTAAAAAAAAAAAAATATTGTTAGGGTAGTGGAGAGAAAGCCTGAAAATGGATTGATGGTTGGGGTCCAGGGCTTCATGCATAGTCCAAGTGTTCCCGAAAACTAAGGCCTTGAATTAAGTATGTGATCTTTGTCCTTAACCATGCCAAACTCAATAATCTCCTTTTATACAAAGATAAATGTAGGATCCTTCCTTTATTCTATGCTTCTAGGTAATGGAAATCCATACATACTTATTAGTGAATTTTAGCCAAAGGCTATTAAACTTGTATATTGATCCAATGCTCAAGAAATAATGAGTCTAATCTACTGTGTCTTCTACTACTAAAATGATCGAAGCTAGGGGTTCTTTTACTCTTTTAATGCATGAACTTGGAAGTGATTATTGCCAAATTCACTTCATCTTGAGCACCTTTAGTGAGGGTTTCCTTTATATTTTTACAAAGTCATCACAACTTGGCTCATTAAGGGGTCTGTCTTAGTCGACATAGGTGCAATGAGTGACTACTTGAAATTTCCATAAGAGGTTGGCATTAATGATCTCATGATAGCCTTTCTAAGGAGGGACCTCAAATGGGGAAGAGTTGAGGTCTTGACTAACAATGAGGGGCCTAAAGGAATACCTAAGGTTAAAAGAGATCTATTGAATGTATTAATATTGATGGATTTTTCTAAAGGAATACCTAAGGTTAAGCGACGCCTGTGTATTTTTTATTTATTTAAATATTGTGAAAATATTGTGAATCTCAAGAACACACCAAAAGGGAAGAACACGCCTGTGTATTTTTTTTTTAAATATTGTGAAAATATTGTGAATCTCAAGAACACACCAAAAGGGAAGAAAATCTATTGACTGTAAATATCCTATGACTTATACCAGCATACCTGGAGGAGGAACCAAGGGTCCTTGGACTTGAAAGAAGTGCACTTGCTCATAAGCGACGCCTGTTTGCTATTTTGTTTGTCAACTCAATATTGCTGTGAGTAATGTTAGGGATGTTTTAGACTCTTCATGCCAAAACAATAAATGGAAAATTGTCCTCAACTAAACCAAAAACATATTTATTTTTATATAAGCTCTCGATCGGCAATGATAACAGAAGCAGAAACATGACATAAGATGGGCTAGATGGGCCAATTACTTGAATTGACATGAACATGACCCAATGGAACCATTATTGATAATTCTGATCAAACTGGAACTCGAAACCATTTAGCTGTGGACAATTCCCTTAACCTCAAAGACCAGACCGGGGTCTTCGGCAAGGTACCTATGCCATTATTTTTCTGATTTTGGACAGAGAGACAGAGGTTTCTTCTTCAAGATTTTGAATATTCCGAGGACAGCAATTCAAGAGTAGAGGTGGCAAAGGAGTGCATTTGATCTCTGGTGTACACAGGCGTAGCAAAAGTAAAGGAGATGCATAACTCTGGCCCATCTAGCCCTTCAATCATAGACTCACATGCACTGAAGCAAGGACCCACTGCATGCATACTTGCCAGAGGCCCCAAGCTGCCAGCCACATTCAGAGATTCTATATTCTTCCACTGTGATTCTGCTGGCTCTCCCGAGAACATTGTAAACAGCCCAGATCTCTTAGAAGAGCTTGGAGTAAGACTAGGACGTTTGATCACCTGCATTCACATTCATTCATCAATATGACTAATCCAA
>LPNX010480042.1:0-48570 GCA_001517045.1 Pseudotsuga menziesii
TCAAGCAGCTGATATCCTTGTACTTCAAAAGAGGCTGAAGAAAAGTCCACCTCCTTGGACTAAAGAGATGACAGCAGCAGTTCAGAATATCAAAGAAAAGGGAATCTGCAATTCTGAAACAGCCAAAGAATTTAAATATGTTTTCTGCTGGTGGTTCTAGTTCTGAAGCTGATGACAATCACAGAGATCCTGATAAAGGAAAAGCTCCGATGACTGAAGAAGAGATTGCTGCCAAAGAAGAAGAAATTGCAGCAGCAATGAGGAATATGGCTCGTGAAGAGCTGTTAGAGAGAGAAGGATTGTTTATCCTTCCATGGGACAACACTTTCCCAAAGGAAGTGCGAATCCAGTCCCTTGAGTATGCTTCTACGGATGAAGCAAAAAGATTTCTGCAGTTGACACTGATAAAGCAAATCCAGTCTTCTCCATTGAAACTGGAAATATTGCAGCGCTGGGAAAACGATGCGTTTCTCAGTTTTGAGCATGCAGAGAAGAAATTGTCTGAATGTAAAGAAATTTGCTTGGATCATGATGATGAAAGTAATATTTATATTGACCTTGGCGCAGGAAATCTCAGATGGACATCGTTCAATCTCATCCTGTAATGTTGCAGAGAGAATAGGGAAATATTTATATGTGCTGATCCAGCAAGTCTCAGACACAATTCTAAGTGGTCAAGCTGGACTGATATCTTTCTAGACATGTTATGCCCCCGTAATGATTGGGAGAATAGAAAGGCCAATTTTATTCTTCATCTTAAAGCAGACATGGAAATTGCTGACCGAGAAAACTTGTGGTTCAAATTTAAATTGATCCATGAGGGAGGTTCCTATAAGCCACTGGAGCATCGCATCTATGCTCAACAAAAATATATCAGAAGATCTATTTCTGGGAACCATATTGAGTCCAGGGTGACTACCAGAGAAATACCCCTGGATTACAGAGTTGAATCTCTCTTTCGAGGAGAGTTTGTTTATGAACCAGAATCCTGAGGTTTGTTTAAAGGCTCAGATGTTGAACGGTGCTTTGGTTATGATCTCTATCCGCCACCATCTCCACCAGATATGTCCGAAGAAGAACATTTTTGGAGAACTTATGCTGAAGGACAAGGATGGGATTCCGATGACTCAGAAATATGGGAAATGTTACAAGGCAGAGATCCCTATGATTAGGCGGAAGCAGCGGTGGACCTCTTTGAGGCTGATTGGACCAGTCTTGTCCAAATTGTAGTCTTTCGGGCCGACAATGGTGTCCGATAGTTTTCGTGGGTTCTGACAAAACCTCCACTGTGTAAATATTTGTGTCATAATTCTGTCGTGGGCCAAAGATGCTCCACTCTGTACCTTGTTTGTCTTTTGTCGGCCATGACGATAAAGCCGGGTCCCCGTAATGTCGAAAGACCAATTAAGGGATGAGATAACAACATGTGGTTGTCCCCACTGTTGCTCCGGACGAATCTTAATGACCTCTTAGTTCAGGTTTTGGGTAACCGGATCTTCGGATGACTGGAAACTGTCCGTCTCCATCCACCGGTTCACCGGAATAAAATGTATAAATAAGAGGCTTGGGGTCTCATTTGGGCATCGGGTCATAGAGTCTTAGCGAGTCGCATGAGCAAGTAGTCCGTTCTACTAGGAAAGTCTTGAGCAAGTGTTCGCTCGGCTTTGTGTTTGTGTCATTGCGTCTGTATTATGCGCAAAGTATGCTCTGCTGGTTGGCGTCCTGCTAAAACACAGCATCAGAAATGCTTCTGTAAGTCATTCTGTAAGCGTCTGTAAAACTTAAGTATGCTCTGAGACTTGGGTTAATCCTATAAGATCTCATCAGAACAAGTTGTCTGTTTATATATTGTTCTGTCTGTAATCGCAGTGACGACTGTCGCCCTCCGACAGCGATCTGCTTTGTTCACTATTACTCGGCTTCTGTAAAAATACTGTTCCTTTTGTAATAATATGTTGTTATTCCACTTGTTATAGCAGTCTGTATTGTGTTAATCTATTGTATCTGTAAAATATTGTTGCGAGAATTAATGAGTATAGTTGCTGATAATGTCAATACTACAAGTATTGCTTAAATGAAAAATAGCCCCTACTTGTATACTCGTGTGATACAGTCTGTTATCATCTGGTTTTAAGCCCTGAGGATTTTACAGAACGCGCAGTTCCTACAAGCAGTACTTATTCATTTATCAAGCTTGTTTAAGGCAACAATCCGTGTGTCATGTCCTGGTAGAGTTGGTTTGTGGATTGCTAAAGTCTGAAAAGGTGTACAAAGTGTGCGAAAGCTGAAGACTATCGATCGCTGGCAAGTTGGTATCAGAGCCAGGGTCTTCTCAAATCTGCGAAATTACTGTAAGCTTTCTGCAAACGACTTTCTATTTCTATTTCTGAACTGTTGATTGTATGCTAGACATAGTGGTATCTTGTAGGCAATCGGAAATGGGTTGCTGAGGTTAATTGAAGTGTATCCTAAGGGTTAAGAAAGGTCTTTAGTCAGGGTCACAACCGTGTGGATTGGCGCCGTAAATCCAGTTGAAAGTAGACCGAGTGTGAGTGAAACCCTTATTCAGATGGATCCTTCAATGGATATCGCTACTCACCCTGTTCTAGACTGTCAGCAGGAAGGGAATGGTGAAGTCTCCCTTGCTGAAAGAAGATCTTCCTTCGCAGAATGTTCTACATCTGTTTCATCTTCGTCAGTTATTAAAGACATACCGTTCACAATGCTTACCAACGAAAAAAAAATTATTAAAGACTGCATTTGCTGACGGGTTTTTATAGAATTACCTGTGACCATTAATCGTAAATGTTCTAAACTCAATTTAAATAGTGTATAAATTAGAAGCCGCAATTCAATTTAATAAACAATATTGTATAAATCAGAATGTACAGTCCTGTCAATCACCAAACTCCATTGAATCAACAATGCTTTTGTTTTGTATTTGTTCCAAGTCTACGGCTCCGTTCGCCATACTGTCATTTATTTCGCTTGCGCCAACAATATAATTCACGGGAATACGAATATTTAAGTCATCTTGTCAGATTTTGAACGCGGAGAGAACTTCAATTCAACTGCGTGTTTTTCCTGCGTGAACAAGAACAGTAAGAAAATACAAAATTCGCATCGTTCGATTAGATGAAACATAGCCCGTTCGTAGAATAAAATAATAAGTACACCCTTATCGTTCCTTGCTGATGCTGGAAAACCTAGCATCTTCATTTCGCTCCATTAATGGTCATGACCGTCCACAAGAATAAAGTAACACCACCAACCCTAATCCGTAATTTTGTTCCGACGCGGACGAATCCTGGAACTAGAATTATTGCATGTTCTTTGTCCGCCATGATTAATTCTCAACTCGGCTCGGCTCTACATAAATACTTGACCCGCCGTCATATGATTTCGCCTCTATACTTATTGTTTTGTCACGAGCTCCGAAGGCTGCACAGACACAGATAAGAAGGAGGACGAATCAATTCAAATCAATTAGATTCAATGGAAATCATGAGCTTGAGAAATCGGATCATGCAGCTGAGCCTGCGCAGGAACCCAGATGCATCCACTTCCCGGACCTTTTTCTCATCAGGGTAAGCATATTATTTGTTCATCAGGGTAAGCATATTATTGGTTTTTCAGCCATATATTTATGTTCATATGCATTTCGATATTGTCTTATATTTTGGGTTTGGTCTAGCTAAAGTGTATAATACGAATTTATTTCATGGTCATGATATCTTGTTATGTTTAAATATTTAAATAGGCTTTACTTAAATGGTGGTTAAAGAACTCTGTAACAATTTGTTTTTTTTTATATCAATTTTTATTTAACAAAGTAGTCTGTTGTACTTATGAACATTCACCAATCACTTTACTTACAGCTGTGCTAGTAATATAGTTATTTAACTTGTTGTAGATGAACAACGGATAAATTACAGGTTAAGTGCAGGAACCAGATGTTCTTCTTCATATGTAGTTAATCATTTTAATATTTCTCATCATTTTCAGGAGAAGTCAGAAGCATAAATGGGCTTCAGTAGATGTTAACAAAATAGTATGTATCAGTGATGATGATTCTTTGAAAATAAAGAAAAAGACAGAAAAAGCATGGTGAGTTCTTCATCCAAAAACATTCACTGACCACTTTACTTGTGACTGTGTTAGTAATATAGTTATTTAACTTGTAGTAAATAAACAATTGATAGTTCACAAATTAAGTGCACGCACAAGATGTTCTTCTCCATTTCAAGTTAAGTGCACCAACCAAATGTTCTTCTCCATAAATGTACTTAATCATTTTAATATTTCTCATCATTTCCATATGTAGTTAATAATTTTAATATTTCAGGAGAAGTGATTCACAGAAATGGGCTTCAGTAGATGTTAACAAAATAGTATGTACCAGTGATTGTGATTCTTCGGAAATAAAGAAAAAGACAGAAGAGGCATGGTGGGTTCCCCATCCAAAAACAGGAATTTTCTATCCAGAGGGCCAGCAGAAATGGATTGACGACGTTAGTAATTACAGGAAGCTGCATGATGAAGGGCAAATGTATTGGATTCGATCCCTGGAGGACGTTCAGAAACCACCCCACCATATTGATCTCAATACTTATATCACCTCCGACAAGTAGCTCTGATTTGATAATCTTGACTACGGAAACATGTAATACAGTCTCTGTTATGACTATATTTTATATAATATAAATAACGATGATAGAAGTGCTATCAATCCGGATTCCAAGGCTTGTTCTACATTCTTTCTTTGATTTTGTATATATTATAATTTATTGAAAGTCTTTCTGGCTTCTCTAATTTTTAACTTCAAAATATTTGATGATTATTCAAGCTCTTTTAATATCATCGTTGAATCTTCTTACGTTTCACATTTCTAATCCAACCAGCCATAGTTTGGAAGGAGAATAATACTTGAATTAGAGTCAACAATACCAGATATCCACAATATAGTTATATTTATTAGCAATTATTTCATTGAGTGTAAAGACACGAAAATAAAATATTATTATTTAAAAAATAAAATAATAAAAAGATAAAGTTATTATAACAATAAAGTAGTTGTATTTATTAGTAATTATTTCATAAAGTCTAAATACATGTTAGTAAAATCTTATTATTTAAAAAATAAAATTATGAAAAGATATAATTACCATAACAATAGACAATTGTAGATAACATAATATTATATTAACAATATCTTTACTTAGCCTCAAGGGGGCAACATCCAAATGAAGTCAAGCTTCAATTACAAAATACTTCACAAAATATCGTGTTTCATTGTTTTTACTCCTATATATAGTTTCTAAAATTTTCTAGTAAATGGAACATTCCATTAAGTTTTCTTACAAATATTAGTTTAACAATGTAAAAGATTTTTAATAGATGGAACCTTTTAGTAAGTCTTTTTACAAATATTACTTTCACACTATATCTACCTTTTTTTCACATATTTTTCACATAGACTTTCACACTAGATATACTTTATTGATCTTATTTAATATAGATGGCTTCAATACATGACAACCTATGACTTCAATACATAACAACAACCTATCTATTAAAAGTGTTAGGATAGGACCCTAACACTTAGAAAAAGGCAATTTAACATTTAGTTCATTTTCAAACAAACACATTATTGAGAGAAGCCTTATGGTTTTCATCCTAGAGATGCCATAAGCAATGCCATGATCAATCTTTTGGTATGTATTAAACTATTGTGCATATTTTTATAAAGTTACAACAATGATCTAAGACCAATTGAAATATGAGGGTGACAGAGAAACATTTTTTTGTTTTTTTCAGAAACTAACTATGATGGGAAACCAACTTTAATGTGACAAGAAAAAACATTATCATGTTGTAAATCATGCAACTTAGTAGAATTGACTTATTTGCAAATTTGATCATTTTTAATTGTAATAAAGCATGTACCACATGCAAACAAGTTTGGGATTGCATGCACTTAAATTTAGGTTTTACATTTCTTGAATGTTGTTCATTTTATTTATTATTTCTATAGCAAGTAGTAGATTAAAAGATGTAGTTGGCCATTGCTCCCAATTCCATAATAGGATGGATCTACAACCCCAACAATCCAGACAAGTTGAAGAGGGTGAATAATTCAAAGTTGAAGGATTCATGCCCACCAACAACAATACCATCATCCTTTCTCAACGTCAAATCCCTCAATTTAAGTGGGATACTATGAATTTTGAGGCATCTTAATGAAGACATCATTATTTTCTCAAGATTTAAGTGATCTAGTTGGAACTGTATACCATTGCAAACTAGCATCCGAGTGAAGACACTATTATATTCTCAAGATTTGAGGGATCTATTTCAAATTGAATACCTAGTACCAACTAATCAAGTTGTTTATAACACATGGACGTAGGACTAAAAAATATAGTTGAAAAAAAATAAGAGAAACGACTCAAAGTTGTTTTTTTATATTTAGCAAGCCATGAATGAGGAAATATTTCTAAGATTTGCAGTAGCAACAAAATCAAAAGAATCATGAGATGTATAGCAAAATGAATTTCAATATACAAACAAGGTAAACACTAACAAACTTCAAATACTAAGAAGAAATTTTGAGAGTTTATCAATGAAAGAGTTGGAATCCATGCACATTTTTTTAGACTTGTTATGCGGATTGTAAATATAATGAGGTTGTTCAACTAACACAAGATATTTCCAAAAGATCAAAAAGTTTGAGCAACCGCTCACACAAACTTATCAAAAATAAACACATCAGGTTTTAACATGGTTAAAACCCTCAAAGATGGAAACAGTCCACAACCCTAGCCAAATAGTTACTTGAGAAAATATCAATATGCAAAGGAAAATGAATGTTACAATGAGTTTCTCATAATCAATCGTCAAGCAAATGACCCTCCATTCTCTTTAATATATATCATGGACCAATCGAGTGCTAATTTACGGATCAATGGTTGTTAAGATCAAGGTGAGAATGAATCGTTGAATCGCTCTATGTCTAGAACATATCATGATCATTGAATTACATATGTACAAGTGCTTACTAATGCATAATAAAGAAACATACTTTACCTAAATATACATTATACCAAGTTGATCTTAACTAACTCCCAAGTGTCTTAATATCCTAAAAAAAACTTAACAACAACTTGGGATAGAATTGAAGTATTTACAAAAGTGACACTATAGGAGAAGGAAGGAGGAATAAGAGCCTATCCCCCGTGAAAAATTCTTGAAATCCTAGCATATCAAAGTTTCGAAAACTTCACTTAACTATTAGATACTTTGTGAATATGTCTGCAAATTGATCATCTGTAGGGAAATGAGAACTTTGATAACACGATCATGAACAAGCTTTCTAATGAAGCGCATGTGTAGCTCAATGTGTTTGTTGAGTTGACATTGAATTGGATCTTTGGTGAGCTTGATGGCACTCTAATTGTCACACCAAAGGGTAGTCAGATCTGTTGTTTCTCAAATCCAAACTCTAAAAGGATCTGTCGAAGGGACAAGGCTTCTTGAATTGCATTAAATGTGGCTGAATACTCTACTTATGCTGAATAAAGAGAAATAGCTTATTATTTCTTACAAGCCCAAGTGACAAGTCCATAACCAAGACAAAAAAACATAACCTGCAGAAGACTTCCAATCATCAGTGTTTCCATCCAAATCTAAATTAGTGGAACCAACCAACAAAGGTCACTACCATTAAGAATAAGGTCATGAACATAAAGAACAAGGAGGATGAGTGTTAGGTTGATCTTGACTAGGTCATAGAGAAAGTTAACTGACTTTGGTTATTGTTGCTATAGACCCATGGAATTGGGAGGTTTTTCCCATGCCATTGAGAGGTCTTCCCATGGTAATGAATTGGCCACCATCTACCTGAATTGTACCAGATCCCAAAACATTAAGAGAGATATCATCACCAAAAAATATTTTTCTGGTGTTACATTCATTTAGAGCAATAAAAAAAGTTGTATCCTTATCTGTATGATAAGATGTTCTAGAATCAAATCCACTCATAGAAGAAGAGGAAGAAGATGCATTAAAGGAAAAACAAGAAGCATAAAGTGCATGTCCATGAGTTGTAGAGTCATAAGACTAATCAAGCTTGATGTTGTGCTCCTTCATTGTTGCTTCGAAGGCTACCATATTCTTGAAACGCTTATATTCTACTTGACCATATTTCCTGCAAAAATTGCAATTATGCTCAGTCTTCTTAACCTTTGATTTGGTTCCATTTTCACCATTGGAAGGATTATATGGTTTAGAGGGTTTGGGACCCTAGTTTTTCTTATTATTGAAAGGACGTTTCTTCTTTGGAATATTGGTTTTGTTCTTCTATTTCTGCCACTTAGGCATAGTTGATTACTCCAAGATGTATGAGCTTATCTTTCTCTCTAATCAAGGAATCAAAAAAATATTCAAGAGTGGATTCTTTATAGTGATTCCCCATAGATTATTTCATGGAATAAAAGTTAGATACAAAAACATAATAGGTAGGACCAAGCTTGGAAATAATAGCATAAATACATTGCTTTTCTGGCTTAACTATTTTGCATTCTATAACTAAGTTCTAAGGGTTTTTAATTTAGATAGATAGTCTTAAATGCAAGGAAAATCACTTGGATTTAAAACAACTAACTCATTTTCAAGATAGTGACCATGAATCTCAATGTGTTTACCAAACACAGTTTCCAATTTTTCCCAAGCCGTATCTGGTTCACCAATTCCTTGGAGGTGGAATCATAAATCATTATTGTTGGAATATAATCCGTCGAGATTATACGTTATTGTAAATATTAGGAATATGAAGAGACTCTCGGATGTGTGATCCCAAGAGTCATCGTAGATGCATAAATAAAGGCATTCTATGGAGAAATAATATGAATTCGGGAGTTATTTCACCCAACAGTGGTATCAGAGCACCACCTGCCATAACTCCTGGCTACATTTCAGTCCTGGCATTCTTTCTGCCAGACCTTCGTTCTGCCCTCTACCAAATTTGTTTTAGGCTACCTGCAAGTTGTCAGTCTGCCACCACTAGTCTCTCCTGCGTGCCTTCAATACATGCGTTATTCTGCAACAGTTTTAATTTGAGGTATGAGAGATCATTTGGATCCTGCATTTTGATAGCTGTTGCGTTATTAATTACTCCCTCATTTTATGCACGATTTTGACTGCTTTTTGCCAAAACAATTAAAGTATTGCTCAAACAGTTGTTATGAATAAACCTACTTTTGTTTAAGAAGTAGCTTTATCCCATTTTCACTGTCTCATCATGCTCCCACTCTGCTGCTGTGAGTATTTTTGTCGTCCCATCATGCCCCCACTCTGCTACTTGTTGAGAGTCGAGACATCCTCCACGTTTGTGTTGAGAGGGTCGCGCACCACTCTTATCCCATCTACGGCCTCAATCCATAGGTTCCCTGTTGTATAATCGTTGTGCTTTCTACTCGAACATTAGAAGAATCTGAAAGCCGTATTTGAAACCGTATTTTGAAAGATGAGATTTACTGTGTGAGCTGCAACTTCATGTGAGATTTATTTTAAGAGATGCGATGTATGTTCAATGTTGCGACCTACCAAGAAGATATCTTAGTACTCAAAGCTGAGAATCCGTGCAAGATTATGCCGATTGAAATGAGAGCTCGCTGAAGATTCACGCCATCTTTAACTGCGTGAAGGTAAAAAGTTGCATATTTTTTGTTGTGTTGTCTCTGACCGTTGGAGACTGCATAAAACCTAATTTTTACCCTATTTTGTGCATGGAGTTTGAGTGGAAAATTTTGCAACATTTTCATCTATGTATGAGCGGTGAATGATGTGGATGTTGCGTATGAGCCCATGACTACTATGATTGTTCTGTATGAGTCATGAATGAAGAGTGTTGTGTACGTTGTGTGAAGTGCTTTTGATTCTCTTCCTAGTGAATGGCTGTGCTTTCCTCCTAGAGCTGCAAAATTTGAAGTTGCATTGTTGAAGAGGAGAGACTCGGTGCTGCAATTGTTCACATTGTTGGTGTTGATTGCATTGATACTGCTCATGCAATTGGGAATATTGCTACTATGCAATTATTCTGCTGCTACAACTAGAAGTACTGCATCAAGCTGCTGGAGTTGCGACCTGCCTTGAAGAATAAAGTCTATATGAAACAACTACATTGAAGACCGTAAAAACTGTGTTGAAGTGGTGACTACTGGTGTGTTGGTATTTCCTTTGGCGTATTACTGAGCAGTTCTTCTAGTGCTAAAAATTTTCTTATGAACTTATTGACAGCTATCATCTTCCATGAACCCTACTATTTGGTTGGTTTAAAGTTGAGGCTCTTTATTTCTTGAGTTGTGGGAACTGAATGATTGTATATGCTGCCAAGATAATGAATATAGAGCTGAGATTGCATTTGATAACTGAGATTTATTTTGAGAGCTGCGAATTCCATGTGTGAGTGATCTCTCTTGGTTGAATTCAAGAGTTATTCATATGATAGTGCATGGTATTCATATGATAGTGCACGGTATTCATATACTTCAAGAAATACACTTAATAGCAGAGACATTGGCATTGTTGTAAAGCTTGAGGAAGGTGGTAGAGACTTAGACCTGCACCTTTACTCTTTCTTGTTTTTCTCCTATTATTTTAGTTGCAAGATTCAATCACGGAAGATGCATTCTGGAGAATCACTTTGCTTTGCTCAAAAAGCAAAGAACCACACCAAAGACCAATCCAAAGATCATCCCAAAGGAGAAAGCAGCATGAGAGGCAGAGGAAAAAGAAACTTCAGAGGTAGAGGAGGCAGAAACAACTCCAGCAAAAGATCATATTTGAAGTGCAAGCATTGTGGAAAGATTGGACACACAGCAAATCAGTGTTGGGCTTCGTGGGACTCCATCAAAGACAGACATAACCAGAAGAAAGATGACAATAAGAACCAAGATGCTAGTAAATCTTCAGATTCTGCTCATTCTATTGTTGCACATTGTAATCTTGGTATTAATGACATGACTTCACTTTCATCTTACACAAATTGTTGGCTACTTGATACTGGTGCAACATCACACATGACTTTTAGAAAAGACTGTTTTGAAGAACTTAATGAAACAATAAATGGCATAGTTTACTTTGTAGATAATTCAAGTCTTAAACCAAAGGGAATGGGCACCATTTGGCTGAAGATGCCTGGATTCCCTGATTTCTTGTTGAAGAATGTTCTTTATCTTCCAGAGTTGTATAGAAGCCTACTGTCCTTGGTGTAGATTCGACAGCAAGGCCATTCCATCCACATGCTTGATGGAATCGTAGAAATAAGAAAGTCCTCTGACAACCAAGTCATCATGACTAGATACAAATATGGGAAGCTGCTGAAGCTAAAGGGTTCATCTGCAAGGGTTCAGAACTATGCCTACCTCTCTCAGCATGGAGAAGGTAATTTGTCATCAAGTTTATTATGGCATGCAAGATTTGGTCATCTGAATTATAACAATCTTCGTTTGTTGAGAAAGAATGGTGTATTTGGTTTTCCCACAATTCCCAAAGAGAAGAGCAAATGTGATGCATGTATATTAGGGAAACACAGTAAGCTGCCATTCCATGAATCTAATTTCAGAGCAAGTAGGAAATTAGAATTAGTGCATTCTGATTTATGTGGCCCAATGCCAACTCCTTCTGCCAATGGGAATAAGTATTTTATGACCTTTGTTGATGACTACTCAAGAATGTGCTAGATTTACTCATTAAAGACAAAATCAGAAGCATTTCAAACATTCAAGGACTTTCATGCATTGATAGAAAAACAAGCACAATCTAAAATTGGTACACTTCATACTGACAATGGGAAAGAATACACTTCAAATGCTTTTGAATATTATCTTCGCCAATATGGAATTGCACATCAGACTACAGTTCCCTACAATCCTCAACAAAATGGTGTAGCAGAAAGAATGAACAAAACCATAATGAATATGGTACACTCAATGATGTTTTTTAAGAATGTAAAACTAATGTTTTGGGGTGATGCAGTGAAATGTGCAGCCTATTTGAGAAACAGAAGTCCCTAAAATGCTCTTGATAACAAGACTCCACATGAAATGTGGTTTGGCCATCTCCCTTCAGTCAGGCATCTCGGAGTTTTTGGTTCCACCTGTTATGCCTTGATTCCAAAGGAGCAAAGAAACAAGCTTGGTGCTCAAAGCAGAAAATGCATTTTCCTGGGGTACGAAGAAAACTCCAAGGCATACCGTCTGTATGATGAGGTAAACAAGAAGTTTGTTATTTCCAGAGATGTCATTTTTCTTAAGACTAATAGAAATGACCAGTCCATTGAGAGACAGCTTGATCATTTGGAAAAATATCCTCATCCAAATAAATATTCTGAAAATGAATATGAAATTCCAAACCTTGAAGGGGGGATTCCTATTATGGATCAACCTTTGGAATTTCCATATGAAGCACCAAATCCCCCGCATGAAGAAGTTCCTGCTACTTCACCTAAACAAGATATTCAAATGGATGATGTGATTGAGAGAATGGGAAGACTCAACCTTGAAGAAAATGAAGCACCACCAGCTAATCAACCAGGAGCATCACGAAAGATTCCTAAATGGGCCACAAAGACACTTGAAAGTGTCCATCCGGATGAAGTTGGAAAGACAGGAACGAGAAGTTCAAAAAGACATGAAGATGGAGGAGAAGCAGATAATTCAGGTGATGACATGGATGTATCATTTGATTGTAAATTTAATTTATCTGCTAACTTTGAACCAACTTCCTTTGAAGAAGCTTCTACTCGAGTTGAGTGGAAAGAAGCTATGCAGAATGAGTATGATGCACTCATGAAGAATGGAACTTGGAAGCTGGTTGACCCTCCAGTTGGAACCAAACCAATTGGCTGCAAGTGGGTGTACAAGAACAAATACAGATCAGATGGCTCACTTGACAAGCACAAAGCGAGGCTTGTAGAAAAAGGCTATGCACAGAAGGAAGGAATTGACTATGAATAAACGTTTTCTCCTACAGCAAAATGGGCTACCATCCGTACCTTACTCTCTTTAGCTGCTCAGAACGGGTGGAAAGTTCATCAGATGGATGTGAAGACTGCTTTCTTAAATGGAGACTTGAAAGAGAATGTCTTCATGTCTCAGCCAAAAGGCTTTGTTGTGAGAGGAGAAGAACAAAAGGTATGCAAGCTTGTCAAATCCTTGTATGGCCTAAAACAAGCACCTCACGCATGGTATGAAAAATTAACCGAGCATCTTTTGAAGTTAAATTTTGAACATTTTGATCTTGATGATGCAACATTGTTTATAAAGAAAGTTGGAAGATTTGTTGTGTATCTTTTGGTGTACGTAGATGATATTTTGATGACAGGGAACAATGAGAGCTATATAGCATCCATAAAGAAAGATTTGAAAAATATCTTTGAAATGACAGATATGGGACATCTCCACTATTACTTAGGAATTGAAGTCACTCAACATCCTAAGTACATATTCCTATCTCAGAAAAAATATGTTGGAGAACTACTAGACAAATTTTGCATGATAGAATGCAACCCTATCTCTACTCCAATGGAACAGAAAATGAAGCTCACATCAAGCGAAGGAAAAGAATTTGACGATGCGACCAAGTATCGACAACTTGTAGTAAGACTTATCTACCTTACAACAACTAGACCAGATATTTCTTATGTTGTTGGCATACTTTCAAGGTTCGTGCATAAACCTTGTGAAGGACATTGGTCAACTGCAAAAAGAGTTCTAAGATACTTGAAGGGGACTCAAGACGTTGGACTCAAGTACTCTAAGGTGGATGACTTCAAACTTATTGGGTACTCAGACTCAGATTTTGATGGCGATAAGGAGACAGGAGTATCAACTTCTAGATACACTATGAGTCTTGGATCAGCAGCTGTCTCATGGAGATCACGCAAACAGTCAGTTCCAGCAGATTCAACAACAGAAGCAGAATATGTGGCTGCAGCTGAAGCAACGAAAGAAATAGTATGGCTCAGGAAGATACTTGAAGATTTGCAAGAAAAACAAGAGAACTCCACTCCATTATTGATCGACAATACTTCTGCAATCAAGCTGGCTAAGAATCCCAAATTCCATGATCAAACCAAACACATCAACACAAAGTATCATTTGATTCGACATCATGTAGAGGCCAAGACAATCCATCTTCGACATTGTTCCACAAATGATCAAGTTGCAGATATCTTCACCAAAGCGCTTGGACGAGAAAAGTTTGAAATATTCAGAAACATGTTCGGACTTACTAACACCCTTCGAATTAAGGGGGGGATTGTTGGAATATAATCCGTCGGGATTATACGTTATTGTAAATATTAGGAATATGAAGATACTCTCGGATGTGTGAACCCAAGAGTCATCGTAGATGTATAAATAAAGGCATTCTATGGAGAAATAATATGAATTCGGGATATTTCACCCAACAATTATAAATGGACATCCCAATTAATCCAAGGGATTCATCATACTTACTGGACCATTTTTGTTTCTTATTGTCATCAATGGGTTTAGTTTCTTTTCCCAATATAATCCATCCCCTACTTCATATGACATCCTCCATACAGGTTTTCCATGAGAACTAGTTGGTATTGGTAAGAAAAATATCACTTGGAGTGACCATTTTGTAATACATAGGTAATGTGGATTCAAAATCAATAACCAATGGTCTAGATGCAAAGATTTCAAAAAAATAGGTAGATTAAAAAAAATGACAGTAAAAAATAGACTCGAGATGTCGAAGTTATGCCCTTATGAAGAAAGACCTGCATTAAAAAAGAACCAAGAAGTCACATGGTAGGAAAAGGTTGATCCACATGGTGATGGGAGTAGAAAGTAAAAAATTACCCACACCCCTCCCCCCTTTACTAACTTTTCCTATAAGTTCACTTCTACATATAAGTTTCGTCAAAATAAGTGACCCACTTTTATAGAACAAGTGGGAAGCACTTTTACAATACGGTTACTTCCCAAGACCTCTTTTGATCAAAAGTTACTTTAAAAATTAAGAGGTCTTGGGTTCAAGTTCTTTTAGAACTACCATTTTTTGTAACAATAGTTCTACAATTTCTATGACAAAATATGTAGTGTTCCATGATAGTATAAACACATAGATATACGACATCGCTTTACAAAAAAATTGTAGAAGATTGTCATACTGGATTGAACTTTTGCATATCTAATGATCAATTTGAATATGTATTCTCTAGGATTTCCAAAGGATAACTTTGAAATTTTCAAATAGATATTAGGATTTACTAAATTAAGAATCTAGGGCATCCTCCATTATCCAACACGAGGAGATATCAGGAACTGATATGACTTGGAAAATGACTTGGACATTTTTTTGCAAAATGGACCCTCTAGTATGTATCTCTCATGAACTAAGATTAAATATCACACAAAAGAGACCCTTTGAGAAACAGTTGATAGTGAAATATATTGAAATAGGTAAGGAATTCCAGCAATTATTAAATTGGAATCGAAGGTACAACATGAATCCCAAAATGTGAATAAAGGTCTTGACATCAAACATCATGGGAAACCACTCAATCAACAACCAATGATAATTTGTCATCTATTGAGCAGAAGGTTACATGTCAGTGATGGAAATAGGTCTAGGTTGATATTACTCTATGTCAAAATCTCATAGAAAATGAGTCGACGACGATGAGACACGACCCTTTAGTGAGAAGTCAATTGGGACCTTCCATGCTAGCACGAGTTCAAACACTGGTTTTTTATGATACATGCTGAGAACAAATTGAAATTAGGGAATGGTTGGCATGCAAGCTCAAGGAAACTAAGGAATGGATGACATAGGTTAAGAGTATTCTTAAAGAGTGGGCATGACACAACGGTGACTTGGGAAGCATTAGACACAAGGGTACCAATGATACAAATCTTCAATGTAGGAGACATTAACATATTCTCCATATGTTTGGAAGAGTAACAATCGGAGGAGTATAAACTATCGGATCATGGTTTAATTCTAAGGAAAAAAATAGAAACTGTCTTGTTGAGGAGACTCAAAATTGGTGCTTTGTTCAAGGATAAAATGACTTGTTGTCAGGAAACTAACATACATTTAAGGTATTTCCCACCTCTCTCTTTTTTTAATATTTGATTATTTTGTGTCTTTCTCATATTATAAATCCTGAAAAGGAATAAAACAATGTTATAGTACAGTGGATAATATGAGAGTTACATGGCGTGCAACTATTTTCCAAATGCATAGAACATACCTATGCAAAAGAAAGGATGTGCAAGATGGGGATGCTCTTCAAAAATTCCTTCTCTAGTAAGGGTAGAAAGATGTGACTATAATAATGATCCAGGTGAATCTCCCAAGTGACCAAAATTTCAAAGTTCTCAAATGTTTCCAAGAAGGTTATAGTTGTATAAGGCTTGCCGGGAGCTTTATAGTGATACCCATTTTGTCAAATTTGGAATTTGGATGTAGAAGTTATCACCATTTGAAGTTTTGATAGTTGGACCAATTACCTTTCAACACGTGGTAGGCTCTATCTCTGAATTCCAGATCATATTAGGAAGAAATAGGAATTCGAGAGTGAAAAATATAGTTTTGTTGAGCCCATGCCAATTACTAACTTTTGACTTATCACAACAATTGGATGCTCTAGAGTCAGGAGGATAGTTGGTAAGTTGGTAGTTACATACTTGTTGTCGACTTTTGACTTTCAAGTCGGACAATCAGGATTCAGGATGATACATTTTCATATTATAACAGGTATGCTTCCTACTGACTACCGACATCAGGACAGTCAGAGTTGAGGCCATTGAGATGGAAATTTCGGTTCAAAAAAGCCGGAACCGGTCGTCATTGGAAATTCAACATTGGAAATTTGGCTTTGGAAAATCGACATTGAAAAGGGGAAGCCATGAAATCTAATTTTTACTAGTGAAATATGGTTGTAGGGGACAGCCATGGGATCTATTTTTTATGGTTGCATATGGCATCATGTGTCTCTATGTCACTTATGGTTTATGTGGTTGAGTTGTTAATGTTGCTAATACTCACTATCTAACCACAAAAATTAGTGCACACATAATCGAATTAGTAAGACATCCTCATATGAAAGACAAGTAAAATCCAAATGGGATGATAACAATAATTATTGAGCACTTACAATAATTGAGCATTGCAATCCAACAAATAATATCAAGCACATAGGCTAAACATATGTCCTTAACCGTACTTGATATTTCTACTATCATGTTTTACTCATACACTTCAATGTTGCAAGTACAGCTTATCTACCTTACATAGCAAGTGCTTCAAAAAAGGATTTTTTCATATTCTTGCATTACTTCTTAAAAGGTTCAATGTTTTAATCTATTGGGTTTTGGGATGTTTTCCTAGCCTTAGATACCTTATTCCATTGTGCATCACCCTTGTTGATCCTTTCCCTTGGGTTTCCTGGTCTCTATGGCCTTGGTTTCAGGGTCGGGAACACCATAGTAGGCATCGCGTTGGCCCACTTGTTGAAGTAGTCCACGATCACAATAACATACTTATGGATTTTTGTCAATGTCGAATTGCACATTGTAAATTATATCCTCCATTTTGTAAAAGGGTATATGGTGATCAAAAGGTAGAGTGGATCAGGGTGCGCACGCATATTTCTGAGATATATTCAATCTCAATGAAACCTAATTCTTCTTCAATGGGTGAGGGCGGATTTCTTGGGGAATTATTAAAATGTCCTTCGAAATCAATAAGGTACCCCTCCTCAAATAATCTCTCAAACTCACTTGATCTTCAATGTGTTTCTTCTTCAGTGGGATCGATTTTAGGTTCTTTCTTTTCTTCTTCTACCCCCTATGGGGGTGGATCGCCATGATCCATTATTCACCTCTGAGTAGGTAACTCCCTTTGTTCATGAGAGAGATCTTGAATCCTTTTAGAGATACAAAAAGGTTGATCATCCATTGTGACTTAAAAAATACACAAAGGAAGAACTTTTACAATTTGAAAATAATCAAATCCTCACTCACTATAAAATTTCATGAAAGATTCAGAAAAAGCAGACTAACCCTTCCAAAGATAAGCATCAATTGTTTAGGTCCAAATGAAAATCAATGAAGAGTTTCATAATGGGCCTTCCAGAGATCATCCTGGAATGACTAGGTCCCATGTCCAACCAATGAAGGTTTGAATGAGGCAGTTACGTTAATCTTCATGCAACAATCAGCAACGGTGCAAGTACTCGCCTTCATCAAATACCCTCACAAGGAGATGAGACGGAGATTCTATGTTTGTCTCAGGTACCAAAATATATTCCCCTTGCAATCACCTATTTGGAACCTAGGAAAGGAAACTATGTATACCACTTCATGCTAGGTATAGGGGCGAAACAGTCATAAAAAATGGATTCTACGAATGGGAAAGAAATGTAGGACTAAGTCCTAGACCCAAAGTTGTTAGTAAGTAGTGGTGTCACTCTGAGGACTTTCCACACTTGAAAAACTCCCAAAGTCGCATAACCCCACTAATCCAAGTGGAAAGGGACATTATGACCACTTAGACTAGCTTTACCTACCACTTGATGCTTTTGTTAGTGTAATGTACCCATTCAAATAATTGCATAGCAGGACAATTCCATCAATCCCACTAGTTCCCTAGGTTGGATGGATACATTTGGAATTTTAATAAGGGAGCTAATAAATTACGTTCAAACATTAGAATGAAATAAATATTTGATAATGTATCCTATTAAATAAATACAAGAGAAAATTGAAGTGGCAATGGAGCATGGAGACACATGGAGACTATGGGGCCCACATAAGCTAGAAATTTTATGCCACAAGGAATCCTCCTCTTGCAATTTCGAATCCATGGGAAGCCTAAAGGTTCTTGGATGATTTATAAGGCTAATACACTTAACTATATGCATCATAGGTCGAATTTGGGAATAAAAGTAACTTACAGGGGAGAGGAAGACTCATTTTGGAGCTAGTGAGACACTTGGATTAGATTCCCTAGCTCTATGACAACAATGATGAAGATGTTATGACACCTATGACACAAATCAGATCTGAAGGATACCATATGAAATATATGACATGTTAGTTTGAAATATATCATCCAAGAAAGCTCTCATGTGAGTTGGGGAATCTCAATGGGCTCCTACTCGAATTTGGGGAAGGTGGAAGGCTATGAAAGGGAGGACACATGGAAAATCATGAGCACACACCCAAATTCGAATTGGCTTGAGTTTGTGGATGGATTGGGAGCCTTAGAAGGCTAAGTGTGTTTATAAAATATAGGAAGCAACCAAGAGAAGAGATTTTTATCATTTGAGAAATTGTCATTTGTGAATTGTGAGAGCTAGTGGATGACTAGTTTTCTTGCCTTAGCCAATTTCGAGGGTGAAAGATTCCCATCCAAGTTGGTGTTTGGAGAGACCACTCAGGTATTTCATGGAGATTTAATGGAGTTTAATTTCAGGTATAAACTACAGGTCAGCTCGTGGGTTCTTCTATTGCATCACTTCATCTCAACCATTTCCAGTTTTCATTGCATATTCATGCTCATGGAGGGATTGCGCCTTGGGTGAGATATTGTACTTTGTGGGAGAGATTATTCTGGTCTATTTATGATTGAAATAAGTTAAATATTTTATTTTATTCATTATCATAAAGTTTCAAGTCGAAATACCCAATATTTGTATGTCAAATTGACTTTTAATAAGCAAACTCCACTCTATTTTTATATATGCCATGGTAATCCTGATTATTTCGAATGGAGGAATGTCTCTCTGATAAATGTATGATGAATGGACTTTAATTAATGTGTATTAAAATTTTCATGTTCAGTACTTAAGAATTGAATCCATTTTACTCATTTTAATTCCAATGGGAGAAGATTTGGTGCCTTTTCCCCAAGGGTTGAAATAGTGATTCGAGAGGTGTTTTGGAGAGAGTCATAATGGCCTAAATAAACTGAAAATTGATGCATATGAGACCTTAAAAAACTACCTTACACATCCCCTCCATATTTTCATAAATTCTATTGGTTTTGGGATCATTTGATAATCCATTTCCAGCATTTACCCGGGGGGGATTGGAACCCCAATTTGCTAGTAAAGACTCCTACTTTGATCAGAATATAAAACTAGTTTGAAGAAGTGATTGGAGGGTTATAAATAATATATTAACATAATATTCAAGTATTAATGTCATTCATACACACTCTGAGAATATTTTGGAGCATTTGGGACAATTTGGAGACCTAGAGATCAAAACTAGTCAAAGGTCGAAATAGGGAAAAAAGTGAAAAAAATGGTCATTTAATAAAATTTCAAAAAGGGACATTACAAGTGGTATAAGAGCATGGTATTTGAACCTGATGGTATTAAATAGGATCCAAAGCAATAATTCACCACCCTTAGACCCTAAAGTTGAAGGTGTTTTTGTTGAAGAATAAGAAGTAGTAGAAGAAGAGGTACATTATGCCGAAACTATGACTAACAAGGGGAAGGGATACACTCATCATGATAAGGTGGAATATATTAAACTCATACAACCTCTCTTTGATGACATTGTTGACACCTATATTTAACAAAGGGAGAAATAGGACCACAGGGGAGATAAGGTAATGTTGTTTAAATACTTTGGTTAAAGGATATAGTGCAAGGGTGCAATGATAGTCAAAGTATCGATCAATTTGCCAAAGAGCCCAGGCCGCAATGAAAGAAGGAAGAAAATCAATGGTTGGTATTCCCCCCGCCCTTCGCAACATGCGAGGAAGATAAAACAGGTTCCGGCTTTTAACTAGCTGCACAGATCAAAGGTTATAAAGTGGTCCTGGGTAGATCCACGACTCACATCAAATCCGCATTGTGAAGGCACAAGTTGGTTAAGAAAATGGAGTCTGGTGGAATCGTGTATCCTTCTCTCAATCCAACGGCGGAGAGGCGAGGTCGGATCATATCGAGGGATGAGATTGATTCCGGAAGCGAAACCTGCACGGCGGATAAGCCCAAAAGGCCCAGCGAAATTTGTTATCCGATGACACATCTGACGGACGAAAATCAAAGCGGGATAGATCAACGGTTATTATAAGTTTCGGGGGGTGAAACTGCACGGAAGATAAGTCCCACACTCCCAGTGGAATCGGGTAGACATCGACAGATCTGACGGCTGATGAATTTTGGACGATCACATCAACGGCTGAAAAGGATTCCGGAGCCCAAACTTGCACGTTGGATAAGGGGAAGGAGCCCAGCGGAATTTGATAGGCGTCAAGTGATCCAACGGCTCGCCAATAAAGGTATATTAGATCGAGGGCTGTGGATGATTCCGGAGATTAAAGCTGCACGGAGGTTAAAGCCAGAAATCCCAGCGGAATGTGGGACGTGGTGTTTGATCCAACGGTGAAAAATGGAGGGTAAGGCACAGCAACGGTTGTGAGCGTTTCCGAGGCACGAAGTTGCACGTGGGTTAATACCAGGGTGCCGGGTGGAACGGGATACGTGGCACACGATCCAAAGGCTAGAAATTAAAGAGAAACTAGATCTACGGTTGTGGATGAAACCGAAAAATAGAAGTGCATGGCAGTTAGAGATAAGTGGTGGTTGCGGAAGTTAATGTTGTCCACGTGGCGAATTGGGTGGTCCTATAAAGGCAGGGTTGACCCCTCCAATGATTATTTTATTTGCTCGGGACCCGGCGAAAAGGACCTGGCAATTTGGGAGCTTCCATTTGTCAGTACCAGGCACGTTCCGAACATGTGCCTCCACAGTAAACCAGGTAGGACTTTAATCCTGTAACTCCTTCGTCCAATTACTAGTATAAATTAGGAAATGGACCAAAGGAGCGAGGTTAGTGTGTCTGGTCGGGTCGCAGATGACAGAGAGGAATTTTTAATTGACAAACACAGGGGCGTCTGCGACCCCTTCCTGTCCACAGGGAGCATGTCCAGCAGCAAAGAGAAGTTGTGGTCTTATTTTTCACAGGGGAATGACGTTCTGAAAGTATGCAAGTCCTTTTTGTACCATTTCACCCTTGAGCAAACCCTCCACTTCCCTAAATTTTCTGAATGGTGCGCGGTGAACTATTCTCCCTCTCAGAGGATCATTGTGAGTAGGTCCACGTCGAAAATACTGTGTAAAATTGATGCTGCGATCGTCAGAGAAAACCTTAGTCTGCCCGAAAGCTACCCTGTAAATCGTGAGTCTATAAATGAATCTGTCCTCACCGAGTTTTTCAAAAATTGTGAAGGTGAAAGTCGCTCTCAATTCCTGTCAAGTATCCTGAAGGAAGGTCAGTCTCTCGAAAGCCTTTTCTCACCTTACCCCTTGCACGTTTTTAGAACTGAGGTGCAGCTGGTAATGTCTTTGGTCTGTCAAGTGTTAGGTTTAGATGACGATTGTCATATAGTTGATGTTATCCTTGGTTTCTTGTTAAAAATAAACTCTTTAAGTCCCGAGTCCCAGTCATTCCCCGTGCTTAATTTATATGAGTACCTTGCCGAAGCGATCCACCTCCAGTTGACTGAATTTCCCAAGGTCCAGTTCTTTAGGTTTCAAACATACTTGCTTAACATGTTATTATGTTCTAATGTTACTGAGTTAAAGTTCTTAAGTTCTCTATGTTCTTCTGATTTGCCCAAGCAAATCAACATGGTCGAATTTGCCAATTCGATCATGTCCGAAATATACAGGATGTTATTTGATGAGGACCTGCCCCGTGTCCTGGACGAAATGAGATGTCTAATGCAGTCGTCACCCGAAGATCGGGTGGGGGACTGGTTCCTGTACAGAGGTTACACAGTGTTGAGAATATATGGCTTTACTGGTCAGCCTTATAGGCTACCATCCTTCTTGACCCCAAGGATTTTCGCATTGGAGTTCATGAGGCAGAGATTGTTGTCTGAGGAGGAGCACTTTGGTGCTTTCAGAAAATCTTTGAATATTAAATTTCCATTTAAAGTCGGCCCTTTCATTTTTAAAGGTAAAGGTGCCCTGGCATTTATAGAAAGGTTGATGGAGAATATGGATTTCATAAAAGATGGAAATATGAACTACGACCCCCACCAGGTGATCTCATTGAGAAAACAGGTGAACAGGAATAAACCATTTGAGCATCAGGCTATTGAGGGGCTGGCTGAAATGGCCAATTTACTACAATGTACTGATAGGTCAAAGTCTGATGAAGAGACAGCAGCTCAAATAATAGAAGGTGCTGGTATTTTGGTCAAGAGGAGTTTGTCTGAAACTAAGAGCATGGATGTAGACGAAGAAGGCCCCCATAAAAGGACAAAAATGCTGCAAAGTGGTGAAATTATATATGAGGAGGTTTCTGATGGTTCCAAAGGGGGTGCCCTAGTTCCCCTGAAGGCGGTGCAGATAAGCCAAGTCTCTTTTAAAAATCCGGAAGGTGATGTAGACAGTTCGGAATTGTGCCACGTGTTTAATTCAAAGGAAGACCTAAAAGCCAGTTGCATGGAGAAGAGGAAGCAGTCTATGGAGGAAACGAGAAATTTGCTCCCGAAGGTTAGAAGTCTGTACAGTTCGAAAACCTCTCTCATCTCTGCTAGAGATGCTGAGAGGAATACTTTTAGAATGGCTATGGTAAGTGACAGGAAAATGTTTGAAGTAGAGATCCGGTTAGACAAAATCAGCACTCCGGACAAAATTCAACTCCACAAACAGACAAGCGATATCATCTACTCATACTTACTTCAAGCCATGGTGAAGATCAATAAATTGCAAATCTTGATAGACAAATTGGAAATCCAGTTGAAACATGAGAAAGTAGAAAATAAAGCAAATGTTGTTCAGATTAAGAAGCTGCAGACAGACATTGCTAGTTCAGATAGTACACAGGCAGTCAAGAGATTGTTGGACGAAAAGGATAATGCACTCCAGGTCCTGAAGAAGAAACTGAAGATCCCAGGTACTGAACATGTTTAGTCATCTGAGTGGCTATCCCTCCAAGAAGAAAAGGATAAAGTCCATCAGGAGATGATGGAATACAAGGGAAGAGCTGGAGAGCTACAGGAGGAAAAAGAAAAGTGGGAAGCCGAAAGGGAGGAACTGTTATCCCAAATTTCCTTGATGAAAAAAGATCAGAATGAAGAGAAGGAGATTATGGAAGAGTTGATGAGCCAAACTCCCACCGGAAAGGACTTGTCTATTGTAAATATCCAGAAGCCTTTAGATGATTTCTCTACTGATGATTTGTTAGTACCAATGTCCCAGGTGAGTTTGAAGGAAGAAGCAATCAAGGATTTGAAAGCGGAGAATGAGAAGATGAAAGCCGAATTGGCTAGAGTAAGTGAAAGCAAAAAACAGATCTTGCAAGACAGAAATCAATTACAGAAAAAGCTCGATGAGCTAAAAGAAAAATGCATTGGGAAAGGCCCTCTTCAGGGGGCGAAACATATCATTTGGGATACCCTGACTATAGAGATTACCAAGTTTCGGCACTACCTAAATTTTATTGATGATTTGAGTATACTAACAGATTCGGCTCAACAGAAACTGAAACTGGTAAATGAACACATGGCAAAAAGACCCCTCGCTACAGCTCAGAACACATTAAATTTTCTGAATTCACTGACATACCAGAAGTTGCACGACATGGGCATAAAGGACAGAATCTCAATAGTGCTGTGGGCGAAGAAGATCATCCACAAACACCATTTAATGAAGACTGTCCAAGACAAGTCAGAAGAATTGCTTGCGCAGGTCAATAAGTTCAAACAAGAGTTTAAAGAGCTGTTCGAAGATGGATTGCCGTCCTTCTGGGACGAAGAAGGTCGGATGCTCCTGCTGGAACATTATCATCACCTGCTTGTCCAGGCTTGCATGGACCACTCAAAATTTAATAACTTGGAGAAGAGCCTGACAGGACAAACCATTGTGAACATGTTGATGGAAGACTTCGAAATACTGCAGAAGTTCGCAATCATCAGAGCCAGATCGCCCAAGAAATCTTATGAAGCATTTATGGAGCTCGAGGTAGCAATTCGGGAGATGATGAAGTGTGACACCCCAAGTTCAGAGCAGTGGAAAGCGGTAGAGCGGTTTGGGAAAACAAAGTATATTTTTCCCCCCTAGGAACAGGTGTCAGGTACTGAATGGCTGATGGGGCAAAGACATGGAGCTGATGGGGCAAAGACATGGAGCTGTTGGGGTGAAGACGTGGAGCTTTTGGGACAAAGACGTGGAACTATTGGGCGAAATTTTGTTATCCAGTTGATTTGTACTTTGTGATCTGTTAGGAATGGAGTTGTAACAACTTCCTAGTGGTGTAGGAATTCAGTTACAAACTCTAATTTACGCCGATCATTTTGTTATTGATCTGTTGGGGGCCGACTTATTGTTTTATCTATAAATTTGTATCTTTTTATGAGATGGGGGTTGGAACCCATCGGGTTGTGAAGAATTTTGGAGGACATATCTGTTTTTGGAATGACAAAGTAAATGCATGAGATTTTTGTCAAAGATTCATGTGTTGTTGATATTACAGTCTGTGCTTCTTTCGTTTATGTGATTGTACCTTCTTTGTGTAACACTCCATTTTGTTTCTTCCTCGTATCTGGAATATAGCGTTAGATGATCAAAATTCATGTGTTCATGCTCTGGTTATCATTTCAGATATTATATGAATTTTTCTGCTAAAGTTGATATAGAACTCATCCTTGTTGATGCTCTGTATTAATGGGTTGTTTCTTCATCTCTTCTGTTCCACCAGAATCAATTTGAATGACTGTGATGATATGATTACCTTGCCTTTGATGAATATCGTGTATATGTCTTTGTGGTATCTTTGTATTGTATATGACTCCATGCCCAATGGTTATGTTATTGTTTCATCCAAATACATAAATCTGTGAATGTTATTTTAAATCTGGTCTTGTTAAATCTTTATTGAGAGATCCCTCTCTGGAAGAAAATACCAGTTTCTTCCTAAAGTGGTTTTGCTGTTACCTTGGAGTATACCTTTTACAACCTGGGTACATTCTGAGTGCTAACAGACATAACCAAGAACATGAACCAGCAGCTTATGAAAGGATTTGAATTGTTGGTTAGCCAATTTGGAAGCAAATTAGGAGTAATAGGAGATAGTAGTAGTTCACAATTAGAAGAAAAGAAGACAATGGGTGAGCATATTTTCTCAAGAACAAGACCCCATGAATTTCAGATCATGCCAAGTCCTAATGCACCTAAATTTCTTGTACCTAAAGAAGAGCCTGACATTCAACTTGAACTTGCTACAATGGCAAAATAATGGGATAAATTGGATGAAGATTGTAAAAGAAGTGTACCATTTGATCAGTACTTTCTTGCTGCAAACAAACTCAAAAAGAAGGAAGATAATAAGTCTCTATACAAAAGCAAAGACTTAAATTGTGCCATTAGTAAATTTCCACTCACTACTTTTGATGGTTCCTCTCAAATTTCTGCTAACACTTGGGTGCAAAAATTAGATGTGTATTTTCAGCTAAATCCAATGGTGGAAGAAGATGCCTTAAAAATGGCCATATTGCACTTGGAAGGAGATTCCAATGAATGGTGGTTGCATGGCCTGAAAACTTTGGGTCATGATCAGCTTAACACATATGGAGAATTATTTGACAGGGTACTAAAGATATTTGAGCAAAAATATCATGAATTGTCTTTCAAAGAACTAGCACAATTGAAGCAAGTTGGGACCCCGGCTGATTATATGATGGAATTTCAAAAATTATCAATCAAGGTGGCTAATGTGTCTATGGGAAGGTTAGTATATGCTGTTCACTAAATTTTTGGTTGAACGCTTAAAAGGTTTGGTCAAATCCCACAAGCGCACTACGTTAAAAGATGCAATGAGCTTGACTAGAGATCTCCAAAATGTGCTTCCTAGAACAAGATTTCCTCCCAAGCCTAACTTCAAATTTGAAAAGAAGCCTTGGAAAAGAGATGCACATGATAATAATCCTTTGAAAAGAGATTCAATTGAAAAGAATAATAAATAAGTACTAAACATGGATGAACTTCAAAGAAAAAAATTGTGCTTCACATGCTTTCAACCATGGACACTGGGGCATAAATGCAGTAAGGGAAAAGCTCAATACATAGAAATATTTTCTGATAATAATGAGTATGAAGGGGGTATGAATAAGGACACAATTCAGATCAATAGGAATCATATGATACAACATCCGAATAATAAATACAAGAATAAAATCAACCTCCATCAGACAAAGCAAGAATGGCAGTACTTTCAGTAGTGCCTCGCTGCCACACTATTTGATGCAAGGGTGTGGTATTATGACAAAGAGCTTCAGTTTTGGTAGATGGAAGAGCCACACATAACTTCATTGATGAATATATGGTGGAGAAAAGGAAGATACCTACTGAACCATTCGATGGCTTCACAGTTGTCATTCCTGGTCATAACACAATGCAGTGCTAAAAATGGGTTCCAAAGCTGCAAGTCACCGTAGGTAACTATAATTTTGTTGATAGTTTTTATATGGTTGATGTTTATTATAATGATGTGGTTTTGGGAGTGCAATGGATGTATTCTGTAGGGGAGCATACAGTAAATTATCAAATTCCTGAGATGAAATTTCAAGATTCGAAAGGTGTACTAAGGGTTGTGAGAGGGAAGCACACTTACCCAAATCAAGAAGTGAATTGCAATAGTATGAGATCTATATTGAGGCATGGGGACATATAATGGGATTTTCAATGTCATATCACATCTCCCAAGCCAAACATAAATGTTTTTGAAAATCCAAGTATATAGAGAAACTATTGAAAAAGTTTTTAGAGATCTTCCACATGGTAGACCACCGGATAGGGGGGTTGAGCACAACATTGTTTTGGAGGAGGGTACTCCACCCATTTAGATACCACCTTATAGATATCCCAAGAAATTAAAATATGAGATTGAGAAGGCCCTCTAAGAACTCTTATAATTGGGACTCATTAGACCAAGCTCTAGCCCTTATGCTTCTTCAGTAGCGTTGGTAAAGAAAAAAGATGGAACCTTGAGGATGTGTATAGATTTTAGATCTTTGAAAAAGAAGACCATCAAGAATAGGTATCCTATTACTAGGATTTATGAGCTCATGGATGAGCTATTTGGATCCAAATATTTCTCCAAAATTGACCTTAGATCAGGTTATCACCAAATTCGAATGAAGGAAGAAGATGTGCAAAAGACTTCTTTTCGATGTCATTATGGTCACTTTGAGTTTCTTGATATTCCATTTGGATTAACCAATGCTCCAGCCACATTTCAAGAATGCATGAATAGAATATTTTGAAAGCATATTAGAAGGTTTGTTTTGGTCTTCTTTCATGATATTCTCATTTACAGTAAAACTTGGGAAGAGCACTTGCATCATCTACAGATTGTGTTAAGAAGTTTGCAAGAACAGTCCTTGTTTGGTAAGATGTCTAAATGTGAATTTGGGATGAATGAACTATTGTATCTTGGGCACATTATTGGGCAAGAAGGAGTGAAAATACACATGGAAAAAACAAGGGCTATCTTAGAATGGCCATCACCAAAAAACATCACTAAATTAAGAGGTTTCATTGGAATATGCACCTATTATAGAAAGTTTGTGAAAGGGTTCTCCAAGTTGACTTATCCACTCACTGATTTCACTAAGAATGATGCTTTCAAGTGCGATGAAGAGGCTAAGAAGGCCCTCCAAAAAATGAAAGAGGTAATGAGTATTTGTCCCATACTTGCATTACCTGATTTTTCTAAGCCTTTTGTTGTTGAATGTGATGCTTCAGGTGGAGGAATAGGGGTTGTCTTAAAGCAAGGCCAACACCCTATAGCCGTTGAGAGCATAAAGTTGCAGCCTCATGAAAAAATATACTCCATATATGACAAAGAAATGTTGGCCATCATGCATGCATTGGCCAAGTTTCGACAATACTTGGTAGGAAACAAGTTTGTGGTGAAAACTTACCACAATAGTCTAAGGCACTTCCTCACCCAAAAGGATCTAAATGAAAGGAAAAAAAAGTGGTTAAGAAATATTCAGGCTTATGATTTTGATATTGAATATGTTAAAGGGAATAATAACATTGTATCATATGCATTATCTCGAATACCTTCTTTTTCTCTCATGGCCATTGCTAAAGATTGGAAAAATATGTTACTAGTTGAATATGCCAAAGATAAATTTGCTTGTGATGTGTTAGATGGAATCAAGGGTGATGATAACTATAGGATTGTGAATGGGCTGGTATAGCCCATGGGAACCATTAAAAAATGCACTTCGGCATGTCCTTACTTAAGTTATTCTCTAACATTACCCCTACACCACTAATATTATAAGGGCATAATTTATTTGGTTCAATATTCAAATCTCAAGTACAAAATTTTTCAAGAAGCACATGATTCCCCACTAGCTGGCCATCCGAGGATCTTTAAAACTTATAGGCAATTGAGGAAAAAAAAATTTGGAAGGGTCTAAAGGAAGATGTTTGGAAATATTTGAATGAATGTAAGGTATGTCAACAAAACAAAGCATAACTTACATGCCTAGCTGGTTTATTGCAACCATTTCCCATTCCGGAGCAAAAATGGGACAGCATCTCAATGGACTTCATCACCGGGTTGCCCAAATATTTGGGTAAGGATTGCATATATGTGGTAGTGGGTAGATTGAAAAAATTTGCTCATTTATTTTCTTTTACATCATCTTTTAGTTCTGCACAAGTGGCTGATTTTTGTTTCAAAGAAATCTTTAGATTGCGTGGGCTCCCCAAGAGCATTGTAAGTGATAGAGATAGTAGATTCATGGGTGATTTTTGGTAAGAAATTTTTAGATTGGTGGGCACTCAGTTGACTCCAAGTACAAGATATCATCCACAAATTGATGAAAAAAGAGAGAGGGTGAACCAATGGTTGGAAGGGTACCTAAGAAACTATGTGGGAGAGCAGCAAAAAGCATGGACAAAATGGCTACACTTGGGTGAGTTTTGCTACAACACCACTTTTCATATGTCAATAGGGATGTCTCCTTTCAAAGAATTATATGGTTATGATTCACTTACATTTTTTGAGATGATGTTTGGTGATAGTAGAGCTCCAAAAGCTAAATATTGGGTGGAAGAGAGCCAAGAAATTTTAAAGCTTTTGAAAGACAATTTGTAGGTTGCCCAAAATCAGCAAAAACAATATGCAAATAGACATAGAGAATAAAGAACCTTTTAGGTTAATGATTTAGTATATTTTAAGTTGCTTCCATACAAACAAACATCTCTCAAAAATGATGGGGCGGAAAAGATAAAACCAAGATACTATGGCCCATACAAGGTAGTTCGGAACATTGGGGAAGTAGCATATGAGTTTGAACTTCCAGAAGGGAGTAAAATCCATAATGTGTTCCATGTTTCTTGTCTCAAAAAATCACTTGGTCAGAAAATTGTCAGTTCCTAAATACTTCCTCCCTTGGATGATGAAGGTCAGCTCACACTTGTTCCGGAAAATATTTTGAAGACAAGGGAAAGGAGATTGAGGAGCAGAACTATTAAAGAATACTTAGTACAATGGAAGGATCTACCAAGTGAATATGCCACATGGGAAGAGGAGAATATTTTTCAGCATCCAAATCTAAAATTTCTTGAGGACAAGAAATATTGGGTGGGGAGGACTGTAATGTCCCCATTCAAATAATTGCATAGCAGGGCAATTCCATCAATCCTACTAGATCCCTAGGTTGGATGGATATATTTGGAATTTTAATAAGGGAGCTAATAAATGATGTTCAGACATTATAATGGGATAAATATTTAATAATTTAGCTTATTAAATAAATACATGAGAAAATTTAAGTGGCAATGGAGCATGGAGACGCATGGACACTATGGGGCCCACACAAGCTAGAAATTTTGTGCCACATGGCATCATCCTCTTGCAATTTCCAATCCATGGGAATCCCAAAGGTTCTTAGATGAGTTATAAGGCTAATACACTTGGCCATATGCATCAAAGGTTGAATTTAGGAAGAAAGGTAACTTACATGGGAGAGGAAGAGTCATTTTGGAGCTAGTGAGACACTTGGACTAGATTCCCTAGCTCTATGACAACAATGATGAATATGCTATGACCCCTATGACACAAATCAGATCTGAAGGCTGAAATATGACATATATGACATTTCAGGTCAAAATAGAGCATCCAAGAGAGCTCTCATGTGAGTTGGGGAAGCTCAATGGGATCCTACTTGAATTTGGGGAAAGTGGAAGGCTATGAAAGGGAGGACACATGGAAAATCATGAGCACACAACCAAATTCGAATTGGCTTGAGTTTATGGATGGATTGGGAACCTGAAAAGGCTAAGGATGTTTATAAAATAAAGGAAGAAAACAAGATAATATCTTTTGATCATTTGTGAATTGTGAGAGCTAGTGGATGACTATTTTTCTTGCCTTAGCCAATTTCGAGGGTGAAAGATTCCCATCCAAGTTGGTGTTTGGAGAGGCCACTCAGGTCTTTCATAGATATTTAATGGATTTTTAATTGTAGGTGTAAGATATAGGGTATCTCTTGGGTTATTCTATTGCAGCACTTCATCTCAACCATTTCCAGTTTTCATTGCATATTCATGCTCATGGAGGGATTACGCCTTGGGTGAGATATTGTAATTTGTGGGAGAGGTTATACTATCTATTTATGATTGTAATAAGGTAAATATGTTATGTTCTTCATTATCATAAATTTTCAAGTCTAAATACCCAATATTTGTATGTCGATTTGACTTTTAATGAGCAAACAATGACAATTTCCACTCTATTTTGATATATGCCATGGTAATGTTGATTATTTCGAATGGAGGAATGTCTATATGATAAATATATGATTAATGGAATTTCATTAATGTTTATTACAATTTTAATTTTTATTAATTAATCATTGGAATCCATTTTACTCATTTTAATTGCATTGGGAGAAGATTTGGTGCCTTTTCCCCAAGGGTCGAAATAGTGATTTGGGAGCAATTTTGGAGAGAGTCATAACAGCCTATATAAACTGAAACTTGATGCATATGAGACCTTAAAAATTTCCCTTACACATATCCTACCTATTTTCATAAATTCGAGTGGGGTTGGGATCAGTTGAGAATCCATTTCTAGCATTTACTTGGGGGGAATTGGAACCCCAATTTGCTAGTAAGGACTCCTACTTTGATCATATTATAAAACTAGTTTGAAGAAGTGATTGGAGGGTTATAAATAATCTCTAAACATAATATTTTAGTCTTAATATCATTCATACACACTCTGAGAATATTTGGGAGCATTTGGGCCAATTTGGAGACCTAGACATCAAAACTAGTCAAAGGTCAAAATAGGGAAAAAAGTGAAAAATTGGTCGTTTAATAAAATTTCAAAAAGGGACATTGCAGTTGGAGGAACTTTATTGATAATTACTTTGAATTACTAATATATTTTTTCACTCTTTAGTTGTTCCTAGTTACAATTTATATGGCCTTGGATAAGTTGAGTCTCCAATCCTACCAATAAGGCCCTAGAACTTAGCTTATTGGTTTCTAAAAATAAGACTTTCCTAGTTATTTTCATGCCATTTATTTTTCAAAATCACAACTTTCCAAGAACAATTAAAAGATGAAGAAACATATACTTTCAGTTCCAATAAATATATTCAAATGACTCACAAACATTCACTCTCTTTCAGTAGAAGATAAGGCACTTTTAATAGTTCAAGCAATTACTCTTTCATGCAATACGAAAAAAGTTCTTTCATTTTAACTCAAAGGAAAGTATGATCCAATATTTATTTTCCAATGAGAAAATGTAAATTCAAACAATAGAACCACCTTAATACAAGAAAAAAATGAATGTTTATAGGCTAGTATTACTTCGTGAAGCATAGATCCTAACATAACATAACTAATATTAATAAATTAAAATGTTTTTATTCATCGTGGTGAAGGGTGTCTCTTCACTAAAGGCTCTATATAAGGCTGGTCATTCATTGTTGTAAGAATCAAACTATATCTATGTGTGTGTGTGTATTAAAACTGGTTCTATAGAATTGTTATATTGCAAATGGTATGAAAGCTTCATTTCCTTGGCATATCCATTCCCTCGACACCTCCATTTCCACATTTCTCCCACTCCATGTTGATCCTCACCCTCCCTTCACTCCACACTACTCCAACTCCATCACCTCCCATCACTTCTTCTACCTCCTCTCCCTTTCTCTTCCTCCCATCCTTCCAACTATAGCTACCTTTCCTTCCCACATCATATAACTTCCCTCCCCTCCCCACCACCATTATTCCAACTCATTGTTCCCTCTCCAACACACAACACCCCCACCTGTTCTCCACCACCGCTACTTCAACTTACTAACTTGTACAGCAACTGTTGTTCAGGATTAATCACCCTTTCAACCTAGGGTCTGGGGTTACCAACTTACTACTAACCTTGCAAAAAATTAGCTTTACTAGAGAATAGAAAGGGAATAGGAATAAAGTCTTGACCTACCTAATTACTGATTTTTTATCCAAGATTGATCTTCTCCTGCTCCTCTTCTCTCCAAAGATTCCATGGATGCACCTCTTTCAACTGTAAAGAGCAAATTCTCCAAGTACTTTCTCTGTTGGAGACATTTACCACCATCCACACTCATTTTGGTCAATTTGGCCTAGTTAAACCACTATCCTAAGTTTTATTTACTTAATTGACATCAGAGGAACATTGTATGAAATTAGCATGAGCACACCCATGCCTACCTTCAGTTAAGGAGGCCAACTCAGCCTTCTCCTTCATTCAAGGAGGCTAACTGGATCACTTCGGGGGTGATCTGAGTGTCATAAATGCACTTAATTGATAACGGATGGTTACAATTAGTTAAACAAAGCAGTGAAGGTGCCTCCTTTTCATTAAATTGATTATTTAATTAATATTTAATGAACTAGAGTCAACAGGGGCCCCTCCAACCACTTATGATGGTCAGTTAGACTTCAGTTAACCTCATCGGGGTTCATTGGAGTTATTGATGCGCTACCACTTGTTGGTTGGATTGCAGTGACATGTGTCTGAGATACTTTCAGTTAGAATCAGTCATTTATTGCACTCCAACTTCAGTTAGGACTCAGTTGAGTCAATTAGGGTTTTGATCAATGGTTAACTTGAGTGTTCACTGTGGCTTACATTCAGTTAAGCTAAACTCACTCATTCAATTCAAATGACCTCCTTGGGAATTCAAATTGTCTTATCATTCATGCATCTGGCATGATCATTATATTGTATCATCATTCTTTCATTTGATTATACAGAGTTGCTACTTCCATTGCAGCACCATTTTGCCAAGTTTATGCATATTTGTCTGTATTCTTTATGAGACTGTGTTTTCAGTTCCTGGACCACTGTGACAAATTAATAATCTCATGCATGTATATATAAGAGGTTAGATAAACAATATGTCAAATACATAATCAAATATATTCATTAACCACGATACATTAAAGAGACTCAACACAATGTTGGAAGAAGAATTCTCTTTATTAACAATCAGTGAATGAGACAAGAATACAACCCAGCTTCTGAGTCAAGGAATCCTATACAACCAAAGGACTCTGAGTTCTGTTGCTCCAAGACTTCTAAAGATATACCACTAGCATAAATTTTCTCTCCAATCTTGATTGATTAATTCCCTCCCTAAGGCCTCTATTTATACTTTGTGAAATAGAGTGATTTCGAAGGTTGGGGTGGTTGAAATAGTTGGGATAGTTAATGATTAGGGCCCAACTAATCTCCATTAATCATGTTTTATAATTTTTAAGGTCGAACTGAGGTGTACGCGACTATTAATATAGGAAACATGCGTATGACACGCAATTTTCTTAAAGGAAACCCGCGTACACTGATGTACGTGGGTTGCAATGCAGATAGTCACGTATAGTACGCGAGTTGCAATGGAGATAGTCGCGTACAGTACACGGGTTGCAATGGAGATAGTCGCATACGCAACTCAACACTTAGAAAAACTATGTAGCAAGCTGGTTTAAAGGTAAATGCATCCCAATTCATGCCCATCTATAGTATTTTGGAAAACTTTAATCCTAATATGTCATTTTGTGTACCAACATAAGGAATGTCAGCACTCGGATGGAGAAGTGCCATTTGGGTTGATAACAAATGCCCCCTAATGTGTGAGTTCAGAGGGAAAAGATCGCTGAAATACATTATAATAATTATATTGGAGAACTAAGAAGTCCAATGGAATAGAGGAAGTACCTAAAACAAATACATAGTAATGTCATATACAAAGTCATATCTGAGGATGCCATGTTCAATATACAAAAACACTAGCTCCTTTACAATATTTGAGTACATCATATGATACGGGTTCAATACCATGTATATTACAAAGGTGGATCGAAGCCACAATATACAATAATGATGAGTCTTCAAAGATCTGGAAGTTGTGTAAGTGATCACAACATAATCTTGCACAACTTAGGCCATAGACATGATCCTAAGGTCTTCATCAAAAACCAAAAGAACGAGTACAATCCAGGCCATGTGAATAGATGTTATTGAATTCGAACATGGATTGGATTCAATAGATCATCAACCAATAGGTGATAATCGACAACTGAAACAAAGGAATTCACCAATAATGAAAGTGAATCCTAAGGTATGATCGTCAAAAACTCTGTCTCCGTCGTCAGGAAGTGCTGATGGGAAACCATACTATGATGAGGAAGGAAATAAATCCTCCAACGGATCACAAGAGTGACTAGGAACTAGGTAAAGGAAGGGATACGCAAGTAATAACAGATAGGACAATGATGGAATCAAGATATAGATCAGATGCAGGGCTAAATCCTTGAATAGTGAGCACGACACAAAGATGACCCAAGGCAGATTTTAACTTTACAGATAGTACAACTAGACTTATCTGTCATGTAGGACACATGATCAGATTCCCCGAGTATAACTGACAAGAGGAGGAGTACGAAACTCAAAGTAATAGCTGAACTGAAAGTGAACACTAAGACATGAGTATCGGAAAAAACAGAGAGTGTTATGTTCAAGGAAGACATGCTGCCACCAACTGGGAACCAAAAGAAAACTTCTTCCTTATCTTTCATGTTAAATTTTAACGAGTCCAGGAAAGTCAACTCAAGTCTCTCTTCATTTTTTGACAAGCTTGAAGAGAAGAGGGAATAATGCTTGATAATGTCACTGATTCGTGGATTTTATGAGCCTGAACTAGTACATGCTCACTTGGTGTTTTCATGTTTAGAGAGTCTAAAAACTCTGAAGAAGACTCCAAGGGGGTCCTTTTTCATCCAATTTAGTGTCCTGAGCCGAAAAAGTATAAAACATACCATAGAAGAACTCTCTTAACTTCCATAGAAGAAAAGGTGAACATTTTTCGTACTTAATCAAGGAGGTCCGAAAAAGGTTAAATTACCACCTACCCAACGCTCCTTCGAGAGCAGCAAATAGCTTGATTTTTACGAGTGTGAAGAAAGCAAGATCACTCGGAAAGATCCATTTGAGTACGAAAAATGGGGCTTACAAAAATAAACTAGATGGTTTGTTCTTGGTGTTTAACAAGCATGACAAAGACATGAAGTACACTCAAAATCGTTTTCATGTTTAGGTCCAAAGCACAAAAAAGAGAAAACTGAGCTCATACCGAGTGCTCCTTTTCCGTAAATTTAGTCCCTCGGGTTCGGAAAAGTGATAAACCTATACCTAAGAATACTCTTCTCAATTCCATAGAAAAGAGAGTGATCATTTCTCGTATTATTCCACACGGTTTGAGAAAGAGATAACCTACCACCAATGTGGATGCCCATTCACATATTCTTAATGAGCTTGAATGGACAAGTTTACTCGGCAGTCAAGTCTATTTTGAGGAGTTAGACCTGGGCCTAAAGAAACTCCATAAGGGTGGAGAGTCTTATAAATGGATAGCTTGTAAAAAGAGACAAAAAATGAGGCTCAATTTGGCGTGAAAAATAGCTAAGAAGACTGCCCTGAACCTATGACAACTGCAGCATGAGTATCGAAAGACAATAAGTGGGTTCTAAATGAGGATACTCATGTGAGGAAAGTCCTATCCACGGAAGAACAATGGCATAAATAAGGTACTAATGGTTAAAAATACCATAGTCTGTGGTCAAAGTGGTAATGCTAGGATTAATATGGATTAGGTATGAATGCAAAATGCATGTGAATGACCAAAAACCATCCTATATGAGCGAAAAAACAACTTTAAATGACCATAGACCTGTCACATTGAAAAAAAAGATATGGTATTAGTTTGATTTTTATATAAAAAGTATGAACTATAGGAAAAACCCCACTTGTAAAATAATATTTCTATAAATAGTTCAAAATATAAATCAAAACTCACCATTTTATTTTTTACCCAAAATAGACAAGTTTTACCTCAACCTTTGATTGCTCATTGTGGACAATTCTTGAAACCGTAAGTGCCAGGTAAAACTACACTCCATGCTCTTTCATTTGATCCAAGCAAAATTTAATTTTTGTCTAAATTTTCATGTTTTTCAATGTCCTCAAAGAAAGATTGGTGTGTACATGGGTATGGTATATCAACAGTCGCGTACACACATTCTGTATGCAGGTTTCCTGAAGGCAAGTCGCGTACGATACACGACTTGTCCAAAGGACAGTCGCGTACACTGCGAGAGGTAGAAAAAAGCTATGTAGGGCCAAAAAATAAAAATAAAAAATTATGAATTTAATGGTTGATAAATGGCTTATTATTAGATTGAAATATGGTGCTTGAGTGGAGGGAGAGGGAACAAGAAGACATGGACCAAGAATCTCTACAATATGCCCCCATAGTAAATGCTTTGCGGCAAAGTGGGTTATTAAAATTCTTCTGTACTTCACCTATGCGATCAAATGTCCACCTACTAGATTTTTTTATGAACTATTGGGATCATGATCTTGGTATGTTTGACCTTCAAGGTGAGTTTCTAGAGGTTATCTTGGAAGATCTCTACTTTATCTTTGATTTATCACGATGGGGAGCTCCAGTTAACTTGGAAGGTACTGGCAGAGGCAGTGACCTTCTAAGTGTACAGAACTACATAGATATATACTGCGAACCTGGTACTCAAAAGAGGGGTAGTTGAATCCCTATTGTTCATATTCACAGCTTTCCATTACAGGTGTTGGCGAGTACTATAGTGAGGGTTGCAGGGTCATCATCACTTCACCTTGCAACTCGGAACCAAATGAGACTTGCAGTGGACTGTCTACAGGGAGCTCTATATGACTGGTGTTCGGGAGTAATCTCGATAATGAGGAAGCATCTCTCTAACTGTAAAAGAGGCCGGTGGGAAATTTTTGGTTATTCTAGCATATTGGTGGCCTTTTTCTTTGAGAGGGTGCCTGGTTTGAGTCCTGCAGTACCACTACTAGTTTGTTCTCCTCGTCAGCCTAGACTGAGTAGGTGGGGAGAAATATTCCTCTTCCAGGGAGGTGGAGGATTGGTTCAGAGTGTATATGACGACGACTTCTACGTTTGGTGGGAGAGAAAGGTACCAGCACTGGAATAGTTTCCATATGCTGGACTAGAGTTCCGAGGTGATACCGACCTTGTCCTCCCTCATAGAGGAGTATGGGGAGAGTCAGGTATTTTTTTTTTCAAGTTTTAAAATATTTATGAATTTTAATTATAAAAGTATATACATATGTATAAGAGTTTTTAATCCTTTAAAATGTTAAAATGCAGATATTGGACCAGTCCGCCCTATTGGGCATCCATGCATGTATGTGCATCCTGTGGTGGGAAAAGACCAGGGTTTGATTAGGGTTCTTAAGGAAAAGTTGGCCAAGCTTACCCAAAGAGTACCTACATTACGCATTGAGCATATCCCTGCCGCTATGCAGGAGCTAGTGGTTGGTATACCACCTGTCTGGATATGCCTTATGAGGTGAGTAGCTAGAGCAGTACTTGTATATATTGATGTCATTGAGGCTGCTGCAGCCGAGGAGGCTGAAGAAGCCCGAGAGCAGGGTGATCGGGATGATCAGGGGGACCAGGGTGGTCAATCTTAGACCTAGGATCATTTTATGGACTTTGAACCATTTTTCGTATATTTTTTGTATATTATACAGTTATGACTAGATCTGAGGATCAGAAACTCGACCTATCTATATGGACAGATATTCACACACATATATATGTATATGTATTGTTGGTTTTATTTATATGTGTTTTGTAATGTGTTTGTTGTATATTTTTATGCAAAATGTGTTAAGTGTCAATCCAAGATATAATTAGCATACGCATCAATTAATGAATTTTGATTTCTTGGAATATGATTGAATGTAATAAACTCAAAATTTCTTTCCAATAACCTAACTTGCATAAACTGATGTAGTAAAATAGGGCTATGCACCTGATAAGCTCGATTGAGCTGGGAAACCACCAATTGAGAGTCAAGTTGGACTTCCAGCTGAGTGATACCACGTGACAAAGCATCCCATAGAAGCTCAATGACAACCCTGTATTTGGCCACATTATTGGTAGCAGTACCTAAGCAAGCGCCTCCAGAGGCAACTAGTTGTCCTAAGGGCAAGTAAATGACCCATGCAGCTGAAGCCAAGTTACAAGTTTGGCGACTGGCGCCATCTGCGAAACCTATGAACCACTGGAAAGACATCTGTAACAACCAACATATGGTATAAAAACACAAACTAGCGAACTATTGTATAAAATACATACAATAAAAATACAGGAAAAAGTGTTAAGCCTAAGCATAGTACTTTTTCAAGTAAAGCCTATTTCTAGGCTCAAGCAGCTTATTCCTTTCGAAATTTGTCAATACATATGCACCTTTCTTCAACACCTTTGACATGACATAAGGCCCTAACCACATAGACCTGAATTTTTCTGCCCCCAGGGGTTCTTTGTCCTGATCCCAGAGCAATACAAGCTCCCCTCTAGAAAAAATCCAAGGCTTGACCAATTTATCATCTTGGCTTTTTACCCTATTTTTATGAGCCTCGTTTGATGTCAGCGCATCTCTACGTTTCTCATCTAGATGTTCTAAATGTAATAAACATTCTTCCAGCTCAGTCGTATTAGGTAACACATGAATAGCAATCTTTAAGGACGGTATTTCGCATTCAACCGGGGTGATTGCTTCCACTCCGTGAACGAGTTGGAAAGAAGAAAACCCTGTAGCATTTTGCACATTGGTCCGATATGACCAAAGTGCAGGATACAACATGATGTGCCAATTGGAACGAGTTGCATTAATAGTACATTTGAGAACAGTCTTCAAAGTTTTATTTACAGCCTTGACTTGACCGTTTGCTTGAGGATAGAACAAAGATGAATGCTCTTGTATAAACCCTAGCATAGTGGTCAATTCAGTCATCATACTATTTTGGAAGTGACTGCCATGGTCAGTGACAATCTCTTTAGGGATACCGAATTGTGTGATAATTTGGTTGAAAATGAAAAAAGCTGCAGTTTCCCCGTCGGCTTTATAGGTGGGCATTGCCTCTGCCCACTTCGTGAAATAATCTACAAAGAAAATGATATGTTTGTGCCCCTCAGCCGAGACTGGGTTGCATATCATGTAATCTATTCCCCACTTCGTAAAGGGGCCCACTGAGATGATGGGAAATAACTGAACAGGATGCGACCGCATTTTTCTGGTGTAAAGCTGACAAGGATGACAGTGCTTCATGGCTTCCACACCATCTTTAAAGATCGTGGGCCAGAAATAACCGGCACATAATATCTTCTGGGCCATTGCTAACCCAAATAAATGACCCCCACATGATCCACTATGGGCATCATTTAGGACAATCTCTGCTTCTTCGTGGATAAGACATCGATGCAAAACAGAATCTACCCCCCTACGATATAAAGTATCTCCAATAATGAGGTAGTTCTTGGCATGTACATGTATTTTACACCGTTCTTCTCGCGAGAAGGCTGCAGGGTACTTCAAAGTCTGGAGATAGACAAGTATATCTTCGTAGCAAGGGTCAAAGGTGGAAATCATAAAGATATGCTCATCTGGGAATGAAACTTCTTCAATAGCTACATCTTCCTCTACCGAAAATTATGCAATGATCTCATCAAAAACTAAGGATTTCTTGGATTTGGCGTATTGGAAATCTAAGTCAAACTCCTAAATAATGACTATCCATTTATTGAATTTGCCTCCAACTATCCGTCGGGACAAAACATATTGGAAAGGATTAACATCTTCCACTACTATCGTGGTCCTCAATAAGATGTAGTGACACAACCTCTGAACAACATACACAGCTTCCAAGGCCAACTTCTCGACGTGCGAATACCTAAATTCAAGGACTAGATAAAGCATGGCTGAGATAGACGTAGATGACATGCTCTTGGAGCTTATCGTCCTCCTGGACTAGTACTACCCCTATGGTCAACTCATATGCGGCCAGATACAATATAAAATCATGAGAGTAATATGGCGGGCGCAATAATGGTGCCGACAACAAAGCTTTCTTTAATGCCTCAAATGCAAGTTGTGTGATTTCATCCCATACAAATGGGGTTTCCCGTTTCAACAATCGCATGAAACCTTTAGTAATCTTGGAATAATTTACAATAAAAAAGCGAAGGAAGTTGGACTTCCCCTGCAGGCTTTGAAGCTGCCTGATAGAACGAGGAGGAGGCAGATTTACGATGGCCTCAACTTTCAAAGGATCCACCTGAATGCCTTTGTTGGAAACAATGAATCTGAGCAGTCTCCCTGACTCGACACAGAAAACACACTTTTGGGGATTCAAGCGAATTTTGTAGTATCTGCATCACTAAAAAATCAAACGCAACTGATATGGGTGATCGATCCTCTTATGAGAATGTGCTGGCAGATCATCAAGGTAGGGTTCGACAATTGCTTTAATGTCGTGAAAGGAAAAATTCATTACCCGCTAAAAGGTTGCCCCTGCATTTTTCAATCCAAAGGGCATTTTCTTGTACGCAAAGGTACCCCAAGGACAAATAAAAGTTGTTTTATGTTGGTCTTCCAGTTTAATTTTGATTTGATTATATCCGGAGAAACAAACCATAAACAAAAAGACTTCACGTCTCACACAGGAATCAATAATTTGATCTATAAATGGTGTGGGGTACTTGTCCTTGGGACAGGATTTGTTTAGATCTCAAAAGTTAGTACAAAGACATATAGTCCCTTGCTTTTTGTCAATAGGAACATGGTTGGATACCCATTTTGTCAAAGCTATGGGGTAAATGAAACCGGCTTTCAGTAGTTTCTTAACTTCATCCTTAACCATTTGCCGCTTTACACGGGTTGACAGGTCTCAACTTTTGTCGAACAAGTCTAGCATCAGGTTAAGTTCGGATTTCGTGCTCGACTATTGATGGATCGATGCCTGGCATCTCCTCATATGACCAGAAAAATACATCACAGAATTCCTTAAACAAGGCAGTATAGATCGTAATATCCTCCGGAGAGTAGCTCGTGCCAATGTGTACATTTTCCACAACGTTTAGTTTTGCAGAGATGTTGATAGGAATCATAGCGGAAATGTTTGCCATATTCCCCTCAGCAAATATTCCTTCCCTTGGTAATGGATTAATAGGTGTATCAACATCACCTGCCAGTCTCATATGGAACTCCTGGTTCTCGATCCTGCTTAACTCTAGAAGAAAATAGGATCGATGGTGAATATCTTCGCGGATCTTATCTCGTCCACGCATGGCTTCCAGAATGGCTTCATCCAAAGGTAAAACCTTATCTAAGCAATCTCTAGAATGCCTAAGAGTTCTCTACCCAAGCAGGAAGATAGGCTTCTTCTAGCCCCTCTGAGACTGTGAGAGGGACCGGAATGGGATCAACAATGGTATGAACGATAGCTTGATAAGCTACTTTCGTTGTCAATAAGGGCACTTCAGGTTCATGGTGGGAAGGAAGAACCCAAGGATCTGTTCTATCAACAACCGCTACTATAGACTTCCCTACACTAGTAGAACCTAGATAATTAATCGGAGCTGGAATATCAAATGTGCCCATCAATGATGCATACATTCCAGCCCCTAATCTCTCTGAAGTAGGCTTAACCTGATCAACCAATGGCACGGTGGACTCATTAGTTTCCATGCGGTCTTTTCGAGTAAAACTGAGTTGGTCTACAGTAACCAACTTCCCTTCATGTGGAAACACTACCACCTGAAATATGGCTGATGCAATAGCTAAAATGGTGTAAGTCCAACTTCTCCCCAAGAGCAAGTTATAATTCAAAGGTGCATCAATCACCTCTACCTCAACAGACACTGCTTTCCCTGCCAGCTTAATTTTGAAAACCGGTAGGATACCATGTGGACGAAATGACCTTCCGTCGAAAGAAATAAGTAGGGTGTTCGATGGAACCAGCTCTGGAGATCCAAGAGCTTTCCAACAAGACATGGACATGACACATGTAGAAGCACCCTTATCGACAACTTCACTTCCAATGGTCTTTCCCCCATCAATGACATCTATCGATAAGGCTACATGATATGGCAGTCAAATTTTGACATCAGACAAATTAAACTTCGCCAAGAGGCTCGATGAGTTCATATTTCCTAAGGCTGCTAAGAGTGCTTCTCGCTGCATGGGACAATTCTGTAACACCTCTAAAGACGACATCGCACAAGGAATATGGTCCAAATATTCAACTACAGAGTAGTTTGATGCAGCCCTAGCATTAGGATTGTGTAAGGTTTTCTTGAAGACACCTTTCGGTATCTTGGGCATAGGTTCGGCAGGCTTCTCAATCATGAGAGGGTTGGAAGTTTCACATATTGACTTACCCTTCTCTGAGGCCTTTGTTTCATAGTTCTTGTTCCTAGTCTGGAATAAAGTCTAGGATCGAACCATGTTGATATAATTGGGGTCAAGAGCATTTTGGGTGCCCCCTGCTACATTTGAAGCTGAAGCAAAATTCTATCCTTGGGGAAAAGGATCCTTCAGGACAGCCGGTTGTTGTCCTTTTAATAGCTTCTGAGCTTGTTCCATAAGGGGACATAGATGGGTCTGGTGATCTTCATGGCACAACTTACATGGGAATTTCACCTTCTTCTTTTATTTTTTCCCCCATCACCATTGTTTGTGGGTTTTTCCTTATTTCGGTTTCCCTCACCCTTTTTTCCTTTCTTCTTTTTCCCACCCGGCTACTGATTTCCCTTTTGAAATGATTGTGCAAAAACATTTGCTTTCTAGAGTGAGGGGGGCAGCATTTTATGCCTCCACTGTATAATGTTTGATAGACAGCTCATGGACCTGTTTAGCCAAAGACTCTACAGTGGGAGATTTCACAGAACCAACCACACCATCAGCATGGGGTCCGGGCTTAGGTTTCTCTACATTGTGCGTTGACCTCGGTGCTTCAGGGATAATTTCATATAAAATCCCAAACTAAGAATATATCAAATCTAGTTGCTGGGCCCTGAGGATGGCTTCTTCTTCATTGATCACTCCCGAAGTAGATACATCCTTAGATATTTATGGCAATAAGGATTTAAGGAACCATTCTAATAAGAACTCGGGAGGAATAGTGCCTTTGATAAGGCTCTTCCATATTCTCCACTCTTGGATGTGATATGAAATATGAGTGGCCTTGTCCTATCGAAAGGTATACAACAAGTCTATCAAGAAATCGTATCGAATAGGAAGTTGGAAGTGACTAAGGAATACATTAGCCAAGTCCCAAAAACTGTTAAACGCAACAGAAGGCAATTCAATATACCATTTTGCTGTAGTACTAGTTAGATTTCTTTGGAACAACCTCAACCGAGCTGAATCCTCGTTCAGTGAGTTGGAAGAGCACCACAAATGGAAAGTGGTGACATGAGATCCTAGATCATCACCAACTTTGCCTTCGAATTTTGGGATATCTGAGGGCAGCTTGGTAGGAACGGGTGGCTAGGAGGAGTTATGTCTCACCGGGTCATTCATTAGTTTCAACAAATCTGGCAAATTTAGCGTTGCCAAGAAAGGGATCTTGCATCTAACCAGAGCACTAAAAGTACCAACTTGGGGATTAGAGGGACTTGCCCCCATATTCCCATATGTGAAGGTGGGGTTGCCCCCGGCTGCCAGTTGCGAAGTGATTGGGATAATTTGGAAAGGATTCCATCCATAAGCCAGCAGATTGTTTATGTGCGGTGTAATGTATGAGTTTCCAGCTGCCCCAGTCGAAGTTGGGGTTTGGAACACAAGAGCAAGTATCCCTCCGCTGAAAAGCGAAAAAGGATACCTCATGAAAGGAGCTGAAACCGGAGTTTGAAAACCTTGATCATAAGGATTAGGGTTTCCAAACTGCACCCCTACATATGCGGGTGTTGGACTATGTATGGAGTGGATGGGGGAAATGTGCCCCCCATTCCAAGGAAAACCCTGGACAAAAACCGAGGATCCTATAGGACCACTCCTATAGGGGCACCTACCAGGGGAGGTGGCACCCCTTCAGCTGGAGCGACTGAGGTGGAAGTAGAACTTTCTCCTGCAGTAGACATTAGTCTGCCCAAAGGGACACCAATCACGGGTGTATTGAAAGGCCGAACCTGAACGATCACAGGATCATTTAAGTCAGTTAGAGGTGAATTAAAGTTCCTTGCAAAATCGTCAGCATGCAAATCTTCTATCTCAACTGTGTTTAAATTAAAACAGTTTTCCCTAAGTTCTGGTTCACCCGGAACTTCACTAACTCCTATCGGTTCGAAAGAACCGTCCGTGTCCAATCTTCACCATTGGGGGGGAGGTGGAGGTTCCAGTGTGATAAGCGGAGGAAGGTTTGGCAACCTTTGTGACCTTCTGACAGATTGGTCCTCCACTATTGTAAATTTGACTCTTCACACCCTAAGGTCAGCTAAAAACACAGACAACCCACAAAGCAATCACTACAAAATTTCCTAAAGTCTTAACAATCACAAGGGGTATTGTTGGTCTCCTCTGGGAAGACCCGGGTTTACTTTATTGTACCAACAAAACCCCTAGCTCATTGGCCCTTTCAGCAACAGACCACAGAACGGCTTGAAGTCTCACCCGAAGTGATCCTAGATGGGGTGGCTGAAGAATCAGGTTTCCTCAACCAGGTTCTGCAGCATCCTAAGTTCTCTGACTCTACTTAACCAGCTGAATCTCTCAGCAAGGGTTGTTTCTCCCTTCCTAGCTGACTCTGCTATGGGACTGACTCTTATTGCATCGTAGCTTCTAGGACGATGCGCAAACTTTCTCTTCCACTCGGCTCTTAACCTGTGATATCTCACACTGCAGCCTCCCCGACAGTGCGATATCACCTTTCTACACTGCAATATTTCCTACAGTAAGACTCAATATGCTCATCAACTCTTCAAGGTCTAGAGGCTTCCTCCCTGGGTATAATAGCTCAGTTAACCTTCATTAGGGTGTTAAACAACTTCACTTAAGCTCCTACAGTTTAACACGCTTAACACCTATTACGCTCAACTCGCTGAACTAAATATACAGAAGTCACTTAACACTGTAGCTGTTAGCTGTCGTGAATCAAACACTGATAAACTCATATACGGAATACTCGACACATTCAACTCACATTTAACCTTCTATGTTACTGTAAACTGAAGGATAGCATACATACATTCATTAACTGATAAGCAAAGTTCATGTAACAGATAATAGATAGCAAATAAGTAAAGCACAATCACATGAGACAGTCGGACAACACACAGATGTTATGTGGTTCAATTCTAGGAGGGAAGCTACGTCCATGGGAACTGTGTTTGTATTATATCTTGAGAGAGAGTAAACACAGTTCTATTGCAAACTCTTATGCAGCTTGAGATCTTCTGGGAAACTCCACGCACACAGCCAGGAGCCCTTCTCTTAGATCTCTTCTCTTCCTATAATGCTTTCTTCTTACAATATACCATTCTCTCTCTCCCAATCCCTGGGGATTGTTACATTCATGCTCTAGGAGCTGGCCATTGGTTACAGTAAGATAACTACAGACTGAACACAGAACCAGACCTCGACTCTTCCTCAATGTCTCACAATACTGATGACAGCTAGTCACAACCCGACTGACCAACCAACTCACTAACTGACTAACTAACTGATGACTTACTAACTAACTGACCGACTAACCCTTCATAATACAAAATACATGCTTAAATAGGTGGACCGAAGGTCTCACCATGATACAAAACTGTGGGCCTATCCCAACAGTAACCCGAAACCCTAACAATGACAGTCAGCCTATCTGTACTTTGAACTGCCGCTTTCTGGTCACACCGCAGCTTCCTACAATCTTCCATGATTTCTGGCGCTGATCGTGGGTATGGGCGCCCACTTCCTTGGTCGCTCCCCTTTTGTCCTTTATCTTTAATACCTCATCCCGTTGCTCCTTCTCCATTTATGAGGGTAGCTGAGCCCTCCTGTCGTCGTCGTTGCCTTAAATGCAGTGGTTGAGCTCTCTTCTCGGCCGCTTCAAGTACTATTTTCTTTGACTTCCTTGTTCCGATCGTCGCAATTTTCAGCCCCCGATACACGGCAGGAAATGTGCTACGGCGTCATACCTTTATCGCATCTCTTATATCGCTAGCTTATCGGCATCGCCAAAACTGTCTTTCCTCCAAAAATTGTCCATCTTCTACGCAAAAATAGAAACTTTTCCTATAACTGCGAGGCCCTGCTCCAACAATCCCCTGACACTTACTTGTGGCTCGTCCCCCAGCCACTAATAGCTGGTTTCTCTTTCTGTAGCTTCTCCTCGGCTTCCTGCGAAGTCCTTGTGAATCTCTCCTTGAGTCCTGCAACATCTTGGTCCATAGCTTCGATACAGTCTTGTGTCGCTTCAAGCATAACTTGACTAATCATGGAGTCTTCTGTGTTATCAATTACACTCTGTAGAAATTCAGGCCTACAGTAGATTAATTTCACCCACAACAATTAACAATTGATCATGCAAAATTATCAACAATGGAGACTGAATATGGAGCTATAACACAAAATTATATTAACCGAGTGTACAATAGCCAACCCTGTAATAACATAGGCTACTGAATATATAGAATACATGAACAAATCAAATGCATAAGGAAGCATCCAAATCTAGCATAAAGCAGGCTTACCCAAAATAGGCAAATCCCCCATAGGTGTAAAAAGCTGATCCCAAATCTATCAAGGACCCCACGAATTAGCAAGGGTGCATGGGCAAGCTAAAGAGTGGTCAAATGGCAGCTCATACATGCTTTTTCATGGAGGAAAGAGTGGAGGAGGAAGAGGCAACAAAGCTGATTCACCTCACCTAGTCTTGCTTTCCTATGTGCCTTAAAACACTGAAAAAGCAGGGAATAAAGCAGAAAAAGTAGATGGGCGCCTAGGAGGCCATGAATAAAGCATATTTGATTCCTAAGGCTTTCCCAAGCACTCCATGAGTCAATAATGGCAAGTTTTACCTCTATGGATAGGCAATTAACAACTTGCACATGGTGGGACTCATGGACTAGGCAAATAAGACAAAAATAAATGAA
>LPNX010480046.1:0-10200 GCA_001517045.1 Pseudotsuga menziesii
TTTGGAAAATAAGAGTGCATGCCAACTTTCACGATGTTGAGAGCTATTTTCGCCATCTTTAAGCCAAACCCTAAGAAAACTGCATGATGCAGTCTCAGCATTGACCAGATTCTTAGAATTTAAACCTGATCATATGTTTGGATGCATATTGGATAGACAAGCATGCATGACGACTTTCGCGACGTTTCAAGCTTTTTTGACCCCCTTTAAGCCCAACCCTGTTAAAACCGCACGACGGAGTTTCCCTTTCGAGCAGTTTCTCAGAATTTAAATTTGATCATAAATTTGGATGCCAATTTGATCAACAAGCGTGCATGCAAACGTTTCAGACATTCCAAAATATTTTCACCCCCTTTAAGACAAACCTTAGCAAAACCGCACAACGAAGTTTCACGTTTGACTAATTTCTCAAAATTAAAATTTAATCATAGATTTAAATCCGCATTTGGAAAATAAGAGTGCATGCCAACTTTCACGATGTTGAGAGCTATTTTTTCCATCCTTAAGCCAAACCCTAACAAAACTGCATGATGCAGTCTCAGGTTTCACCAGATTCTTAGAATTTAAACCTGATCATATGTTTGGATGCATATTGGATAGACAAGCATGCACGCCAACTTTCGCGACATTTCAAGCCTTTTTGACCCCCTTTAAGCCCAACCCTGTTGAAACCGCACGATCGAGTTTCCCTTTCGAGCAGTTTCTTAGAATTAAAATTTGATCATAAATTTGCATGCCAATTTGATCAACAAGCGTGCATTCAAATTTTTGAGACATTCCAAAATATTTTCACCCCCTTTAAGCCCAACCTTGGCAAAACCGCACAACGAAGTTTCACGTTTGACTAATTTCTCAAAATTAAAATTTAACAATAGATTTAAATCCGCATTTGGAAAATAAGAGTGCATGCCAACTTTCATGATGTTGAGAGCTATTTTCGCCATCCTTAAGCCAAACCCTAACAAAACTGCATGATGTAGTCTCAGCTTTGACTAAATTCTTAGAATTTAAACCTGATCATATGTTTGGATTCATATTGGATAGACAAGCATGCACGCCAAATTTGACGATGTTTCAAGCTATTTTGACCCCCTTTAATCCCAACCCTGTTGAAACCGCATGACGGAGTTTCCCTTTCCAGCAGTTTCTTAGAATTTAAATTTGATCATAAATTTGGATGCCAAGTTGATCAACAAGCGTGCATGCAAACTTTTGAGACATTCCAAAATATTTTCATCCCCTTTAAGCCCAACCTTAGTAAAACCGCACAACGAAGTTTCACGTTTGACTAATTTCTCAAAATTAAAATTTAATCATAGATTTAAATCCGCATTTGGAAAATAAGAGTGCATGCCAACTTTCATGATGTTGAGAGCTATTTTCGCCATCTTTAAGCCAAACCCTAACAAAACTGCATGATGCAGTCTCAGCTTTGACCAGATTCTTAGAATTTAAACTTGATTATATGTTTGGATGCATATTTGATAGACAAGCATGCACGCCAACTTTCGCGATGTTTCAAGCTATTTTGACCCCCTTTAAGCCCAACCCTATTGAAATCGCACGACGTAGTTTCCCTTCCGAGCAGTTTCTTAGAATTTAAATTTGATCATAAATTTGGATGCCAATTTTATCAACAAGCGTGCATGCAAACTTTTGATACATTCGAAAATATTTTCACGCCCTTTAAGCCCAACCTTAGCAAAACCGCACAACGAAGTTTCACGTTTGACTAATTTCTCAAAATTAAAAGTTAATCACAGATTTAAATCCGCATATGGAAAATAAGAGTGCATGCCAACTTTCACGATCTTGAGAGCTATTTTCGCCATCTTTAAGCCACACCCTAAAAAAACTGCATGATGCAGTCTTAGCTTTGACCAGATTCTTAGAATTTAAACCTGATCATATGTTTTGATGCATATTCGATAGACAAGCATGCACGCCATCTTTCGCGATGTTTCAAGCTATTTTAACCCCCTTTAAGCCCAACCCTATTGAAACCGCACGACGGAGTTTCCCTTTCGAGCAGTTTCTCAGAATTTAAATTTGATCATAAACTTGGATGCCAATTTGATCAACAAGCGTGCATGCAAAATTTTGAGACAGTCCAAAATATTTTCACCCCCTTTAAGCCCAACCTTAGCAAAAGCGCACAACGAAGTTTCACGTTTGACTAATTTCTCAAAATTAAAATTTAATCATAGATTTAAATCCGCATTTGGAAAATAAGAGTGCATGCCAACTTTCACGATGTTGAGAGCTATTTTCGCCATCTTGAAGTCAAACCCTAACAAAATTGCATGATGCAGTCTGAGCTTTGACCAAATTCTTAGAATTTAAACCTGATCATATGTTTGGATGCATATTGGATAGACAAGCATGCACACCAAACTTCGCGACGTTTCAAGCTATTTTGACCCCGTTTAAGCCCAACCCTGTTGAAACCGCACGACGGAGTTTCCCTTTCGAACAGTTTCTCAGAATTTAAATTTGATCATAAATTTGGATGCCAATTTGATCAACAAGGGTGCATGGAAACTTTTGAGACATTCCAAAATATTTTCACCCCCTTTAAATCCGCATTTGGAAAATAAGAGTGCATGCCAACTTTCACGATGTTGAGAGCTATTTTCGCCATCTTTAAGCCAAACCCTAACAAAACTGCATGATGCAGTCTCAGCTTTGACCAGATTCTTAGAATTTAAACCTGATCATATGTTTGGATGCATATTGGATAGACAAGCATGCACACCAACTTTCGCGACGTTTCAAGCTATTTTGACCCCCTTTAAGCCTAACCCTGTTGAAACCGCACGACGGAGTCTCCTTTTCGAGCAGTTTCTTAGAATTTAAATTTGATCATAAATTTGAATGCCAATTTGATCAACAAGTGTGCATGGAAACGATTGAGACATTCCAAAATATTTTCACCCCCTTTAAGCCAAACCTTAGCAAAACCGCACAACTAAGTTTCATGTTTGACTAATTTCTCAAAATTAAAATTTAATCGTAGATTTAAATCCGCATTTGGAAAATAAGAGTGCATGCCAACTTTCACAATGTTAAGAGCTATTTTCGCCATCTTTAAGCCAAACCCTAACAAAACTGCATGGTGCAGTCTCAGCTTTGACCAGATTATTAGAATTTAAACCTGATCATATGTTTGGATGCATATTGGATAGACAAGCATGCACGCCAACTTTCGCAACGTTTCAAGCTATTTTGACCCCCTTTAAGCCCAACCCTATTGAAACCGCACGATGGAGTTTCCCTTTCGAGCAGTTTCTTAGAATTAAAATTTGATCATAAATTTGGATGCCAATTTGATCAACAAGCGTGCATGCAAATTTTTGAGACATTCCAAAATATTTTCACCCCCTTTAAGCCCAACCTTGGGAAAACCGCACAACGAAGTTTCACGTTTGACTAATTTCTCAAAATTAAAATTTAATCATAGATTTAAATCCACATTTGGAAAATAAGAGTGCACGCCAACTTTCACGATGTTGAGAACTATTTTCGCCATCTTTAAGCCAAACCCTAAAAAAACTGCATGATGCAGTCTCAGCTTTGACCAAATTCTCAGAATTTAACTCTTATCATATGTTTGGATGCATATTGGATAGACAAGCATGCACGCCAAATTTCGCGACGTTCCAAGCTATTTTGACCCCCTTTAAGCCCAACCCTGTTGAAACCGCATGACGGAGTTTCCCTTTCGAGCAGTTTCTTAGAATCTAAATTTGATCATAAATTTGATTGCCAATTGGATCAACAAGCGTGCATGCAAACTTTTGAGACATTCCAAAATATTTTCATCCCCTTTAAGCCCAACCTTAGCAAAACCGCACAACGAAGTTTCACGTTCGACTAATTTCTCAAAATTAAAATTTAATCATAGATTTAAATCCGCATTTGGAAAATAAGAGTGCATGCCAACTTTCACGATCTTGAGAGCTATTTTCGCCATCGTTAAGCCATACCCTAACAAAACTGCATGATGCAGTCTTAGCTTTGACCAGATTCTTAGAATTTAAACCTGATCATATGTTTGGATGCATATTGGATAGACAAGCATGCACGCCATCTTTCGCGACGTTTCAAGCTATTTTAACCGCCTTTAAGCCCAACCCTGTTGAAACTGCACGACGGAGTTTCCCTTTCGAGCAGTTTCTCAGAATTTAAATTTGATCATAAACTTGGATGCCAATTTGACCAAGAAGCGTGCATGCAAAGTTTTGAGACAGTCCAAAATATTTTCACCCCCTTTAACCCCAATCTTAGCAAAACCGCACAACGAAGTTTCACGTTTGACTAATTTCTCAAAATTAAAATTTAATCATAGATTTAAATCCACATTTGGAAAATAAGAGTGCATGCCAACTTTCGCGATGTTGAGTGCTATTTTCGCCATCTTAAAGCCAAACAATAACAAAACAGCATGATGCAGTGTCAGCTTTGACCAGATTCTTATAATTTAAACCTGATCATATGTTTGGATGCTTATTGGATAGACAAGCATGCACGCCAATTTTCGCGACGTTTCAAGCTATTTTGACCCCCTTTAAGCCCAACCCTGTTGAAACTGCACGATGGAGTTTCCCTTTTGAGCAGTTTCTTAGAATTAAAATTTGATCATAAATTTGGATGCCAATTTGATCAACAAGCATGCATGCAAACTTTTGAGACATTAGAAAATATTTTCACCCCCTTTAAGCCCAACCTTGGAAAAACCGCACAACGAAGTTTCACGTTTGACTAATTTCTCAAAATTGAAAATTAATCATAGATTTAAATCCGCATTTGGAAAATAAGAGTGCATGCCAACTATCATGATGTTGAGAGCTATTTTCGCCATATTTAAGCCAAACCCTAACAAAACTGCATGATGCAGTCTCAGCTTTGACCATATTCTTAGAATTTAAACCTGATCATATGTTTTGATGCATATTGGATAGACAAGCATGCATGCCAAATTTCACGACATTTCAAGCTATTTTGACCCCCTTTAAGCCAAACCCTGTTGAAACCGCATGACGGAGTTTCCCTTTCCAGCAGTTTCTCAGAATTTAAATTTGATCATAAATTTGGTTTCCAATTTGATCAATAAGCGTGCATGCAAACTTTTGAGACATTCCAAAATATTTTCATCCCCTTTAATCCCAACCTTAGCAAAACCGCACAACGAAGTTTCACGTTTGACTAATTTCTCAAAATTAAAATTTAATCATAGATTTAAATCCGCATTTGGAAAATAAGAGTGCATGCCAACTTTCATGATGTTGAGAGCTATTTTCGCCATCTTTAAGCCAAACCCTAAAAAAACTGCATGATGCAGTCTCAGCTTTGACCAGATGCTTAGAATTTAAGCCTGATCATATATTTGGATGCATATTGGATACACAAGCATGCACGCCAACTTTCGCGACGTTTCAAGCTATTTTGACCCCCTTTAAGCCAAACCGTGTTGAAACCACACGACGGAGTTTCCCTTTCGAGCAGTTTCTCAGAATTTAAATTTGATCATAAATTTGGATGCCAATTTGATCAACAAGCATGCATGCAAACTTTTGAGACATTCCAAAATATTTTCACGCCCTTTAAGCCCAACCTTAGCAAAACCGCACAACGAAGTTTCATGTTTCACTAATTTCTCAAAATTAAAATTTAATCACAGATTTAAATCCGCATTTGGAAAATAAGAGTGCATGCCAACTTTCACGATCTTGAGAGCAATTTTCGCCATGTTTAAGCCAAACCCTAAAAAAACTGCATGATGCAGTCTCAGCTTTGACCAGATTCTTAGAATTTAAACCTGATCATATGTTTGGATGCATATTGGATAGACAAGCATGCACGCCAACTTTCGCGACATTTCAAGCTTTTTTTACCCCCTTTAAGCCCAACCCTGTTGAAACCACACGACGGAGTTTCCCTTTTGAGCAGTTTTTCAGAATTTAAATTTGATCATAAATTTGGATGCCAATTTGATCCACAAGCATGCATGCAAACTTTTGAGACATTCCAAAATATTTTCACCCCCTTTAAGCCCAACCTTAGCAAAACTGCACAACGAAGTTTCACGTTTGACTAATTTTTCAAAATTAAAATTTAATCACAGATTTAAATCCGCATTTGGAAAATAAGAGTGCATGCCAACTTTCACGATCTTGAGAGCTATTTTCGCCATCTGTAAGCCATACCCTAACAAAACTGCATGATGTAGTCTTAGCTTTGACCAGATTCTTAGAATTTAAACCTGATCATATGTTTGGATGCATATTGGATAGACAAGCATGCACGCCATCTTTCGCGACGTTTCAAGCTATTTTAACGCCCTTTAAGCCCAACCCTGTTGAAACCGCACGACGGAGTTTCCCTTTCGAGTAGTTTCTCATAATTTAAATTTGATCATAAACTTGGATGCCAATTTGATCAACAAGCGTGCATGCAAACTTTTGAGACAGTCCAAAATATTTTCACCCCCTTTAAGCCCAACCTTGGCAAAATCGCACAACGAAGTTTCACGTTTGACTAATTTCTCAAAATTAAAATTTAATCATAGATTTAAATCCGCATTTGGAAAATAAGAATACATGCCAAGTTTCACGATGTTGAGAGCTATTTTCGCCATCTTTAAGCCAAACAATAACAAAACTGCTTGATGCAGTGTCAGCTTTGACCAGATTCTTATAATTTAAACCTGATCATATTTTTGGATGCATATTGGATAGACAAGCATGCACGCCAACTTTGGCGACGTTTCAAGCTATTTTGAACCCCTTTAAGCCCAACCCTGTTGAAACTGTACGATGGAGTTTCCCTTTCGAGCAGTTTCTTAGAATTAAAATTTGATCATAAATTTGGATGCCAATTTGATCAACAAGCATGCATGCAAACTTTTGAGACATTAGAAAATATTTTCACCCCCTTTAAGCGCAACCTTGGCAAAACCGCACAACGAAGTTTCACGTTTGACTAATTTCTCAAAATTAAAATTTAATCATAGATTTAAATCCGCATTTGGAAAATAAGAGTGCATGCCAACTATCACGATGTTGAGAGCTATTTTCGCCATCTTTAAGACAAACCCTAAAAAAACTGCATGGTGCAGTCTCAGCTTTGACCAGATTCTTAGAATTTAAACCTGATCATATGTTTGGATGCATATTGGATAGACAAGCATGCACGCCAACTTTCACGACGTTTCAAGCTATTTTGAGCCCCTTTAAGCCCAACCCTGTTGAAACCGCACGACGGAGTTTCCCTTTCGAGCAGTTTCTCAGAATTTAAATTTGATCATAAATTTGGATGCCAATTTGATCAACAAGTATGCATGCAAACTTTTGAGACATTCCAAAATATTTTCACGCCCTTTCAGCCCAACATTAGCAATACCGGACAACGAAGTTTCACGTTTGACTAATTTCTCAAAATTAAAATTTAATCACAGATTTAAATCCGCATTTGGAAAATAAGAGTGCATGCCAACCTTCACGATCTTGAGAGCTATTTTCGCCATCTTTAAGCCATACCCTAACAAAACTGCATGATGCAGTCTTAGCTTTGACCAGATTCTTAGAATTTAAACCTGATCATATGTTTGGATGCATATTGGATAGACAAGCATGCACGCCATCTTTCGCGACGTTTCAAGCTATTTTAACCCCCTTTAAGCCCAACCCTGTTGAAACCGCACGACGGAGTTTCCCTTTCAAGCAGTTTCTTAGAATTTAAATTTGATCATAAATTTGGATGCCAATTTGATCAACAAGCGTGCATGCAAACTTTTGAGACATTCCAAAATATTTTCACCCCATTTAAGCCCAACCTTAGCAAAACCGCACAACGAAGTTTCACGTTTGACTAATTTCTCAAAATTAAAATTTAATCATAGATTTAAATCCGCATTTGGAAAATAAGACTGCATCCCAAGTTTCACGATGTTGAGAGCTATTTTCACCATCTTTAAGCCACTAACAAAACTGCATGATGCAGTCTCAGCTTTGACCAGATACTTAGATTTAAACCTGATCATATTTTTGGATGCATATTGGATAGACAAGCATGCACGCCATCTTTCGCGACGTTCCAAGCTATTTTGACCCCATTTAAGCCCAACCCTGTTGAAACCGCACGACGGAGTTTCCCTTTCGAGCCGTTTCTCAGAATTTAAATTTGATCATAAATTTGGATGCCAATTTGATCAACAAGTGTGCATGCAAACTTTTGAAACATTCCAAAATATTTTCACCCCCTTTATGCCCAACCTTACCAAAACCGCATAATGAAGTTTCACGTTTGACTAATTTCTCAAAATTAAGATTTAATCATAGATTTAAATCTGCATTTGAAAAGTAAGAGTGCATGCCAAATTTCACGATGTTGAGAGCTATTTTCGCCATCTTTATGCCAAACCCTAACAAAGCTACATGACGCAGTCTCAGCTTTGACCAGATTCTTAGAATTTAAACCTGATCATATGTTTGGATGCATCTTGGATAGACAAGCATGCATGCCAACTTTCGTGACGTTTCAAGCTATTTTGACCCCCTTTAAGCCCAACCCTGTTGAAACCGCACAACGTAGTTTCCCTTTCGAGCAGTTTCTTAGAATTTAAATTTGATCATAAATTTGGATGCCAATTTGATCAACAAGCGTGGATGCAAAATTTTGAGACATTCCAAAATATTTTCACCCCCTTTAAGCCCAACCTTACCAAAACCACATAACGAAGTTTCACGTTTGGCAAATTTCTCAAAATTAAAATTTAATCATAGATTTAAATCCGCATTTGGAAAATAATAGTGCATGCCAACTTTCACGATGTTGAGAGCTATTTTCGCCATCTTCAAGCCAAACCCTAACAAAACGGCATGATGCAGTCTCAGCTTTGACGAGATTCTTAGAATTTAAACCTGATCATATGTTTGGATGCATATTGGATAGACAAGCATGCATACCAAGTTTTGCGACGTTCCAAGCTATTTTGACCCCTTTAAGCCCAACCCTGTTCAAACCACACGACGAAGGTTCCCTTTCGAGCAGTTTCTTAGAATTTAAATTTGATCATAAATTTAGATGCCAATTTGATCAACAAGCGTGCATGCAAACTTTTGAGACATTCAAAAATATTTACACCCCCTTTAAGCCCAACCTTAGCAAAACCGCACAACGAAGTTTCATGTTTGACTAATTTCTCAAAATTAAAATTTAATCATAGATTTAAATCCGCATTTGGAAAATAAGAGTGCATGCCAACTTTCACTATGTTGAGAGCTATTTTCTCCATCTTGAAGCCAAACCCTAACAAAACTGCATGATGCAGTCTCAGCTTTGACCAGATTCTTAGAATTTAAACCTGATCATATGTTTGGATGCATATTGGATAGACAAACATGCACGCCAACTTTCGCGACGTTTCAAGCTATTTTGACCCACTTTAAGCCCAACCCTGTTGAAACCACATAATGGAGTTTCACTTTCGAGCAGTTTCTTAGAATTTAAATTTGATCATAAATTTGGATGCCAATTTGATCAACAAGCGTGCATGCAAACTTTTGAGACATTCCAAAATATTTTCACCCACTTTAAGCCCAACCTTAGCAAAACCGCGCAACGAAGTTTCACGTTTGGCTAATTTCTCAAAATTAAAATTTAATCATACCATTAAATCCGTATTTGGAAAATAAGATTGCATGCCAACTGTCATGATGTTGAGAGCTATTTTCGCCATCTTCAAGCCAAACCCTAACAAAACTGCATGACGCAGTCTCAGCTTTGACCAGATTCTTAGAATTTAAACATGATCATATGTTTGGATGCATATTGGATAAACAAGCATGCACACCAACTTTCGCGACGTTTCAAGCTATTTTGACCCCCTTTAAGCCCAACCCTGTTCAAACTGCACGACGGAGTTTCCCTTTCGAGCAGTTTCTTAGAATTTAAATTTGATCATAAATTTGGATGCCAATTTGATCAACAAGCGTGCATGCAAACTTTTGAGACATTCCAAAATATTTTCACCCCCTTTAAGCCCAACCTTAGCAAAACCGCACAGCGAAGTTATACTTTTCGCTAATTTCTCAAAATTTAAATTTAATCATAGATTTAAATCCGCATTTGGAAAATAAGAGTGCATGCCAACTTTCACGATGTTGAGAGCTATTTTCGTCATCTTTAAGCCAAACCCTA
>LPNX010480046.1:20594-32690 GCA_001517045.1 Pseudotsuga menziesii
GACACCCTTTAATCCCAACCCTGTTGAAACCGCACGACGGAGTTTCCCTTTCGAGCAGTTTTTTAGAATTTAAATTTGATCATAAATTTGGATGCCAATTTGATCAACAAGCGTCCATGCAAACTTTTGAGACATTCCAAAATATTTTCACGCCCTTTAAGCCCAACCTTAGCAAAACCGCACAACGAAGTTTCACGTTTGACTAATTTCTCAAAATTAAAATTTAATCACAGATTTAAATCCGCATTTGGAAAATAAGAGTGCATGCCAACTTTCACGATCTTGAGAGCTATTTTTGCCATCTTTAAGCCATACCCTAACAAAACTGCATGATGCAGTCTTAGATTTGACCAGATTCTTAGAATTTAAACCTGATCATATGTTTGGATGCATATTGGATAGACAAGCATGCACGCCATCTTTCGTGACGTTTCAAGCCATTTTGACCCCCTTTAAGCCCAACTCTATTGAAACTACGTGACGGAGTTTCCCTTTCGAGCAGTTTCTCAGAATTTAAAATTGATCATAAACTTGGATGCCAATTTTATCAACAAGCGTGTATCCAAACTTTTGAGACAGTCCAAAATATTTTCACCCCCTTTAAGCCCAACCTTAGCAAAACCGCACAACGAAGTTTCACGTTTGACTAATTTCTCAAAATTAAAATTTAATCATAGATTTAAATCCGCATTTGGAAAATAAGAGTGCATGCCAACTTTCACGATGTTGAGAGCTATTTTCGCCATCTTTAAGCCAAACCCTAACAAAACTAAATGATGCAGTCTCAGCTTTGACCAGATTCTTAGAATTTAAAACTGATCATATGTTTGGATGCGTATTGGATAGACAAGCATGCACGCCAACTTTCGTGATGTTTCAAGCTATTTCGACCCCCTTTAAGCCCAACCCTGTTGAAACCGCACGATGGAGTTTCCCTTTCGAGCAGTTTCTTAGAATTAAAATTTGATCATAAATTTGGATGCCAATTTGATCAACAAGTGTGCATGCAAACTTTTGAGACATTCCAAAATATTTTCACCCCCTTTAATCCCATCCTTGGCAAAACCGGACAACGAAGTTTCACGTTTGACTAATTTCTCAAAATTAAAATTTAATCATAGATTTAAATCCGCATTTGGAAAATAAGAGTGCATGCCAACTTTCAGGATGTTGAGAGCTATTTTCACCATCTTTAAGCCAAACTCTAACAAAACTGCATCATGCAGTCTCATCTTTGACCAAATTCTTAGAATTTAAACCTGATCATATGTTTGGATGCATATTGGATAGACAAGCATGCACGCCAAATTTCGCGACGTTTCAAGCCATTTTGACCCCCTTTAAGCCCAACCATGTTGAAACCGCATGACGGAGTTTCCCTTTCGAGCAGTTTCTCAGAATTTAAATTTGATCATAAATTTGGATGCCAGTTTGATCAACAAGCGTGCATGCAAACTTTTGAGACATTCCAAAATATTTGCATCCCCTTTAGGCCCAACCTTAGCAAAACCGCACAACGAAGTTTCACGTTTGACTAATTTCTCAAAATTAAAATTTAATCATAGATTTAAATCCGCATTTGGAAAATAAGAGTGCATACCAACTTTCACGATGTTGAGAGCTATTTTCGCCATATTTAAGCCAAACCCTAAAAAAATTGCATGATGCAGTCTCAGCTTTGACCAGATTCTTAGAACTTAAACCTTATCATATGTTTGGATTCATATTGGATAGACAAGCATGCACGCCAACTTTCGCGACGTTTCAAGCTATTTTGACCCCCTTTAAGCCCAACCTTGTTGAAACCGAACGACGTAGTTTCCCTTTCGAGCAGTTTCTCAGAATTTAAATTTGATCATAAATTTGGTTGCCAATTTGATCAACAAGCATGCATGCAAAATTTTGAGACATTCCAAAATATTTTCACGCCCTTTAAGCCCAACCTTAGCAAAACCGCACAACGAAGTTTCATGTTTCAGTAATTTCTCAAAATTAAAATTTAATCACAGATTTAAATCCGCATTTGGAAAATAAGAGTGCATGCCAACTTTCACGATCTTGAGAGCTATTTTCTCCATCTTTAAGCCATACCCTGACAAAACTGCATGATGCAGTCTTAGCTTTGACCAGATTCTTAGAATTTAAACCTGATCATATGTTTGGATGCATATTGGATAGACAAGCATGCATGCCATATTTCGGGACGTTTCAAGCTATTTTAACCCCCTTTAAGCCCAACCCTGTTGAAATCGCATGACGGAGTTTCCCTTTCGAGCAGTTTCTCAGAATTTAAATTTGATCATAATCTTGGATGCCAATTTGATCAACAAGCGTGAATGCAAAATTTTGAGACAGTCCAAAATATTTTCACCCCCTTTAAGCCCAACCTTAGCAAAACCGCACAACAAAGTTTCACGTTTGACTAATTTCTCAAAATTAAAATTTAATCATAGATTTAAATCAGCGTTTGGAAAATAAGAGTGCATGCCAACTTTCACGATGTTGAGATCTATTTTCGCCATCTTTAAGCCAAACCCTAACAAAACTGCATGATGCAGTCTCAGCTTTGACCAGATTCTTAGAATTTAAACCTGATCATATGTTTGGATGCATATTGGATAGACAAGCATGCACTCCAACTTTCGCGACGTTTCAAGCTATTTTGACCCCCCTTAAGCCCAACCCTGTTGAAACCGCACGACGGAGTTTCTTTTTCGAGCAGTTTCTTAGAATTTAAATTTGATCATAAATTTGGATGCCAATTTGATCAACAAGCGTGCATGGAAACTATTGAGAGATTCCAAAATATTTTCACCCCCTTTAAGCCCAACCTTAGCAAAACCGCACAACGAAGTTTCACGTTTGACTAATTTCTCAAAATTAAAACTTAATCATAGATTTAAATCCGCATTTGGAAAATAAGAGTGCATGCCAACTTTCACGATGTTGAGAGCTATTTTCACCATCTTTGAGCCACTAACAAAACTGCATGATGCAGTCTCAGCTTTGACCAGATTCTTAGAATTTAAACCTGATCATATGTTTGGATGCATATTGGATAGACAAGCATGCATGCCATCTTTCGCGACGTTTCAAGCTATTTTGACCCCCTTTAAGCCCAAGCCTGTTGAAACCGAACGATGGATTTTACCTTTCGAGCAGTTTCTCAGAATTTAAATTTGATCATTTGATCAACAAGCGTGCATGCAAACTTTTGAGACATTCCAAAATATTTTCACCACCTTTAAGCCAAACCTTAGAAAAACCGCACAACGAAGTTTCACGTTTGTCTAATTTCTCAAAATTAAAATTTAATCATACCTTTAAATCCGCATTTGGAAAATAAGAGTGCATGCCAACTTTCACGATGTTGAAAGCTATTTTCGCCATCTTTAAGCCACTAACAAAACTGCATGATGCTGTCTCATCTTTGACCAGATTCTTAGAATTTAAACCTGATCATATGTTTGGATGCATATTGGATAGACAAGCATGCACACCATCTTTCGCGACGTTTCAACCTATTTTGACCCCCTTTAAGCCCAACCTTGTTCAAACTGCACGACGGAGTTTCCCTTTCGAGTAGTTTCTCAAAATTTAAATTTGATCATAAATTTGGATGCCAATTTGATCAACAAGCGTGCATACAAACTTTTGAGACATTCAACAATATTTTCAACCCCTTTAAGCCCAACCTTAGCAAAACCGCACAACGAAGTTTCACGTTTGACTAATTTCTCAAAATTAAAATTTAATCATAGATTAAAATTCGGATTTGGAGAATAAGAGTGCATGCCAACTTTCACGAGTTTGAGAGCTGTTTTCGCCATCTTTAAGCCAAACCCTAACAAAACTGCATGATGCAGTCTCATATTTGACCAGATTCGTAGAATTTAAACCTGATCATATGTTTGGATGCATATTGGATAGACAAGCATGCACACCAACTTTCGCGACGTTTCAAGCTGTTTTGACCCCCTTTAATCCCAACCCTGTTGAAACCGCACGACGAAGTTTCCCTTTCGAGAAGTTTCTCAGAATTTAAATTTGATCAGAAATTTGGATGCCAATTTGATCAACTAGTGTGCATGCAAACTTTTGAGATATTCCAAAATATTTTCACCCCCTTTAAGGCCAACCTTAGCAAAACCGCACAACAAAGTTTCACGTTTGAGTAATTTCTCAAAATTAAAATTTAATCATTGATTTAAATCCGCATTTGGAAAAATAAGAGTGCATGCCAACTTTCACGATGCTGAGAGCTATTTTCGCCATCTTTAAGCCAAACCCTAACAAAGCTGCATGATGCAGTCTCAGCTTTGACCAGATTCTTAGAATTTAAACCTGATCATATGTTTGGATGCATATTGGATAGCCAAGCATGCATGCAAACTTTCTTGATGTTTCAAGCTATTTTGACCCCCTTTAAGCCCAACCCTATTGAAACCGCACAACGTAGTTTCCCTTTCGAGCAGTTTCTTAGAATTTAAATTTGATCATAAATTTGGATGCCAATTTGATGAACAAGCGTGCATGCAAACTTTTGAGACATTCCAAAATATTTTCACCCCCTTTAAGCCCTACCTTAGCAAAACCGCACAACGAAGTTTCACGTTTGACTAATTTCTCAAAATTAAAATTTAATCATACGTTTAAATCCGCATTTGGAAAATAAGAGTGCATGCCAACTTTCACGATGTTGAGAGCTATTGTCGCCATCTTTAAGCCAAACCCTAACAAAACTGCATGACGCAGTCTCAACTTTGACCAGATTCTTAGAATTAAAACCTGATCATTTGTTTGGATGCATATTGGATAGACAAGCATGCACGCCATCTTTCGCGACGTTTCAAGCTATTTTAACCCCCTTTAAGCCCAACCTTGTTGAAACCGCATGACAGAGTTTCCCTTTTGAGCAGTTTCTCATAATTTAAATTTGATCATAAACTTGGATGCCAATTTGATCAACAAGCGTGCATGGAAACTTTTGAGACAGTCCATAAAATTTTCATTCCCTTTAAGCCCAACCTTAGCAAAACCACACAACGAAATTTCACGTTTGACTAATTTCTCAAAATTAAAATTTAATCATAGATTAAAATCCGCATTTCGAAAATAAGAGTGCATACCAACTTTCACGATGTTGAGATCTATTTTCGGCATCTTTAAGCCAAACCCTAACAAAACTGTATGATGCAGTCTCAGCTTTGACCAGATTCCTAGAATTTAAACCTGATCATATGTTTGGATGCATATTGGATAGACAAGCATGCACGCCAACTTTCGTGATGTTTCAACCAATTTTGACCTCCTTTAAGCCCAACCCTGTTGAAACCGCACGACGGAGTTTCCTTTTCGAGCAGTTTCTTAGAATTTAAATTTGATCATAAATTTGGATGCCAATTTGATCAACAAGCGTGCATGCAAACTTTTGAGACATTCCAAAATATTTTCACCCACTTTAAGCCCAACCTTAGCGAAACCGCACAACGAAGTTTCACGTTTGACTAATTTCTCAAAATTAAAATTTAATCATAGATTTAAATCCGCATTTGGAAAATAAGAGTGCATGCCAACTTTCACGATGTTGAGAGCTATTTTCACCATCTTTAAGCCACTAACAAAACTTCATGATGCAGTCTCAGCTTTGACGAGATTCTTAGAATTTAAACCTGATCATATGTTTGGATGCATATTGGATAGACCAGCATGCACTCCAACTTTTGCGACGTTTCAAGCTATTTTGACCCCCTTTAAGCCCAACCCTGTTGAAACCGCACGACGGAGTTTCCTTTTCGAGCAGTTTCTTAGAATTTAAATTTGATCATAAATTTGGATGCCAATTTGATCAACAAGCGTGCATGGAAACTATTGAGACATTCCAAAATATTTTCACCCCCTTTAAGCCCAACCTTAGCAAAACCGCACAACGAAGTTTCACGTTTGACTAATTTCTCAAAATTAAAACTTAATCATAGATTTAAATCTGCATTTGGAAAATAAGAGTGCATGCCAGCTTTCACGATGTTGAGAGCTATTTTCACCATCTTTAAGCCACTAACAAAACTGCATCATGCAGTCTCAGCTTTGACCAGATTCTTAGAATTTAAACCTGATAATATGTTTGGATGCATATTGGATAGACAAGCATGCATGCCATCTTTCGCGACGTTTCAAGCTATTTTGACCCCCTTTAAGCCCAAGCCTGTTGAAACCGAACGATGGATTTTACCTTTCGAGCAGTTTCTCAGAATTTAAATTTGATCATAAATTTGGATGCCAATTTGATCAACAAGCGTGCATGCAAACTTTTGAGACATTCCAAAATATTTTAACCACCTTTAAGCCAAACCTTAGCAAAATCGCACAACGAAGTTTCACGTTTGTCTAATTTCTCAAAATTAAAATTTAATCATACCTTTAAATCCGCATTTGGAAAATAAGAGTGCATGCCAACTTTCACGATGTTGAAAGCTATTTTCGCCATCTTTAAGCCACTAACAAAACTGCATGATGCAGTCTCATCTTTGACCAGATTCTTAGAATTTAAACCTGATCATATGTTTGGATGCATATTGGATAGACAAGCATGCACACCATCTTTCGCGACGTTTCAAGCTATTTTGACCCCCTTTAAGCCCAACCCTGTTCAAACCGCACGACGGAGTTTCCCTTTCGAGTAGTTTCTCAAAATTTAAATTTGATCATAAATTTGGATGCCAATTTGATCAACAAGCGTGCATACAAACTTTTGAGACATTCAACAATATTTTCAACCCCTTTAAGGCCAACCTTAGCAAAACCGCACAACGAAGTTTCACGTTTGACTAATTTCTCAAAATTAAAATTTAATCATAGATTAAAATTCGGATTTGGAGAATAAGAGTGCATGCCAACTTTCACGAGTTTGAGAGCTATTTTCGCCATCTTTAAGCCAAACCCTAACAAAACTGCATGATGCAGTCTCATATTTGACCAGATTCGTAGAATTTAAACCTGATCATATGTTTGGATGCATATTGGATAGACAAGCATGCACACCAACTTTCACGACGTTTCAAGCTGTTTTGACCCCCTTTAATCCCAACCCTGTTGAAACCGCACGACGAAGTTTCCCTTTCGAGCAGTTTCTCAGAATTTAAATTTGATCAGAAATTTGGATGCCAATTTGATCAACAAGTGTGCATGCAAACTTTTGAGACATTCCAAAATATTTTCACCCCCTTTAAGGCCAACCTTAGCAAAACCGCACAACAAAGTTTCACGTTTGAGTAATTTCTCAAAATTAAAATTTAATCATTGATTTAAATCCGCATTTGGAAAAATAAGAGTGCATGCCAACTTTCACGATCCTGAGAGCTATTTTCGCCATCTTTAAGCCAAACCCTAACAAAGCTGCATGATGCAGTCTCAGCTTTGACCAGATTCTTAGAATTTAAACCTGATCATATGTTTGGATGCATATTGGATAGCCAAGCATGCATGCCAACTTTCCTGATGTTTCAAGATATTTTGACCCCCTTTAAGCCCAACCCTATTGAAACCGCACAACGTAGTTTCCCTTTCGAGCAGTTTCTTAGAATTTAAATTTGATAATAAATTTGGATGCCAATTTGATCAACAAGCGTGCATGCAAACTTTTGAGACATTCCAAAATATTTTCACCCCATTTAAGCCCTACCTTAGCAAAACCGCACAACGAAGTTTCACGTTTGACTATTTTCTCAAAATTAAAATTTAATCATACCTTTAAATCCGCATTTGGAAAATAAGAGTGCATGCCAACTTTCACGATGTTGAGAGCTATTTTCGCCATCTTTAATCCAAACCCTAACAAAACTACATGACGCAGTCTCAGCTTTGACGAGATTCTTAGAATTTAAACCTGATCATATGTTTGGATGCATATTGGATAGACAAGCATGCACTCCAACTTTTGCGACGTTTCAAGCTATTTTGACCCCCTTTAAGCCCAACCCTGTTGAAACCGCACGACGGAGTTTCCTTTTCGAGCAGTTTCTTAGAATTTAAATTTGATCATAAATTTGGATGCCAATTTGATCAACAAGCGTGCATGGAAACTATTGAGACATTCCAAAATATTTTCACCCCCTTTAAGCCCAACCTTAGCAAAACCGCACAACGAAGTTTCACGTTTGACTAATTTCTCAAAATTAAAACTTAATCTTAGATTTAAATCCGCATTTGGAAAATAAGAGTGCATGCCAACTTTCACGATGTTGAGATCTATTTTCGGCATCTTTAAGCCACTAACAAAACTGCATGATGCAGTCTCAGCTTTGACTAGATTCTTAGAATTTAAACCTGATCATATGTTTGGATGCATATTGGATAGACAAGCATGCACGCCATCTTTCGCGATGTTTCAAGCTATTTTGACCCCCTTTAAGCCCAACCCTATTGAAACCGAACGATGGAGTTTACCTTTCGAGCAGTTTCTCAGAATTTAAATTTGATCGTAAATTTGGATGCCAATTTGATCAACAAGCGTGCATGCAAACTTTTGAGACATTCCAAAATATTTTCACCCCCTTTAAGCCCTACCTTAGCAAAACCGCACAACAAAGTTTCACGTTTGACTAATTTTTCAAAATTAAAATTTAATCATACCTTTAAATCCGCATTTGGAAAATAAGAGTGCATGCCAACTTTCACGATGTTGAGAGCTATTTTCGCCATCTTTAAGCCAAACCCTAAAAAAACTGCATGACGCAGTCTCAGCTTTGACCAGATTCTTAGAATTTAAACTTGATCATATGTTTGGATGCATATTGGATAGACAAGCATGCACGCCATCTTTCGCGACGTTTCAAGCTATTTTAACCCCCTTTAAGCCCAACCGTGTTGAAATCGCACGACAGAGTTTCCCTTTCGAGTAGTTTCTCAGAATTTAAATTTGATCATAAACTTGGATGCCAATTTGATCAACAACCGTGCATGCAAACTTTTGAGACAGTCCAAAATATTTTCATCCCCTTTAAGCCCAACCTTAGCAAAACCACACAATGAAGATTCACGTTTGACTAATTTCTCAAAACTAAAATTTAATCATAGATTTAAATCCGCATTTGGAAAATAAGAGTGCATGCCAACTTTCACGATGTTGAGATCTATTTTCGGCATCTTTAAACCAAACCCTAACAAAACTGCATGATGCAGTCTCAGCTTTGACCAGATTCTTAGAATTTAAACCTGATCATATGTTTGGATGCATATTGGATAGACAAGCATGCACGCCAACTTTCGCGACGTTTCAAGCAATTTTGACCTCCTTTAAGCCCAACCCTGTTGAAACCGCACGACGGAGTTTCCTTTTCGAGCAGTTTCTTAGAATTTAAATTTGATCATAAATTTGGATGCCAATTTGATCAACAAGCGTGCATGCAAAACTTTTGAGACATTCCAAAATATTTTCATCCCCTTTATGCCCAACCTTAGCGAAACCGCACGACGAAGTTTCACGTTTGACTAATTTCTCAAAATTAAAATTTAATCATAGATTTAAATCCGCATTTGGAAAATATGAGTGCATGCCAACTTTCACGATGTTGAGAGCTATTTTCAAAATCTTTAAGCCACTAACAAAACTGCATGATGCAGTCTCAGCTTTGACGAGATTCTTAGAATTTAAACATGATCATATGTTTGGATGCATATTGGATAGACAAGCATGCACGCCATCTTTTGCGACGTTTCGAGCTATTTTGGCTCCCTTTAAGCCCAACCCTGTTGAAACCGAACGACGGAGTTTACCTTTTGAGCAGTTTCTCAGAATTTAAATTTGATCATAAATTTGGATGCCAATTTGATCAACAAGCGTGCATGCAAACTTTTGAGACATTCTAAAATATTTTCACCCCCTTTAAGCCAAACCTTAGCAAAACCGCACAACGAAGTTTCACGTTTGTCTAATTTCTCAAAATTAAAATTTAATCATAGATTTAAATCCGCATTTGGAAAATAAGAGTGCATGCCAACTTTCACGATGTTGAAATCTATTTTCGCCATCTTTAAGCCACTAACAAAACTGCATGATGCAGTCTCATCTTTGACCAGATTCTTAGAATTTAAACCTGATCATATGTTTGGATGAATATTCCATAAACAAGCATGCACACCATCTTTCACGACGTTTCAAGCTATTTTGACCCCCTTTAATCCCAACTCTGTTGAAACCGCACGACGGAGTTTCCCTTTCGAGTAGTTTCTCAAAATTTAAATTTGATCATAAATTTGGATGCCAATTTGATCAACAAGCGTGCATGCAAACTTTTGAGACATTCCAAAATATTTTGCACCCCCTTTAAGCCCAACCTTAGTAAAACCGCACAACGAAGTTTTACGTTTGACTAATTTCTCAAAATTAAAATTTAATCATAGATTAAAATCCGCATTTGGAGAATAAGAGTGCATGCCAACTTTCACGATGTTGAGAGCTATTTTCGCCATTTTTAAGCCAAACCCTAACAAAAATGCATGATGCAGTCTCAGCTTTGACCAGATTCTTAGAATTTAAACCTGATCATATGTTTGGATGCATATTGGATAGACAAGCATGCACACCAACTTTCACGACGTTTCAAGTTGTTTTGACCCCCTTTATGCCCATCCCTGTTGAAACCGCACGACGGAGTTTCCCTTTCGAGCAGTTTCTCAGAATTTAAATTTGATCATAAATTTGGATGCCAATTTGATCAACAAGTGTGCATGCAAATTTTTGAGACATTCCAAAATATTTTCACCCCCTTTAAGGCCAACCTTAGCAAAACCGCACAACGAAGTTTCACGTTTGACTAATATCTCAAAATTAAAATTTAATCATTGATTTAAATCTGCATTTGGAAAATAAGAGTGCATGACAACTTTCACGATGTTGCGAGCTATTTTCGCCATCTTTAAACCAAACCCTAACAAATCTGCATGATGCAGTATCATCTTTGACCATATTCTTAGAATTTAATCCTGATTATATGTTTGGATGCATATTGGATAGACAAGCATGCACGCCAACTTTCATGACGTTTCAAGCTATTTTGACCACGTTTAAGCCCAACCCTGTTGAAACCGCACAACGTAGTTTCCCTTTCGAGCAGTTTCTTAGAATTTAAATTTGATCATAAATTTGGTTGCCAATTTGATCAAAAAGCGTGCATGCAAACTTTTGAGACATTCCAAAATATTTTCACCCCCTTTAATCCCTACCTTAGCAAAACCGCACAACGAAGTTTCACGTTTGACTAATTTCTCGAAATTAAAATTTAATCATACCTTTAAATCCGCATTTGGAAAATAAGAGTGCATGCCAACTTTCATGATGTTTAGAGCTATTTTCGCCATCTTCAAGCCAAACCCTAACAAAACTGCATGATGCATTCTCAGCTTTGACCAGATTCTTAGAATTTAAACCTGATCATATGTTTGGATGCATATTGGATATACAAGCATACACACCAACTTTCGTGGCGTTTCAAGCTATTTTGACCCCCTTCAAGCCCAACCCTGTTCAAACCGCACGACGGAGTTTCCCTTTCGAGCAGTTTCTTAGAATTTAAATTTGATCATAAATTTGGATGCCAATTTGATCAACAAGCATGCATGCAAACTTTTGAGACATTCCAAAATATTTTCACCCCCTTTAAGCGCAACCTTAGCAAAACCACACAACGAAGCTTCACGTTTGACTAATTTCTCAAAATTAAAATTTAATCATAGATTTAAATGCGCATTTTCAAAATAAGAGTGCATGCCAACTTTCACGATGTTGAGAGCTGTTTTCGCCATCTTTAAGCGAAACCCTAACAAAACTGCATGATGCAGTCTCAGCTTTGACCAGATTCTTAGAATTTAAACCCGATCATATGTTTGGATGCATATTGGATAGACAAACATCCACGCCAACTTTCGCGACATTTTAAGCTATTTTGACCCCGTTTAAGCCCAACCATGTTGAAACCGCACGACGAAGTTTCCCTTTCGAGCAGTTTCTCAGAATTTAAATTTGATCATAAATTTGGATGCCAATTTGATCAACAAGCATGCATGTAAACTTTTGAGACATTCCAAAATATTTTCACC
>LPNX010480049.1:0-182360 GCA_001517045.1 Pseudotsuga menziesii
GTTGAGCTTTTAACATAGACCTAGTTTTTTGTTTATCCAACAAGTCGAGGGGTTCATTTCCTAAAACATCCAAGTCGTTGGGGAGCCTCTTGTTTGATTTCCGGACATTTTTTGACCTGCAAAATTATATTGTAAAATGAGACAAAACAGCCCAAAATAGAGCTTCCTCTTGTCTAATCCACAAACATTTATCTCCAGTTTTACAGGAAGCTTTTTCCAGATTTCACACTTTATCTTGTGAATAAGTTTCGAAGTAAGTTCAAAAAGAGAGAAAACATAATGCATTCCTCTTGCTAAGAATTGAGAAGTTTAACTGTCAAAGATTTGAGCACTGACCGTAATGTAGATGATTTTGATTTTGGCAGTGAACTCATAATCCCTGAATGAGTAGTTTGAGTGAAATCCATGTCGGCATCACTGTCATCATCATCATCTCCAAATTCAGAAAATATCTTTGAATGGTTCCATTTGCTTTGCCTGAAATAAAATAATTCATCACGAGTACTGCAGGTTAGAACTTAGAATAGAATAAATCATCGCAAGGCATCCATTCTCTGCAAGGTAAAGCTTCCTAAATTGCATGTGACCTATATTTTAATAACTCATTCTTAAATCTGCACACCTGGTTGTGGTTGCATGTGAATGTGAGGATTTGGTCTCATCTAATCTGTCTTGAGACATAGAATTCCTCCTCTTATCTTTCCGTTCATTAACCTGAATCCAGTGAAAAATAACGAGTCAATACATTGAAAATTAAGACTTCGCATGACAATAGCAATGACGTAGAGAGGGACGGCAGCTCACTTTTCTTATGTTTGCGAGGAGTTTTAAATGTTGCTCAGGCATCACAACTTTAACAGCCTCTAGACCACATTTGCGTATCAACATTTGAAGCAGCAAACGGACCTGTTTGTGAAATTAGTACATAATATAAACAGGTGATGTTGCTATAGATTAAATGCTATAGAAAGATAAAAATAGCATTAAAAGAAACTAGAGCCCAAGAGTCGCATCCCTCAGACCTTTGCTTTGAAATGGGTTTTGTTGTCAGTCGACCATAGCAATAAACCATCTACCATACTCTTTAAATGTTTTTGTATGTCCTCTGCTTGAAGCCTGGCTATAACCACTTTCATCAACCCCAATGTCGCCTGACAAGCATTCCAAAGTATCGTCAAGAATGCAAAGAAACACAATTTCTCTACAGCAAAATGAAACACATGCACGTCAACTTCTTGGATCATCACTGTATTGGCAAATTTGCATAAATAAATTCTTACTTTGATAACTTCTCTGTTGTTACTTTTCAAGAGCATAAATGCAGATGGCAGCAAATCTGGCACTGACAAGCAGAGCTCAGAGAACTCATACATCAATCTTGCTATCCCAGTAACTGCTGCACTTATCATGTGTGGTGTACTACCTGCCAGACACCCTACAACCTGCAACCAAAATCAAATCAAAGAATGAAATTTATATAAAAGACATTCACGCATGGAAAACTAGCCACTAAAGCAGCCTTTAAGAGGAAGTAAACAATTTCCCAGCATCCATAGACAATTTTCCTTAATAGAACTTCTAAGATGCAAAATAAGTTAATAACATATAATTAAAGATTACAAATACTTGGCATTAAAAGCAAGATAGTATTGGAAAATGAAGTATCAAATGGTCAAATCCTCACAACCTCAAAATGACATTGCTTTTCACTTTCAAAGACTTACAGAGTACAGACACATAAAACTTAGGACTGCACAATCATCTGGAAATGGAAGAAGCTCATGAGGCTAGTCAATCACAGATATATTTCATCACGTACACACCATACATACATTTAATCTGTATTCAATTTAAAAAATACTCAAGCTCCATATTTCAAGGAATGTAATATCAACCTGGAAATAGGGTCACCACATGCACTAGCAGTACTGTTCCTTACCATGTTAAAGAACTCATGCAACTTTTCTTGTGAACCTCCATTTTCTGCATCTTCCAAGCAGTGGCCAATTTTGACCAGCAAATCATAAGCCCGAGCTCTTGTTTTTTTGTTGGACTGTTGCAAAATTGTCAAAAACATATTACAATTCAACTCAGATGTTCCACCAGTAAGTACTCAAGAAAGATAAAATATAAATGTAAAACATTAGATAAGTACATGTATGATTTATACTTCCTAATGCATTCAACAAGCATTTACTAGTATTTCCCTGCTGTCAAAAGGCACAATTCTCACATGATGTCATTTATTTAATGAAAAGTGTATTTGGTTTAGCATATATAAACAGCAGTAATAGCAGTTTGGCCTGCCCTAGATGACACAAAATACTGGCTTTTAGCAATAATCGTATCCACAATTTGCCCGGAACAAGTATGACTCATTTTATCTGCTATATAAAGCAAATATGATTATCTACATAATCTAAGGCTCAAAGCGATCAATGATGAGTAACTGTCTACTGACCAAAATTCAACATTTAGTGAAGACGACCCCGATGATGTATCTGACCTCATTTCTTGAGTATACAGCAGATTGATTTTATTTGGCATTAGAAATCAAAAGAGAGCATGAGTGATATTTTCAACAACAGCATATATGGGTATATGTGGTCAGCCCATGTGTATTGTGGAAAGCTTTGACTTGCTTGTTTGAGAGAATAAATAAGGGATTGCTTCCTAAGTTCCTAGCCCATAAGCTCTGAGCTGATAGAGGGTGTCTTGAATCATTTGAATATATGCAATGGATTATACTGAATTTATACATGATTGTTTGAGAGAATAGCCAAGGAGTTGCTTCCTAAGTTCCTGTTGACACACAGAGTTGTCCTAGGTCTATTTATGGATAATGTACAGGAACAGGGATATGAAGTCCAGATGAATCATGGAAAATGAGCAAAGTGGATTGTACTCTGAGGAAAATAGTATACTTAATCTCTGGAACAGCAAGGCACGCCAACAGCTGAAAATAAATAGACAACATCTATTAGCTTCAGAAGATCATATTGATTTTCAAGAGTATGCATGAAAAGCTTGAAGTATAACCTTCTTCTTCATCATACAACACACTTGTGGAGTATTGTTGTGGGACATTTGAGGTTCACATCACTCCTGACTTGTTTAAAGAAATGTGCAAAGCTGGTATTGATATTCCTGCTAAGACTTTCCATCCAATCATGCAAGCAAGTGAAAAGAGAAATGAATTAGATCTAGTGCTTCCAATCTATAAAACGTTGCGCAACTATGATGTGAAGCAAATTGGGGAGACATTCAAATACATGATCAATTCTGTTGTGAAGATGAAGAATTTTGAAGCTGCATACAATATGTTGGATGAAATGGGAGCTGGATATGCAGCCAACAGCACAACTATATAATTAAATTGTGGTAGGATATTTCTGAGAGAACAATGTTTCCATGGGTTGGCAGTCCTCAAACAGATGAAGAACGCAAATGTAAAACCAGATGCAGACACATACTCTTACTTAATATATCATGCTACAAATGAGAAGGTGGCTATAAAGTACAATGAAGAATTTCAAAGATTGGGCATTCCATCATCAAAATATGTATATATGGCACTCATCCATGTCTTGGCGGACTCCAGCAATTTCCTTGAAGCAAAGGAGATAGTCAACGACGAAAGAAAGGATGAGAAATACTTAACTGAGATTAAAAGTGCCTGTAATAGCACTAAACAAAAGTGTGGAACTGTTGTAACGACTGGACGGGCAAAATCGATTGTTATTGGTGTTGGGTCTAAGTTCTAACACAAAAATGGAAAGTATTCATGATGCAATTGCAAGGACAGAATATGTAAGCTCTGTTCTCTTCATCAGATGCGGTGTTCATAGTTGGGATAGGAAAAAAATTGACACCACTAAAGAAAAAGCTAGAGGAATTTGGTGCCTTTCTTGTAAAGGTTATTGCATTGATTTGTGTATTAGTATGGGTTGTAAGTATCAGTCATTTTCATGGCCCTGCTCATGGTGGTATCTTGCATGGTGCTAACCATTATTTCAAGATTGTTGTTGCTCTAGCAGTTACTGCCAAAACAGAAGGCCTCCAACTGTTGTTACAACAGTCCAGGCCATGAAACACTATCAGAGTCTGAATTCACAGTTTCAATTGATTGAAGCTCATGGATCCAGGATTTAAAAGAGTCAAAAGGCTAGGCATACCTGATCATAGACATTCTGAAAGACAAGAGGGGCAATCCATCTGCAGCAGACACCAATGAAGTGGCCAAGTGGCAAACATACCAGCATGAGCCCTCAAAAGGGATGTTTTAGAACCAAGAGGAAAACCTTAAAATATAGAACAAAACCTACAACGAATGTAGCAAAAGGATTGGAGAAAGGAACAGAGACAGTGGCCAGAATTGCCGATGTCTTCTAATATGTTCAGTATGTTAGCACGAGGCATAAAGCTTGATTGAAAATAATTAAAAAAGGGTTGCCTGGAGAAGTAGAAGGCAGACCCTACTTTGGTTGAGCCCCGATGAGAGAAAATACACAGACTACTCTTGTATCAGAAAGAGCATATCATTGTGCAAGTAACCCTTGTATCACTATGCGAGCACATCAAGAAGACACAGGAAAAAATTTTGAACTGACACTTCTGGGAGAAATATAACCCAAAGAATAAAAGGAACAATAGATATTGAAGACATGCAGAAGAGTAATCTGCGTTCTAGTTGGAGTAATCTCTAAAGTTTATCCAAAGTGATGCATAGCATGCAAAAGGGAGTTATAACTGGTGACGAAAGGTAGAAGTGCACACATGTTCTAAATGAAGCTTAGCATGCATGTGACCTTCTATAAATACGTGGAAAAAATATGAAAGGAATGAGCGATGCAATACAAATAGGAGATAGTTTCATGTTATAGCATGCACATACAGAAAGAAAGCACACCACTACAAGTCAAAGTGGGTGCACTTAGTCAGTGAACTACATGCACTATTTCAAGTCGGTAACATTATTTAAACTTCAGTTAAAGGCAGGAAAACAAACTAGTTAGCTCAAACTCAATTCAAACTCAAAGTTAACAACACGATGTGATAAAGACACATCCATCATTTGGTTCTGGCTGGTGTTGCATTGCTAGTTTGACAGGGTTCACCTTGGGGTATTATTTTTAAATCATTCATGCAAAGGGGCGCAGCCAAGTAGAACTCATGTGCCAGTTTTGGAAACAGTAAATTAAGTCCAGGGTTATCTTAAAGTTAAAATTTCCATTCATACAAGTAAGGCGCACTATTGGATTGATCCAAAGTTCCATGCATGAGAGGGATTGAACAGCAGTGACATCCACGATAGAACAGCCAAACTGTCCATTCTTGTTTGGCACCTTACACATGCATTCAGACCTTAGGTGCATTTAACTAGGTCAAATGGCCTATAAAATAAGGTTCAATGTTCAGTTAATGGTCGGAATTTCATAAACCACTTATTGTATTTACAGATTGACAGTTAATAAAGCTTTTTCATTGCTCCATCATTTGCCTTCTTGCTTTAACGTGTTTAAATGCTTGGATAATATATGCTTGATTACTTTCTCATGCAGGTTGTTAGGTTAATTGGAAGAATGAACGATTGCATTTCTGATCTGTATCAATTATCGCAGGTTTTAGTGAGCTCCCTAGACCCGCAAGACCAGTATAAAGTCTTCATCCATTAGAATCCATCCATTCGATGCCACCCTGTTGGGTAGCAATATTCTTCCACCTCGGAAGCCTTGCCCCTATTCTCTGCCCCTCTTTCAAAAAAAATGTTCTACCCCTCTTTTGACCCCATCAGCCCTAGAATGACACTGGTCCTCTCTGATCCATCCCTCCAAGTTCTACAGGTTCAATACAATTGTTATGTACTTGCAGCACTTTCTCATTAAGAAAATAACTAACAAGTTGGAGGTACAATTATATCCTATGTTGCACGGGAACCCGTCCCCACTAAAATTTCACCTATTCCCTGCGTTCTGACGTTCCGGGGACTTTGGAACTCCTCGGAAACGTCCCCAAATGGTCGGGAACTCGGGGACTTTTTTGCCGTACCCTAAACGTACCCCAAAAAATAGGGGACTTTTTGGGGACGTCCCCGAAGTCCCTAGACCAATCGGGGACTCCCACGCGTCCCCTTTCCTGTACACTAAAAAAAAAATTTAAAAATAATTAAAATTTGAAAATTTGAAAACTTTAAACCCTACCCTTCATTTATGCTTAGATAGACTCTTCCTTTCGCATATGAATTTCACGTTTTAAACTTTAAAGACTAAAATATTTATGTGATTACATTTGTAGACTTTAGTCTTTTATGTTTCATGAATGATTCATAACTCTTAACTTTTAAATTGAAATTGAAATTTTTATGTTTTTGAATTTTTCAGATTTTCTATAAAGTTTACATGGCAGATATTTTAATTTCATGCTGCAATCATGTTCTGATTTTCATTTTTATGACTCATTTATCGCAATCAAAGGCTGCAAACATGTATGTTTTGATGTTTCAATGTTTCATTGTTTTATGATAAAAATTCATGGAAGCTATTTTAATATTCTGCTGCAAAGATTTTTTATTTTATGATTTATCTCAATGTAAATAATTTTTATTTTTAATTTTATATATATATATATATTAAATTTTATATTATATAATTGCCGTCCCCAACCTGCCGTCCCCTGAAAAATTGGGGGTGCGCTCTAGCCGTCCCGGAAACTCGTCCCCGCGTCCCCGAGACCAGTGCAACATAGGTTATACCCCCTGGAGTTGGCATGCACCAACCCTAAGCGAGAGGCATGTACTCGGTTACATTGGGCATACCATCTACAAGTTGCACGGATCTCCATTGAGGAAGCCGTGCAGGTTCGAGTGTAAACAATTCCTAACCCATAAGTTCTAAGCTGATAGACAAACAATATATGCAATGGATTATACATGATGAAATCCAATAGCTTGTGCGGGAAGCATGTTCACTATATTATTCATGGAAATTTTCAAGTTATGAATCAAGTGTTCAGTGGACATGATGTGAAAGATAGAAGTTTCAGGCCTTGACAAAGACTCATCTTTTTAAAAATCTGAACACATTGTTTAACGTGTTTGGTTTGTCTTGAGGCACTACAGAATTAGAGAGGAATAAGATAATAAGATAATTTTATTAATGTCTAACGAATGACCAAAAGTAGGTCAATGGGACTCAAATATGCATCCAGTGTGAATACAATGTGGAAGTGCAAAAGCATCTCCTAGATAATGCTGAAAGCAAGATAAAGAAAACTTAAGGGAAAAAAGTACAGCCTAAATAAGTGTCTGACTAAGCTAATCACTAGGTCTAGCCAGCACCAAGATACGTATATATAATATAATAGTATTGTAGGTTTGGTGATACAAAGTGAGGATGCCCAAGATTGGAAACTCAAAATCTCCTTGCCAGTAAAGAGAGAGAGACAGAAATCGGAAAATGAAAACAATGATGTCAAGGTCTTTTAGGTCTTGACATCTTGTGACAGAGCAAGTGGGGTGACTGGGGCACTGTCTGGCTATCGGAGTCCTAGGGCACCATAGTGGGATCCGACTGTACTATCCTGGGGAAACATAGGAGCGAGGGAGCCATGTTCTCCTACCATCCAAGGAGAAGGAAAGAAGCTCGAGATAGATCCCCAACTGCTGGCTGGGAGGTAATCTAACGAGCAGGAGGCACTGGATCAGCTGATCCATCTATCGTATGTAGGTTCAAGTAGAATGAACAATGTTGTATATCCCAAGCAAAGACCATAAATATTAATGAATTTAACAAAAAAGCCAAAGGATAGCTTCATTGAATCTAAACTTCATGATTAAGTTAAAAAATGACACAATGTCTAAACTAAAGATGAAAGATGTTTGACAGAAAGAGTCGACATAACATAGAATAAGGAAATAAGAATAGATTGCTAACAATCTTGAGTAAAATGAGATAACACGATACGCTAACATTTATAATGCTGTCATCTATCCAATTCCAATAATAAGAAACAAACAACAGTTGCTGATGAATACAGATCAAGATTTGGAAGAACAGTCAATTGACAACAAAGGAAGAATATGTAGAAGCCAATAAAATTTCTTAATTTTTCATATCAGAAATCCTAAAACATCTTTACTTACCTCTTTTACAGCAAGAATTATTTCAGTAAGGAAACAAGCAATGCCCCCATTTTTCCTCTCTTCACCAATCTGCACTCCATTTCACATAGAACAATTATGGGCAGCTTAAGATATTTATAAATTCAGGATAAAGACATTTTTTAAACACAATGAAAAATGCCCAACAATTACAGGCCTTTGAAAATATGATGGCCAATTAAAGTAAAAATAATCCAGAACAATCAGAAGAAAGCTAACATCACCAAGCAATCATCATCAATTAGAATTAAGATCTGTAACTTGTTAATGCAGCATTCAAATTTCAATAAGAAAAAAAAATCTAAAACAAAATAGGTCAACAAAACTGACCATTGAAATATGAATGATTAAATACTGCAGGCAATCAAGCCGGTGTCGCTTGGCAGAAAAGTGGCAGGATGGCATTGTTGTAACCATAAGTTCAAATATCTCATCCAAATTATTTGTAAGAAAATCCTTTTGTTCCTGTTCAATGAGAATACAACATAGCTAAGAAAACCAGTGCTGTTATGATTATAACTTATTGCAAACAAAGCATGCCTGAACTTCAGACATATTCATTAAACAAGATAAACAAAATATACATTAAAAAAAATCAATTTCAATTATTTTGTCTACTCTAAGATGCATTATTATGAGAATGCCTGAACATGCCTTGAGAATGCTTGCAAGCACCTTATATGCCTTCTTCTGGACTAACCCCTCAACATCCTGGATTCAAACATGGTCCATTAGAATTTACCATAGCTTTATTCATATGTCAGATCTTGCAAACAAGCAAAGAAATTAAAGATACCAAACCTGTAAAGCTGGCTTTGTAGCATCAAAAAGCAATTTCACGGCATCATCATCCAGACCCTGCAGAAGTGATACTGCCAGATCTAAGAGTTGGGCCCTGCATTCAATTTTGAGGATCACTAATTACTAGCAAATATATGATATATATTCTACAATTATTTCAATGATATTTATAGATTCCTGTATTAAAAATTGTTGGGAAAAAATGTAAAAGCCAATGCATATATAGCAGGAGGAATATGCTACACAGTTTAAACAGGCAAGATTTCCTTAAATCTAAAACATTACCTTGTTGACACTGTTGTCTGATCATTATTTGGACCATCAACTTCCATAGAAGATTTTTTTGCATGCACAGATTTAGCTGCTTCTTGTGTTACTTTGAGAAGATTTTGCATTGCAAGCTTAAAAAAGTGTATGACTACGTCCTTGCCAGATACAGAAGCTATGTCCGCAATAGTAGCCTATCAACAGTGTAGACATAACCAGAGTTTAACGTCTGTGAGTAGTAAAAGATTCTTCAATATCTTACTGAAAATATATTCGATTTAATTCTGGGGATTACAAAACAAATCAAACATAACTGTAACTTTAGACCACAAAACAAAACCATAAGCATGCACACAGATGCATAAAAAGATTCCAAGAATCCCAATCTGTGGATGGGCCTTGTCCAGATTTAAACTCCATGCACATATAGAAAGCACCTTCCCAATTGGAAAAGTTTAAACTAATTGCCACTGGCTCTTTCAACCACCCAAACAAAGACAACGAACCTGTCACCAAGATTCAGATCCGGATTCAGATTTCAGATACAGATCCAGATCCGAATTTAGATTCAGATACACCACATTTTTTAAAAGCCAGGATACAGATATGGCAGGGAAACAAGTACAAACAACATAAAAATAAATAAAATTTTTAAAAAAATAAAATTTATCTAAAAATTAAAAAATATATATGTTTTTTAAATATATACTTAAATATATTTTTGATATGCAAGATTTTAATATTTATATAAAATAAATAATATATTAAATTAATAAACTTATAAGTAATGTATTATTTATAAATATTTTATTATGAACTAGTGGGGCTACACAAACTATCAGGCAGACACTTGAGACTTCACCATTCAGTGTATTAACTTTCAAGTTTTGGACAAGGGAGACTACACAAACTATCGGGTGGGGGGCAAACTTTAACAATGGAGATATGTGGGGCATGCTGCTAGGAGCAGCAACCATGCTCTAATGGAGGACTCCGTCTTTCAAATCCCAGAACCCAGCTAACAGTGACAATGTGGCGAGCAGAATCTTGTGACCTACCACTATTATACCATCATCAGTCTAGAATGGCTAGAGCAACTGTAATTGGGGCGACCATAAACTGTATTTTTAATTTTTTAATATATTTTATGTAAAGCTTACTTACATTAAGGTTTCTACAGGCCATGGACTAGTCTTCCTGTTCTGCTCTAAATGATATTGACTAAATTTTCTCGTTTTGAATGTGTTTCAAAGTACACAAATGCCCATGTTTCACATATAAGAGTACACAACACTGTCACAGAGCGGATCCTAGGTGAATCCCAGAAGTTTCCTCTGATCCGAAATATAAAAGATATGCAAATCAACTAACCTGCAGATATCCACGCTTATCTTGGGGAGATGACATGAAGATTTTAAATAAAGTCCATAAAAATTTCTGAGAAAATGAGGTCAAAATCTCCATATTCTCTGATGCAACTTTTGAGATGTATCGAGACTTGGCTCGTTGCTCAGCCAAACTTATTTCCGAGCCCTCAACCCGTTCTAAACTACTCAAGCTATCGAAAGTTTCCTCCTGTGCCTTTTTGTTCTGCTGAATGAGTATCTACAAAACCATGACACAATAATTGCAGAAATTAAGAAGATTTACCCATTCACATCATCCACTTATCATTGTCAATGTGGTTTTGAAAATAGGGCAAATTAAATGATACAATTAAAACCTGCAAGCTTGAACAAATTATGCCACGTAAATCTGGCTCTTTATGAAGTGAAGCACCCAATTTCTTTGCAAGATCCCCAAAGTTCTGCGCTGTGTCTATTGGGTAGTTGCAAAATGATGGAAGCAGTGACCATAGAGCATGAACACAGGCTTGCGTATTACGTGAAGCTACTGGACGTCCTTCTACTTCAAGCTGCAAGATGAAGTGAATATCAAAAACATAGTCACAAAATATTCTCCAATTTAAAAAAACTTTTCCATGCTTTCATTGGCCCATATTGAGAAGGCGTACTAGTACTCTGTAACAAAGCAATGCAGGTCAAAATTCATTGCCTAATATATCCTAATTTTACCAAGCTTTCATTATCATATCTATCCAAATCTCAAACTTTCAATTCACTAGCTGATTTTTGTATGAAAGTATTTTAGATCTCACTTTCACTTCATTTAGTTTATTAAATTATTTCTCATCTTGAGTGGAGGCAGTTTAGAAACCCACCCTGTTTTGGTATGGGTTTCTCATGACTGATGTAATCTCTAGTCCCTTTGAACTATTTGGTCTTTAGTGGAGATTGATATGAATTTCGTTCTATATATTTGCTGCTATATTGATTTGGATGTTTTTTATGCCTACATAAAATGCTGCATTTTTTTATTGTGCTTTAAGTTCCATGTAAATGCATTTTAAACGCAGATTGTGACTATGGTGAAGGGAATCAAAAAATTGTAAAATAAAATCCCAAATGAAAAGTTTCAGGAAATGTTGGTGCATACCATCTTAGACTTCTCATGCAATCTGTCTGCTAACCCAAGAATATGCTCTGTGAAGAACTTCAAGCTCCCCCCAACTATATGTTGCTTCAATATAGGAAGTAGCCATATATTTGACTCGGACAACTCCTCACAATCTAAATTGAGAGGCAATATATACAAAAATTTATTGGGGCCCATCGCCGCAACTGCTGAGCCAACACATTTGTGTAACTGCAATATTGCCAAGATGTGCTTGTAAGACAACTAAAAAGCTTGAAAAAAGCATCACATCAGATCTTGAAATTGAAAGCATCACATCATAAACATCTCTTCTATAAATACTCCTGTGTCTTCAAATTCAAGTCATGGCTTCTGCTGATAAATAACACAGTACAGTTTATTTTGGAATATTTAACTATGGTCAATGGTTGAGGCGATTCATGTGAAAAACAAAAAATACTACAATAATTTATTTGTGCTGATTCAATTGGATTTACTGATTTATTATTCCTCTAATTACAACAAGAACATTATCCTCCAACTCAAATGTTTAAACTTTACAATAGATATAAAATGGACCGCTGCTGGTATTTCTTCCTTTTATTAAATTTTGTCAGGGCACCTTTATTTTTATCATTAGAAAAAAAATAGAAAAGCTTTAGCCTTTGAAACATATTCTGTATCAAACTATATATACTATAGTTTGAACATACTGTCTTGTATATATAATATGTGATAGAAACAAAACTTAAAATATATTTAGCTTTCAAATTTACATCAATCTGGAAACCTCTTTAGCCTTAGATGTGTCACAATTCACAGGATAGCAAAATTATGGAGAAAAATTGCAAAATACAAATACAGTAATCAATATTACAATATAATTTGAACTGCCAAGGATAAAATTCTACTTACCTGCTTCCTACAGGTTAGATCTTCATCTGCAATCTTTTGCAAGTCAGCTAGGTTCCTGAGGACACCTCCCATTAGAAAATAAGAAGATTCCCCTGCAATATAAAATTGATATTAGTTACTTTTCAGTAACGAGTACAATCATGAATCTACTGCCTTCTGTTCTAACTGCTGTGATAAATAGTATTGATTTGATATAACTTGAACGTTAATACCATGAGAGATGGTGTCAATAAGAAAATAAACAAATAATCAGGGTTGTTTCTAACAATCAGTTGCTCCATAGCATTTACTTTGAGATTCAGTTAGACATAATTACTGATAAACAGCTTCTGTGGCCATAGCCCAGTTAACATGTTCAAAATTAGACACAAGTTTAACCTTTAAGATTCTAAGCACTTGGAAACATACAGTAGAAACAAAGTTAGTATTCCAATTTTCACGTGAATTATATACAACTAAGTCTATATATGGAAGTCCAAATACAAATTTATTGAGCAAAGAGATTGACAAAATTTAATGCTGTCCAAAAAATAGAATAAGCTCATAATATGGTTTCGGACTCTTACATGTATTTTGCAATCCATTACAACTAACAAGTTCATCTAACAGAGATCACAGACTCAATTTATTCACATTGTTCAATGTTAATGTCATGTTCCTTTCCGAATAACCCATGGAGACGACTTAATAGCCTATCCAGTTCCCGTAGGCTATAGTCGGTGGGATAGGGAATTAATTAATTATTTGATGTCACCTAGACCAAAAGCACTTTATAAACTGACATTAGTAATTAATATAATAAAGTGACTTTATAAAAGTCACTTAAATAATAAGTGAGCGGAAAAGGTAAAGTTGGACCAAATGGGGGGCCAAGAAAAAATTAAATGGTAAAAAGGGGGTCATGTATCACTTAAGTCACTTTTATAATATTAGAAGTGAGAAAGTGTCAAGGGAAGTCAAAAAGGCACAAAGAGGAAAAAGTGAAATATAGAAAGGACATGATGCTCATTCTCATTCATTCTTGTCTTTTGCATTTTCAAAAACTAAGAGTTCTTGAGCTTCTAAGCTTCTCTTGGACGAAACCCTAGGAGGAGGTGAAGAGTTTCGGTAGTGCAACGATCTACTTTATCCCTTGATGGTGAAGGAATCACTTCAAATTTTTCAGTGCTCTTCAACGCCATGGTTTGGTGTTATTAGTTGCATCTTCAGATCTGGATTTAATGGAGTTTTCAATACAAATCATGGAGGGCGCACTCACTTATGGGATCTCATACTTCTGAGGTAGACTGTTTTACAGTCTTGAACTCAGCACTGCCAAAGGCATTTCTTGTGAAGTGGTCTAGCTAACTGAGGGAGGGTGCACTTGTTCCTACCTTCCTTTCTTTTCATAGGGCGCATCAGTGTTTATTATCAGATCCACACCAGAGAGGACACATTTAGAAATAAAGGCCTGGAGTCTCAAATTTTATTCTTCCCATCTCTGCTGCTAAACAAGCATAGTATTCCCTTGTTATCTGGAGAAGGGCGTTTCAGTTGATTGCAGGAGGTAGTATGGGTTACTCTGTGTGTGTTTGGACTGATAGAAGGGGGCGCAACTGTTGAAGAGGGTATCATTATATGAGAGGGCACATTTGGAGTAAGAAAAGGCATTCTTCCTTGTGAAGGGAGTTGCTACAGGAGTCGAGTTACTCTTTAACTGCTACAGGAACTTCAGATTTTAGTGGGTCCATTCTGCTGCTAACAAGCCACAGCAAGGAAGAGATCTACTTACATAAGGATTGCTGTTACAGGCCTGTCATTATTGGCCCATTATTTCTCTCTTTATCTTGTCTGAAGTGGTCAATATATCTTGGAGAAATGCTGAGTGAGTGGCTGTAGTAATTAAGGGAAAAAGGCAGACTTTACATTCAATTAAAGACTATATTTCCTTGCCAATTGAGCTGTCCAAAGAGTGGAGACATTCCCAGTACCAGATATCATCTACAGGAAGAAAGGGGGTTTCATATATGTGCACCTAAGTCACTTGGTTCAAGTTCGTGTTCGAATTCGACATGAATGAAATTCAGGAAAAATTCATCAACAATTGTTTATGATAAAATTCGACATTATATATATATATATATATATATATATATATATATATATATATTTTGATAAAATTTGGCATTAAATTCGAATATATATATATATATTACCCAAATTTATATTTTTAATAATATAATTTTTTAATTATATAATATACCTTTTCATAAAAATATTAAACATATATTATATAATTTTATCATATCTAAATTTATATTAATATATAAATAACTTAGCTTTACAAAATTAATAGCTTAAGATCTGTGATATAAGAGGTCGATAAAATAAAAAATATCACAAAATTTCAAGCTAGCCGCAACATTTCCCATGCGTACCGTTGGACTATTAACCCGCAAATCCATTCTGCCACCAGGTTTTTGTTGATTTTTCTGAGCAACATCGAGAGCCATTCTCTTAGGAGAATGAAGACACTTGGTCCAGGACCAGGGTGTGGACTCAACCTAGGAGTTTAGCAACCATTCTGTTGAATGGGGATATCTGGTCCGGGACCAAGACATGGAACCAATCAAGCACTGGGGGGCTCAACCTTGAGTTGAGCGACCATTCTGTTGAATGGTGACATCTGGTGCGGGACCAGGATGTGGAACCAGTCTATCACTGGGGGACTCAGCCTAGAGCTGAGTGGCCATTCTTTGAATGGAGGCACCTAGTCAGTTACCAGGAATTTACCTAGTCCGAGACTAGGGACTCAACCCAAGGCTGAGGGCCATTCTCCGGGAGAATGGAGGCGCTTGGTCTGTTACCAAGTATTTGACCTAGTGTCAAATTATGCAGCCTATGGCTGAGGCACCTGGTCTATTACCAGGATGACACTATAAGCCCTAGACCGGGTCTAGGCATGTGTGGCACTCTGACCCTCGATCAGTGGGCTTTGTGATCTTCTCCGAGGCTTAGCTACCCTTGGTTAAGACAACTTAGTATTAGTTCTTGGTGTCACACAGAGTGTGAGATAAAAGCATTAGTAATTCTCTCTGTTTATGATGATGTACTTTGAGTGGGGATAAAGGGCCACCTTGACCATTTGTTTTGACCACAGGGCACTTGAAGAAGACTAAAGCAAAAGTCTAAAATACATAAGGACCCTTAGTACCACTAAAGAGTCAAAGTGAAAGTGCAAAAAGACCTTTAGTACCACTAAAGGTAAAAGTCAAAGTGACAAAAAAATAATATTTTGTTCTTTTGAGTTTTTGGCCACTTACAGGTGACTCAAAGGATATAAAAGAAGATCAATCCATTTCATACACACACTTTCTCTTACAGGTGAAGCTGCTCCAACAGAAGATTTCATAGGTTTTGGAAGAAGAAAGTTGTTTTATGATTATGCCCTAGCATGGATGACTCTAGCTAGGGCATTCTCACTTACTGAAGTAAAACCCTAAGCTAGGGTTTCAACAACAGCATTCTCTTATCAGTTTTATGAGTTAGGGTTTTACCCTAACTTCCTTCTTCTTCACCAAGCAGCTATCAGTCCTCACCGGGCAGTCTCCACAAGTCACTAGGCAGCCATCTACAGCTCACGGGCAGCCCTCCTCTTCTTCGAGCTGCCCTCCTTCTCCCTCAGGCAAGTCCTTCACACCCTCGGGCCACCAACAGAGAACCCGTGAAGGGTTTGGGTCTGTGGAAGACCCTCGGGCTGCTAGTAGCCTGCCTGTAAGAGCATCCGAGTCTCTAGCAGACCCTCGGGCTGCTAACAGACAGGCTGTAAAGGGCTTCCAACAGCCAGCAAGACGGCCAAGACACGACAGAAGGCCAGGCAGACTCTGGGCAACTTGAGCAGAGCTGCAACAACTCCAGGCAGGGCAAAAGGAACAGGGCAAACTTCGGGTAGGTGATCAGAGGATCCGAGCAGGGCTCGGGCAGGCTATCTGGGCAGATCTGGATTTTTGGGCGGCTATGGCTTAAAGCCCTAGTTTAATTTTGTCTATGAAACGTTTATCTTCTGTGTAATTGTGGATTTGTGGTACAAAACCAATTAAGGCTTGAGAATTCTTGAAGAACTCAGTCATCTCATTTACGAGATGAATTACCAATGCTTTTGGGGGTTTTGTCCTTTAAAGGTTTCCCCAGTGAAAAACTCGTGTTTAATGTGTTGATGTGTTGATATGATTTACTGCACTTGTCATTTATTTTATGTTAGTCCGCAAATTTTAAAAGTATTCATGCTAATGCTAAAATTCAACATGGTATTAGAGCTTAGCATGTGAAGACCCAGTAAGAAGAAATTGTTGTTGTATTCGTAGACCTTGGGATATTTTGCAGACTTGACATTTGACTAAGTGGCAAAGATGGCCATCCACATCTTCAAACCGAATAGAAGATTCAAGGTTCAGCTAACTACAACTCCTAGAAAGCTAGGCTTACAACTATTCTAGAAGAAAATGATCTTGATGACATTGTGTTCAATGTCAGTGAAGAGCCAACATCTAATGCTAGCAGACTTCCTTACAAGAAGAAGGAGGCTAAGGCTAGAAGGATCATCTATGATTTTGTCAAAGAAAATGTGATGCCCAACATCACAACATTAAAGACTACCAAAGAATGCTTTGACACCATGGCTAACTTGTTTGAGAAGAAGGCTCCGTCATAAGAGGGTCTTGAAAAAAAGGCTACGAACTTTGAAGTTAAACAAGGATGAAGGGGTTGGTTCCTTCTTTACAAAGATTGCACAGGTAAGAGATCAACTTATTGCTATTGGTATTGTTGTTGATGATGATGACCTAGTGCAGACTGTGGTCGATGGTCTCCCAAGCTCTTGGGAAACATTCCTAGCATCTGTCAGTGGACGTGAGAATCAGCCAAACTTTGAAAGACTTTGGCATGATTGCATAGAAGAAGAGAGAAGGACTTCAAGCAAGGCAACTAAGGAAGGAAACCTGCACTTGCAACAAAGACAAAGAAGTTCAAGAATCCCTCCTCTCAGCAAAAGAAGGGAAAGAAACCTCAAGGTAAGTTCTCTGATGTTTCAAAAGTGGAATGCTATAATTGCCACAAGTTTGGACACTTTGCCAGGAATTGCAGGCAAACCAAGAAGAAATTCAAGAGAAGATTTCAAGCGTCTGTTGCAGAAGAAGAAGAAGAAGAAGATGACCAGGGCTAACAAAGAAGACGAACCTAGAAGAGAGTACTACCTGATCTCCGCTCTCTCTAGATACATCACAGACATTGCTAACTCTTGGTTTGTGGATAGCGGTGCCTCCGGGCATATGACAGGTAACCTGTAATGTCCTCTTTCGATTAGGCCTTGAGGCCGAAAATCGCTAACCTATGTGATTCCTGTGGGTTCGAGCGGTTACTGACAGCTAGGGAATCAGCTAAGGACTGATGCCATCCATAGAAGATCTAGGGCATCATCATTAGGTCAAGAAGGGCCAAACGCCACCTCCATGCATGCCATCCAAGCATTATTTAATGATGCATGCACTCTTTAAGTCTCCATCCGCATGCATGCAGTGATCAACTTAGCAGGCATTCAAGTCAACCTAGAAAAGATACAAACCAATTGATTGCTCTCGACTACCACCTGAAGGACAATTTGCTTTACAAGCTCAAACAGCTTTGTGTACCTCTAAGTGAGCATAGATAGAAGCTCACTTGAGTGGCCAAGACTCTTACAGTGCTTCAGTAGTATATCTATTGGCCTTTATTAAAAATGGAGGTCGACAAGTATATCAAGTCATGTGTGGTTTGTGCCATTGCCAAGCCATTGAATCTACAACAAGGTTTGTATACACCCTTGGCCATTCCAAGTCGACCGTGGGAATCCATTTCCTTGGATTACTTGATTGGATATCCTGTCACCAAAACGCCAACATGATGCAATCTTGGTAGTGGTCGACAGATCCTCTAAAATGGCTATTCTCTCTCCTTGCAAGAAGATTAAAACAACTCAGCAGTTTACTTAGCTCTTCTTCGAGCATATTTGGAAACACTATGGCATACTAACTACAATCATCTCTGACAAACTATCCTCATTCCTTGCAAGAAGACTAAAAGAGCACAACAATTTTCCCAGCTCTTCTTCTAGCTTATTTGGAAACACTATAGCTTACCAACTACAATCGTCTCTGATAGAGATTCCAGATTTGTCAATACTTTTTGGAAAACACTCTGGCAGATACTCAACACACAGCTATCTATGTTGATCGTGTTCCATCCTTAGACCGATGGACAAACAGAAGTTGTGAATCACATGGTGGTACAGTTGCTCCGCATGTACAACCACAAGCATCGAAGAACATGGGATGAAAATCTCTCCTACATACAACATAGCTATAATCGAGCACAACATAATTCAACAGGCAAGAGTCTGTCTATTATAAATTTCAGCCCTCAATGTCTATTGACTTAGTCAACCGACTAACTAGTTTGATTGACACAGACCATGAACAGAAAGAGATTGACAAAGCACTCAAGCTCTAGGATAAGGTTTGTGAGATTTAGAAACAAGCACAGGAGATGTTACAACAAGCAAGTGAGAAAGCTAGGGCTCAACATGACAAGCATCATATTCCTCATTCTTTCAAAAATGGGGGTCAGATCCAGTTGCGAAAGAAAGATTTAATGGCCCACACAGGAAGTTGAAGCCTTTACAATATGGTCCTTACACCATTCTTGAGAAAATTGGGGAGAATACTTTTAAGCTTAGCATTCCACCATATCTAGGTTTGCGTCCAATATTCAATGTGAACTTGCTTGATGGTATTTTTCACGTCTATTGGAACAGGTCAACTTACATTCAATAGATCCAAAAGACATCCATCCAGATGTCCAAGAGCCCCTTGTCATTGACACCATTGTCAGACAATAAGCACGCACACAAGGACACAAGCAATTCCCTTGTTTCAAGTGGCCAAAGCAAGACACTCCCAACTCAATTAAAGTGGTATCCTCTCGCCGAATTACAGAGTAAGTTTCCTCACTTTCATTAGCAAGCATTTTCCTTTTTTTCATAAGCAGGCATTAGGGACCATAACCACTTAAGGGGGAAGGTCTGATCATTCCAGGACTCGACTGGCACCATCAACTAGTCCCAGACGACTCCTTGCTCATATCTCAGTCACACTGACACTACATCAGTCGATCCATCGACTCAGTTGGATGATGCAATCTTCTGCAATATTTGTTCATCGTACATGCCTTACGGCATTCAATGACGCAAACACATGTCAACAAACATTCTGAACAAACAAAAGGAACCAAGATGACACCATTGCATGGCAGCAATGTCTCTTCATCTTCTTCTAGCCGACAAATGGAAAGAAAATGATTGGTCTTTTCAATCGAGTTGTAAATGCCTCTTTGTGACTGAAACGCGTTGGGTAGGCACCCTTGTGTCTCTCAAATTTGTATATATGCATGTAAGCCCGAATATGAAAGGGTTCCTTGTTCTTGATTGCACTAAGTCTTAAGATGAGTTCCGAAAGCGAAGGCTCGATTGTTTCCTCATGGTTCCTTCATTCGACTTATGTTATTTGTTCAGGTAAATGAGTCTTACAACTCTGTACACATTGATACATGGTTGGCTTGTAGATTTGGAAGACCAACGTCCTACAAACAACTGCTCAATACAACCAGAGTTTTCACCCTTGGGGTTTCTCCGTTATCAATTTCTAACTTGTAATTTCATGTAATTGGTTTGGAAATTAGGAATTACATGATATTAGGAATTACTTTCCACACGTCCAGAAAACTTGGAAACGTCCCCTGCCCCGCTCCCTCCCCCCCACACATCCCCGTTTGAAGGAAACGCAGAAGGGGGCGTCTACTGGAAAAAGAGAAATGTTTCCCTCCTAAAAAAAGGCATCCCCACGTTTCCTTTGACTTCTTTTGACTAAAAAATAAAAAATTAAATGATAAAGGGCCACGCCCTCCACTATTTCTCTACTATTTCTCTTCTCTCTAGTCTCAATTTCATTTCGCTGTTCAATATGGTTGTATTTCTGATTTTGTTTTATCAGTTATAAATTATGTCATCCCCACGTTTCCTTTGACTTCTTTTGACTAAAAAATAAAAAATTAAATGATAAAGGGCCACGCCCTCCACTATTTCCCTTCTCTCTAGTCTCAATTTCATTTCGCTGTTCAATATGGTTGTATTTCTGATTTTGTTTTATCAGTTATAAATTCTGTATGGTTGTATTTCAGTTTATTACACTTGATGTATGTTGTAAACATGTATTAATCTTTAGATTAAAAAATTTAAGACCTAGATGACTTATGCTCCAACTTTCAATTTTTATGTGTTCTAATATAAATTTTGTAATATTTATGGCAGGGTCCCCTTTGTTGAAGACCCCGATGTCCCCTTTAACATTTCCTAAAATTTGAGGGAAACTTCTACATAGGCCACTCCTGAGTTTCCCTGCTCCCAAGTCCCATCAGTTATAAATTCTGTATGGTTGTATTTCAGTTTATTACACTTGATGTATGTTGTAAACTTGTATTAATCTTTAGATTAAAAAATTTAAGACCTAGATGACTTATGCTCCAACTTTCAATTTTTATGTATTCTAATATAAATTTTGTAATATTTATGGCAGGGTCCCCTTTGTCGAAGACCCCGATGTCCCCACTATTTCCCTTCTCTCTAGTCTCAATTTCATTTCGCTGTTCAATATGGTTGTATTTCTGATTTTGTTTTATCAGTTATAAATTCTGTATGGTTGTATTTCAGTTTATTACACTTGATGTATGTTGTAAACATGTATTAATCTTTAGATTAAAAAATTTAAGACCTAGATGACTTATGCTCCAACTTTCAATTTTTATGTGTTCTAATATAAATTTTGTAATATTTATGGCAGGGTCCCCTTTGTTGAAGACCCCGATGTCCCCTTTAACATTTCCTAAAATTTGAGGGAAACTTCTACATAGGCCACTCCTGAGTTTCCCTGCTCCCAAGTCCCATCAGTTATAAATTCTGTATGGTTGTATTTCAGTTTATTACACTTGATGTATGTTGTAAACTTTTATTAATCTTTAGATTAAAAAATTTAAGACCTAGATGACTTATGCTCCAACTTTCAATTTTTATGTATTCTAATATAAATTTTGTAATATTTATGGCAGGGTCCCCTTTGTTGAAGACCCCGATGTCCCCTTTAACGTTTCCTAAAATTTGAGGGAAACTTCTACATAGGCCACTCCTAAGTTTCCCTGCTCCCAAGTCCCTAAGTCCTGGAAACTTGGTGGAACATTGGTACCATATATTTATATTGGTTATCTCTTATAAAACTTAGGTCGGCCCTAGATAGAAACTTAGCATAAGTCAGCCCAGACTTGGTGATTACACGGGTCAGCTCAGCCCTTCAGTTTTATGAGTCTTTCCACACAGGTTAGCCCAGACCCTTACTTATGATACTCTCCAAATGTCATCCCTAGTATCTGACTGGGCACTTAGCACTTGTCCACATGCTATCACCTGTAAAGATTGATAAAGGTTGAAACCCTGCTGCACATCCTCCTAGAAAATACTGAAACTGATTCCATTAAAATATAGAAGCTAGCTAAATCTCTAACCATCAAAGTTGTAAGTATGTAATTGGACCTATCTGTTAAGTTCGCTGTCCCCATTTTCTACCAATATTGTTGATCTCATTGATTAGATTTGGAAGCTAACACAAGAATTGAGATGGTGCAATTTGGGGTGTTAACAGGACCCAAGTTCAAACCTTGGCAGGCTTAGGGTCCCTGACAATCTTGAGTTTGACTGGCTTACCGTGTCAATGCAATCTGTGTTAATACAGGCAAGGTTCATCGCTCTTCAGTAATAAAACAAATTGTTTCTCCCACCCAAAAAAATGTACATTGTACAACGACTCACAAGGAGAAAGTTTACAAGCAGAAGGCATTGTTGAGCAGATTACACATGAGACAGACCATGTTGAACTTACAGAAACCTACCAAAGAGCAAGGCATTAAAAGGAACCAAATAGCAAAGACATTCAAAGGGCTAAGGCTAAACTTCATCACAAGCACTTCTGCAAATGGAGATTCTTTTGTTCATGTTTTGACATCATAAAAACTCAAGAAATTGGAACTCAAACAGAATCATTTCAAATATTATTTGTCAAAATTTCCACATAAGTCCAACCCACAAATAAATTAAAAAGATAAGAGAAAAAACAGGCTCCTGTTCTTGGCCTTATAATTTGTTTAGAAAAGCTTGAGGAACATAACTTAGATTTTGTAAATATATTTCCCTTTGTTGTTTATTCTTTGGCCAAGGGAGTCTAGTAATAGGAGCTGAATACAGAAGATTAATCATTTTTGTATTATACTGTAGATTAATCATTTTTGTCATAAACAAAGAAAAGAAGAAAAGGTATCTTATGTTCTAGCAAAATACAACAATGAGCTTCAACATACCTAGCTTCTCAAACATTGTTGAAATCACTTTCAAAGCTAAATCCCAAGCTGTGTTGTACTCATGACCAAGCAAACTCTCTGCTGTAGTGCAAATCCGTTCAATGGGAGCTGGTTCTGACTTGCGCTTAGCACCATGTAGATTGAGTTGGTTCACCCCCTGTTTAATCATATCTTCATCTATACAATTCTGAATGAGGTGCTGCAGTGCCTCGGAAGCACCATGTATGGCTTCCTCATGCTGAAATGCAAGAACCCCTGCCAAAACAGAAATATATTGAGAGGATGATCTACTCATCAATGTAACATGTTTAAACATCAAAACTATGGAGCTTAATTTAATGAATCTTGTGCATTGTAGGTAATGAAGAAGCAGATTGAAGTCTAAAACAAATATCCTGATTTTCACTTTTTATTGTGCTCCATATATCATTCCTTCTCCTTTTTACCATTTTCACTAGTCATTAAAGTCATACCTACCCAGCATCAAGCATGCATGGTCTTTATCATACATCAATGTATACAAATGCCAACTAGCATGTATTTTAAGCTATTTATACCAGAGCATAGCCCTGGCATGACTGTGCACACCAGAACATGCTCCTAAGATGTGAACCTATCCAAGCCTATGATCAGTCACTGCCTTAAATGCATTTGTATAACACTTGAGACAGTGAGCTGTAGATTTCATCCCAAATGAAATTCTATTAGAACAAAATATCTAATATTAACATAGCCAATAAAATATAACCTTTCCCATTTTAAACTTTGTTATCTAAAAATTGTTTGCAAATAAGAAAACCTACTAGTTATGATCCTTCACAAGTCTTCACTCATCAGAAGACCTCCGTGTTCAACTTTAGTTAGCCTTTGTTAAAATGCATGAAGTATGATATTTGTCCAAGTTAGAGACTACTCAAATAGTAATCCAAAGAGCTAAGCATGTTCTTCCAAATACCAACATAGAGAAACTCACCTGCAAGTGAATGAAAAATAACAGGAAGTTTATCTGCACACAAGCTCTGGTCTAGGTCATGAACCTTCCTCATGCCATGCTGTAGTACACGTGCCGCAAACATTATGACATCTCCTGATTTCTGGTCGTCAAAAACCACCAAGCAAAGCCAACCTAATAAGTCCGCAAATCCTGACGCAGGAAGTTCTGCAGTTGGACTGATACATAGTGCATGCAAGGCACTCATGATGTGACTGGTAAGAAAAGGTTGGCGTAACTGCAGCAGCAATTGGAACTGTGGCAGAAGCTTCGAGATTACTTTTCTTGATAGAAAAGGTAGAATAACCTTAAGGGCATTAAGCATGTGTACAACTTCCATGGCTCCATTAGCACCATTAGAAGCCACCTGAGGTTTTCCTATAGTACCAACTGAATTAGATCCACCCGCTATCAGAAGAAACTGTTCAAATGATTTTTCAACTCCTTCACTGGCCTTAACTAGTAAAGAAGAACCTTGGTAACTTCTCAAAACCTCTTCCAGACACAAGTGTGCACGTTTCCTCACCTGTGTTCCAGCAATCAATGTCATGTGAGAGAATCAATGGAAAAAATCCAAACTTACTGCATCAAATGTAAACTACAAATGTCAACATGATATGCAAAGTTCAAACAGCTTGCTAATGTAAAAGTAAATGTCTGACAGCGTGCTGAAATGTATAAAGGATTCACAAAGAGTTTTGACACCTTATCCTTGATTTGAGCCTTTCAGGTTGTTTTGCAATGGTTTGCTGGAATTCCGAGGCACATATGCCCCAATCCCAATTTTGAATTCCTCATGGATCATTGAGGATATGAAGGTTTTATTAAAGTGAAGTGGAGAGACCAAGCTTGCCCCATAATGTTTGAAACTAAACAATGGCTAGGAAGAAAGTTTTGTTGTATTCTGCATGCAGAAACAGAACAAGACACAAAATTTATATAGATCATACTTTGCTATATTTCGCATGCTGCAACAAAAACAGAGTCAACAGAAAGTCCATACAGATCAGAAACGATGCCATCAACTAACCATTTTTTGAGAAAACTATTTCTTATGTGTGACATGACATTAAGGAACTTCCATGTCCAGTAGGCTGTGGTTAAGTGGTAAGTTAAGTGCTAAGTTACCAGAAACGTCCTACTAGGCTTGGGAGATGCCTATCCCTATTTTGGATTCTGAAACGGAGGGGATTCGGCACAGAAACGGCAGTGAAACATTTCAAAGAGGTAAGGATACATTTCAGGGTTTTGTGAAACGTTTCAGGAAAAGTATGCAACGTTTCAGAACAGAAAAGAAACATTTCACGTTAAAGTAGAAAGGTTTCACAGAAATCATGCTTGAAACATTTCAGAACAGAAAAGAAATGTTTCACGTTAAAGTAGAAAGGCTTCACAGAGATCGTGAAACATTTCACTCGAAAAAAAAACACCAAGCAAATCGTGACATGTTTCCCACATGCTGACTGTTTTTAACTTCTAAAGATTGATTTTTGTAATTCTTATAGGTGTAAATTGAAACCCTCGAAAAAAATACCAAGCAAATCGTGACATGTTTCCCACATGCTGATGGTTTTTAACTTCTAAAGATTGATTTTTGTAATTCTTATAGGTGTAAATTGAAACCCTAAAGGGCCCAAGACCCCTCCAACGAGTCCAATCTCCTAAACAAACTTTATACCCTCTCTCATAAACATACAGCACACTATTTGCAGCCAGCAGGCTTGTTGAGCAACCGGTTGAAAGGTTCTAGTGGTTCAGGGCTTGAGCAACGGGTGGAGCTAACAATTTTAGGTATGACCTTTCTTCTTGCTGGCAGCTGCTTGAGTCTACGGTTGTTGATTTTGCTTTAATTTGAAAGCCTCAGCCCCATCCAAAAATAAAAAATGCCCCCCTGAAACGTAAAGTCTTACTCTGAAAGTTAAAACCACATAAAATTTACTGCCCAAAAGAAGATTAACTTTGAACTTGAAGCATTGAAGTGCGAGAAAGGCACATCTACAACGTAAATCGTGGGTTGAAACTATGTTTGAAATTTGAGTTTACAACATAAGAATGCTTGTGCAAAGAACCTCTGGGACACACTTAAAATTTCTGGTCTTACAGGCTACAGCCTACAATCATTCCATTGTATCATTGATCTGTAACAACTTGGGCATGGTTTCCTGGCCAAAACTGTAGTGGAGTTTTAAATTTTAACTGCCTTCCTTGCATGAATCTGAGTAAAACAAATTGTTGTTTTTCTGTTACTGTTAAAAAAACAGAGTGTAGCATTGACAGATTTTGTACGGAATTTTTACTTGTAAGACCTCTTTCCCTCTAGTTTGTTGACTCAAACACTCAACATCACTGCTCGATAAGTGTCCCTGTGTTAATCAAGTTTTGTCTGTTCTTGTTATAATTGTTTTACTAATTCTTTATATTGTTTGCATTATGGTTTACTTTGTGGTTTAACTTTGTTTTTTTTTATTTTTCTTCGAGTCTGGCCATTTTGTTTTTACTTTTCTTGTTAGAGATAATGCAGCTGCGAGACCCATTCTCAGGGAGGAAGGCACCCTAGTCAGTTAACTAGGGTTCCTCGTCAGTTAACCAAGCAGAGTAAGTCCCTAGAAGGTACCCTAGGGCCCCCAGCAGTCTCCTAGGGTTCTTGGTTTAGGACCAAGCAGGTTGATGCCATGGCAAAGTCCCTAGCATATGGCTAGGGCCCCTATATGTCTCTAGGGTATTCTGGTCTAGGACCAGATAGTTTCTTGGTCACGAGGACCAAGCAGATTCTACATGTTGAGACAGAGACATCCTGGTCTGGGACCAGGCAAATTCTTGGTCAGGGCAAAGCAGTTCCTGCAGATGCATTCCTGGTCAGCTAACCAAGTGGATCTTGGTCAGTTAACCAAGATGATAATGTGTGATGCACTTCTCTCCTATATGAGCTAGGTTGTATCTTCAAGGGACTGGCCACCCCTTGACAATGTCAGTAGTACTTTGGGAGTAGTCAAGAGGACCAAAGGATCACATCATCCAATTTGGACATTCCTTGTATGGTGATAATAAGATCTTACAGTTATTGTATGGAACTCATGTGGACAATATACCTTGAGAGAAAAAATAAAATTTGGTTGTTTCCCCACCTTGGTCTTGTGGGTGAAATGGTTGATTCCCCACCTTGATAGTACACCTTGGTCTTGTAGGTAAAGGGGTTGTCTTCGCACTTTGTTGTGACCCCTCTTGTTGACCTATGATCTTGTGTTGACCCCTTGATTGGTCCTTATGCTAGCGCCCCCTCCTAGAGTGGTGCCTTGATCCTTCTGTTATGATGACTTACCTTTATTGTTATGACGTCTTGACCTTGGTACCCTATCCTAAGTCAACTTTATTTTATGTTATTTTCAATAACATTCCTAAAAGCTAGTGTTAGAAGGATGATCCTTCTAGAAGACATTTCAAAGTTATAAATTCAAGCCCTAACATTCATTTTGAGTATGTCTTGACAAGATTGGAGATCTGATTCAATGACTGTTCCAGGGTTTGTTGTTGCTCCTGGCTTGACGTCTAGGGTTTTGCTGCTGATAAAGTTTGTTCTTGTTGGGGCCGCTACCTTGTCTTTGTCGTTGCTTCTTGTCCAAGTGTTGTTGTTGTTGTTTGTAGCAGGTCGTGACCTTTCTTCAGTCTGCTCAAGTACCATGAGTGTTGTAGAAGGTAGTCGTGACCTCTGCTCAACCTGTTTAGGGTTGTCGTGACTTGGTTCAACCTATAGAGGGTTGTCGTGCCCTATGTTGTTCTTTCTTGGGCTGGGTCGTGACCATTGTTGATCCTTCTTGGGGTGTCATGAGCATATTTTGGGCTAGGTCGTGACTATTTGGGCTACCATGACTGTTTTGTGATTCAATCTATGGTTTGTTGGCTTTGCTGGTACATACCGCGATTATTTTGAAGTCTATTCTGTTAGGATTAATTAATCCTCCCTATACCCACATAAGTTTATATGATACATTTAGCCTAGCTTAGGAGGTCATCATCATCCACCAGTACATGGGGGACACACCTAAGGGTCAACTACTACTTACTGCACCTAATTGCATAAGTTTAGGAGCCCTAGGGACCAATCCCTACATTATAGGAGCCCACTCTGAGTGCCACTAGCAGTCACCTTCAGTTGGCTATGGTAGGTAAATAGCCATGTTGCACGGGGACCCGTCCCCCCTAAAATTTCCCACGTTCCCGACGTTCCTGCATTCCGAGGACTTTGGAACTCCTCGGAAACGTCCCCAAATGGCCAGGGACTCCATTGAGGACTCGAGGACTTTTTCGTCGTACCCTAAACGTACCCCAAAAAATAGTGGACTTTTCAGTGGCGTCCCCGAAGTCCCTAGACCAATCGAGGACTCCCACGCGTCCCCTTTCCTGTACATTAAAAAAAAATTTAATCAAAATTTAAAAATTTAAAAACTTAAAACCCTACCCTTCATTTATGCTTAGATAGACTCTTCCTTTTGCTTATGAATTTCAAGTTTTAAACTTTAAAGACTAAAATATTTATGTGATTACATTTGTAGACTTTAGTCTTTTATGTTTCTTGAATGATTCATAACTCTTAACTTTTAAATTGAAATTGAAATTTTTATGTTTTTGAATTTTTCAATTTTTTTATAAAGTTTACATGGCAGATATTTTAATTTCATGCTGCAATCATGTTCTGATTTTTCATTTTTACGACTCATTTATCTCAATCAAAGGCTGCAAACATGTATGTTTTGATGTTTCATTGTTGTATAATAAAAATTCATGGAAGCTATTTTAATATTCTGTTGCAAAGATTTTTTATTTTATGATTTATCTCAATGTAAATAATTTTTATTTTTAATTTTATATATATATATATTATTTTTTTATTTTATATTATATAATTGTCGTCCCCAACCTGTCGTCCCCTGAAAAATTGGGGGTGCACTCTAGCCGTCCCGGAAATTCGTCCCCTATGTCCCCCCATCCCCGAGACCAATGCAACATAGGTAAATAGTCATGCTCAGTTATGCTTCAGTTACAATCAGTTAGATCACAGTCAGTTAGATTAGCGTTAGTTTGCATGATTCATGGGAGTGTAGGCACCTTTATTCACCTGCCATCAATAGTTAATTGATTGTAGACTGATTTAGTTATCCGGAGTTAACTAGTGAACTCCAGTTGTGATTATTTCCACACTGAGTTAGCTAACCAATCAGTTTGAGTTGGTGAATTTAAATGTTATCCACAGTATTCGAATTCTATTTATTGTACTACCATTGTATTACTAATTAATTAATGAAAATTAATGTTATGATAATCTAAGCAATACTTGTCCGATTTGTGTGAAATTTCTGTCATGAATCCATTGTTCAGTTTACATTGATTTGATAATTCCACTGCATACTTGTTTTCAGATAGCTCTCATTTTGGCTTGTAGATCTATGGTTCATAAAATTTAACATGGTATCAGAGCCTATGTTCAGGCCAAGAGCAAACCTTTGAAACTTCCATGCTTGCACCAGAAGCAGCTGAGTTTCCACATAATTCCTGGAATCAATGCATTGCTTCCTCTGGAATCTGTCCAAAGAAGTCTATCCAAGAGTGACGGACTCTATAAAAGTGCACATGTCGAGGTGGAATGGTTTGAACTGACAAATGTTTGCGAATTGAAGTTTCTTTTGCAGTTAATTTGCAGGTACCTATGTAGCTCTTGAAGATTTGTTGATCAGCATACAGTGAAATGGAGTATTCAGCTCCTCTGTCACCTAGAATCCTTACACACTTCAATTACATTGATTGGAGGGCAGATATGCAGATTGCCTTGCACAACAAAGGCATGTTTAGGATGACAACGAGAAGAGAAATCGGGCCCCAGCAGTATGTTAAGAAATCCAAGTTTCTGAATAGGCTAGATGAAGCCTTCGGCTTCATGTGCATCCACATCTCGAGGGAGTTGTTGTTCCACCTTGAGGGACTCAAAACTCCAAAGGAAGTATGGGACAAGCTTGACTCTTAGTTTGGAAAACAAGATGAGCTTAGAGGCCATATTCTGAAGAATGAGCTCATTGCACTCCACCTCAGCAACTTCAAGACATTTCAGCAGTTCTTCTCGAAATACAAAGCCCTAGTCTTGCAATGCAAGCAATATGGGATAGAGGAAGGATGCGCAGCTTGTACTGTCAATTCTGAGTAAGCTTGGCTCATAATTCTCAGTCTTTGTATCCACATTCCAATCCAAAAGATTATCCATCCCAAATTGGAAAATGCCTTCTCTAGATGCATTTGCAGAGTCATTGATCCAGGAGCAAGACAAATTGATTCAAATGGGAGGGCTCAATGCCTCCAAGAGTCAAGCCCTCTTAGTTGGAGACTCTAAGAAAAGCAAAAGCTAAAGGGAAGCAAAAAGGAAAGAAGAATAAAAATGTTGATTCGAAGTCAAAGGAGAAGCATAACTCTTTTGATGGAGCCTCGGGATCCAAAAAGAACAAGAACAAGAAATTTGAGAAAGCTAAGAGCTCCTATTGTATGAGGGGCTTTCATCCAAAGAGCCAGTGCATGAAGAAAACTATTGACGAGCTATCAAAACTCTTTGAACAGAACAATATTTCCCTTCCACAAAGTGCAAAGAAGTCTAAAGTTGGACAACAGACAGAAGAACATGAGAGCTACCATGCCTTGAAAGCAAGCTTCTCTCGGTCAAAGGCTTATATGATTGATTCAGCAGCATCCAACCACATGGTTGCTTCCAAAGAATCCTTCACCTCTCTAGATCTCTTAGGAGGACCTAGCATTCACATGGGGGATGATTCACAGATCCCAGCTATAGGGAGAGGTTCTATTAAAACCCAACATTGAGAGTTCAAAAATGTAATCTATATGCCCTCTCTTGCAGCAAATTTGTTATCTGTATATCAGATGACACATACTGGCTAACCAAAGCGAGTGGTATTTGGTCCTGACTCAATGGAGATCTCAGATATCTCAACTAGGAAGATTATAGCGAAGGGTGTTGCAATCCATGCCTTCTTACACTTCATGCCATACTCAGATCCACTACAATCTCAGCTATCATTCGAAGCAGATAAAGGTATAAAATCTCCTTTATTTCCATTTGCAGATACATATTTATTGTCTAATGTTTCAAATTCAGAAGATGAGGAAGGAGATCAACATGATCTTGATACTGAGATTACACCTCAAGAAAATCTAGATCTAGATCTAGCATCTATTCCAACTCAAAAGTCTAAATGGGCCCAAACGCTCATTATAGCAGTTGGGCATGTTGTTGGGAATCGAGACGATAGAAGAAGAACAAGGTCCCAGTATCAGAATGAGCATGTTGTGTTAGAGCAATTAATCTACCTTAGTACAATGGTCTTACACCTAGGAGGCATTTTCATTTGCCTTGTACCTATGTTGTATGATCCTACTTCAGTTATACTAATCAATATTGGTCAAATAGGTGTTTTTGGCTCATTAACTCACAGTTGAGGCGCTCCACTTTGATCATCCTGACATTCCAAGTGCCTGCATTGATTACAAACCACTTATGCTTTGACTAAGGGCGCTAGTGTGTGAATGTGGCTATTTTGTGGACTTCTTGGTCATTTATTGGCTCCTAGAGACTCTCCCACTCACACATGTGTACACCCATGCATTGCATGCCTGCATTTATGCCTCCTTACATGTTCACACATGTATCTGTGACTGTTTGGTTAGGTTTGGAAGCCTATTGGTCAACCTAGGGGGGTTTAGGGGTCAAATCCTAGCCTGGCACTTGTATGCATTCACATGGCCTCCAAGGGCTCACGAATTTTCCCCAATGTATTATAAATATGTACTATACTCATCTACAAGATGTACACTAATAGAAAGATCAGTTATTGGCACCATTCAAATGTGTTATTTCATTCTCTTTTGTTGTTCTCTTGCATATTTTGTCAAATACTTTGATTGTGAATATTGCTCTAGCTCCTAGATCTCACTATGAAGCAATTCTCACATGGTATCAAAGCTTTGTAGAGCTGAAAAGAAATCTAGAGGGGTTTCAATTGTTGTTTAGGGCATATTTCCAGAAAATCTAAGTGTTTGCATTGCAGGTTATACAACGTTCACACAATGCGCAAGCAGAATGGAGCAGACTCGAGTATTGCTAACCCCATTCAACTATTTTGAATGGAAGGCCAAAATGGTGATCCAGCTGAGGTCGAAAGGCCTGTATAAAGTCACCATGGGGACTGAAACCGAGCCCAACTTTGCTGTGCAGAAAGCTAAGTATTTCAATAGACTTGATGAAGCATTTGGTATGCTCTGTCTCAGTACTTCGAGGGATCTCCTCTTTCATGTAGACAATCTTGGCACACCCAATGAAGTTTGGCTCAAGCTTGAGTCATTATTTGGGAAGACTGGTGAGATGAGAGGCCATCCACTCGAAAATGAGCTAATCTCACTAAGTCCAGCTCACTATGAGACCATCCAAGGCTTCTTTACCAAGTTCAAAGCGATAGTGCTTCAGCTAAAACAGTGTGGCATAGAGAAGAAAGATGGTCATCTTGTCTTGTCCATCAATTCTAAGTATTATGTGTTTGTTTCGACATTCCACTCGAGCAAGCTTACAGCTAGAAATTGGAGGATGCTTGCGCTAGCAGACTTCATGGAGTCTTTGACTCAGGAGCAGGACAAGCTAGTTCAAATGGGTATCATCCAATCCACCAAGGATCAAGCCCTTGTTGTTGGTGTATCAAATCAAGTCAAAGGCAAGAAGAAAGATTTGAAGCAAAGAGAGAAAGAGGAGAAGCATTCTAGTACATAAAGCTCTAGTTGCACTGATGGGAGTTCAAGATCCAGAAGGAGGAAGAACAAGAGAGAGAGACCCACATGTGGTTATTGTAGAGGTTCACATCTTGAAAGATCTTTCTTCAGAAAGAAGATGGACATCATGACCAAGCCCCTTGATGAGAACCATATTGATCTTTCAGAATTTGCAAGAGGATGGGAGCGCAAGCAAGGAAATGGTAAGCCTGCACATGCTTTGTATGCATGGGAGAAACTCATTTCTGATATCTTTGTTTCTGATGGCTTTGTTTCTGATTTACCTTCTGATATATCAAAATCTAAAGCCTCCATCCCTTCCTTAGAAGAAACCCCAACCAGTTAACCAAAGCTTCCTCCAGAAACTAGTCATTTTTCACTAGTTTTTGATGTGCCTTTTGAAAGCTCTTTCCCAATCCAATCAGATCTTTCCCATTCTGATTCTAAAGGTGATATACAGGTTGATATACAGCTTATGACAATCATAGACTCATTTCCCCAGCCATCTCATGACCAAAAGACCCGACAACCCTCAAGTTCACTAGTTGGAAAATCTCAAAATTGCCTAGTTTCCAATGCTATGTCACTTGTGTATGTTGCTTTTATGTCTTGTATGTCTTTCATTGGTTGGACAACCATGTCATTGGCCTTCATGGGACTGTTGTTCCATATGTCTGGACTTGCTTTTACCATCCATGGTTCAAATTTCAAGTCTCCAAACCCTCCAGGTTCGCTCAACTGTCAATGTGATCTAGTTGCTCACTCTTCTCTCTATGGACCCATTCGCTCATGGAGACACCATACCTCTAATATTTTATGTTGTATATGACATATAATCTGATATTTCAGAGCCTCGTGAGCTTTGTTACAGATTTATGAAGGTGCTTCATCAAATTGGGAAGAAGATTCATGATTTTATGCATGATATGGCAACTACACATGAGGCAAATTTTGTTGAATCTTTTGATGTTATTTGGGAAAGAGTTTGCAGAGATATATTTTCCATGATTGCTCATGCTTCTAGATCAGAGTATGCTTGCAGCAAAAGACATTCTTATGATGCTCCTCCATCATCAAATGATGACCATCAAAGGGCCTCTCCACATGATCTTTGTCTACAGCTCTTTGATGCATTGATGGATGATCTTGGCATCCACAACATCTTCACCAAGTCCATCACCAAGAAGTTGTTCTCTCAACTCATTCAAGTGAAGAAGAGGACCTATTGAAGACATTTTGTATCATCTCAATTATGTCCATTTTTTTTTTGTCCCATGAGGTTTTCCTCCTTACCTCAGTTACATGGACTAATAAAATTTTGTTGTAAAAGGTGACTTGTGCCTTAGTTGCCAAGGCCTTAATAAATCATTTTGTATAAGATGTACTAAGTTAGGCTTAAGGGGGGGGGTTGTTAGAGCAATTAATCTACCTTAGTACCATGGTCTTACACCTAGGAGGCATTTTCATTTGCCTTGTGCTTATGTTATATGATCCTACTTAGGTTATACTGATCAATATTGGTCAAATAGGTGTTTCTGGCTCATTAACTCACAGTTGAGGCGCTCCACTTTGATCATCTTGACAGTTGAGGCGCTCTAGTTTGATCATCCTGGCATTCCAAGCACCTGCATTGATTACAAACCACTTATGCTTTGACTAAGGGTGCTAGTGTGTGAATGTGGTTGTTTTGTGGTCTTCTTGGTCATTTTTTGGCTCCTAAATACTCTCCCACTCACACATGTGTACATCCATGCCTGCATTTATGCCTCCTTACATGTTCACACATGTATTCGTGAATATTTGGTTAGGTTTGGGAGCCTATTGGTCAACCTAGAGGGGTTTAGGGGTCAAATCCTAGCCTGGCACTTGTATGCATTCCCATGGCCTCCAAGGGCTCACGAATTTTCCCCAATGTATTATAAATATGTGCTATACTCATCTACAAGATGTACACTAATAGAAAGATCAGTTATTGGCACCATTCACATGTGCTATTTCATTCTCTTTTGTTGTTCTCTTGCATATTTTGTCAAATACTTTGATTGTGAATATTGCTCTAGCTCCTAGATCTCACTATGAAGCAATTCTCACATGTTGCACTATCCCATACAGATCCACTTCTCCCATAGAGGTGTTTCATGATGATGGGATCATATCCTCAATCATTCAAAAAGGCTTGCCATGATCCAAGATGGCAAGTAGTTATGGATGAGGAATTTGATTCGCTACAAGACAACAAAACTTGGGAGCGTGTCACCTTGCCTCTTGGGAGGAAATTAGTTCAGCACGAATGGGTCTACAAGACCAAGATAGCATCTGATGGAACCACAACCAAGTACAAGGCTCGGTTGGTGGCAAAAGGATACTCACAAGTCCATGGGTTGGACTACAATGAGACATTCGCTCCAGTAGCAAGAATGGACTCCATCAGACTAGTCTTGGCAGTTGCAGCTTCAAAGAGGTGGGAGGTAAGTCACATGGATGTGAAGAGCGCCTTCTTCCATACTGACCTGAAAGAGGAGATCTACATGAAACAGCCTGAGGGGTACATTGAGGATTCATCCTTAGTCTACAAACTGAGGAAATCTCTCTATGGGCTCAAACAAGCCCCAAGGGCATGGTATTCCAAGATGGATGCCTTTCTCATGTCACAAAAATTTGATAGATGCGGATTTGACTACAATGTTTACATGCAGAAGAAAGAGGGCTCATTATTGTTGATTGTCCTATATGTGGATGACTTGCTCATTACTAGAAGCTCTGTTGTTGGATTGAGAAGCATCAAATCAGCTTTGAATAGAGCATTCGCTATGACGGATCTAGGACTGTTAAGATAGTTCATTAGTCTCGAAGTAAGTCAAAGGACTTCGAGAATCATGATCTCACAGTCTAGATACTCATCAGATTTGCTTTACAGATTCCACATGGAAGACTATAAAGCAGCCCCTTTTCTCTTCCTATCTGGCATCAGGCTAAAAGAAGGTGGTTCTACACCATTAGTTGACAACACTCTTTTCAGACAACTCATTGGGAGCCTTCTATACCTCACACATTCAAGACCAGATATATCCTATGCTGTGAGTGTTGCTGCCAGATACATGCAGGAGCCACATGAGTTGTACTGGAAGGTAGTAAAGCACATCTTGCACTATGTGCAGGGTACTAGAGACTATGGGATCCATTATATAGTTGATGCACAATGAGATCTCATTGGCTTCACAAATTCAGACTGGGCTAGAGATGGGAATGATAGAAAATCCACTTCAAGTTTTGTGTTTATGTTGGGATTTGGGCCAATTTGTTGGTCCAGTAAGAAGCAAGCAGCTCTTGCACTCTCTTCACTAGAAGCAGAATATAGGGGGATTGTGAATGCATCTATCCAGGCAGTTTGGTTGCATGGCATCTTGACAAAGTTTGAGATTCGCACTTCACTTTCAGTAGACATCTATTGTGACAACCAGAGTACCATAAAGATATCCGGTGATCCACTCCAGAAGCAGCGGACGAAGCATATTGAAGTTCACATGCAATACATTCGGGAACTAGTGCATGATAAGACTATCACACTGCATTACTTCCCTACAGAGGAGCAAATTGCAGATTTTTTACCAAGTCCTTCATATAAAAGAGATTTGTTACCTCAGATCTCTTCTCGGTGTAAACGCTTGATTCATTGTTTTCTGATCACCTGCTTATTTTGAGAGGAGGGTTCCGATGAGGTTTTCCCCATTTTGCTTGTTCATTTAACAATATTTTATTTCATTTAGATTGTATGGGTGACTTTTGGCCTAGTTGCCAGGGCCCAAGTTGTCCAAAGTTAGGATTAAGGGGGGGTTGTTAGGATTAATTAATCCTCCCTTTACCCACATAAGTCTATTTGATACATTTAGACTAGCTTAGGAGGTCATCATCATCCACCAGTACATGGGGGACACACCTAAGGGTCATCTGCCACTTACTGCACTTTGATTGCATAAGTTTAGGAGCCCTGGAGACCAATCCCTGCATTATAGGAGCCCACTCTGAGTGCCACCAGTAGTCACCTTCAGTTGGTTGTGGTAGGTAGATAGTCATGCTCAGTTATGCTTCAGTTACAATCAGTTAGATCAGAGTCAGTTAGATTAGCGCCAGTTTGCATGATTCATGGGATTGTAGGCGCCTTTATTCACCTACACTCACCTACCATCATCAGTTAATTGATTGTAGATTGATTTAGTTATCCATAGTTAACTAGTGAGCTCCAGCTGTGATTATTTCCACACTAAGTTAGCTAACCAGTCAATTTGAGTTGGTGAATTCAAATCTTATCCACAGTATTCGAAATCTATTTATTGTACTACCATTGTATTACTGATTAATTAATGAAGATTAATGTTATGATAATCTGAGCAATGCTTGTCTGATTTGTGTGAAATTCCTATCATGAATCCGTTGTTCAGTTTACATTGATTTGATAATTCCACTGCATACTTCTTTTCAGATAGCTCTCATTTTGGCTTGTAGATCTATGGTTCATGAAATTTAACATATTATGTGGGTGTGTTCTTGCTGGTGCCTACCGTGACCTTTGTTGAGCCTGATAGGGTTGTCGTGATCCCTGTTTAACTTGCTGTAGCAGGCCGAGCCTGTTTAAAGGGTGCCTTTGCCCCTTTTCAGCCTCCTTGAGGCTGCTACTGCTGTGTATGAAAGTGACATTGTCTTTGTGTAGGTGTTGCTCCAGTTTGAGGGTGCTAGTGTATGGGTTAAGGCTGCCTCTGCAAAGTTGAAAGGTGTTATTGTTTGATTGATGTATGACTGTCCTAAAGACTGTCATTTATTGCAGCAAGGGTTTGAAATTTTTATCCTCATTTGTGGACGTTTTGATTAGCACCTTGAGGTTTGTACTTGTCTAACTCTACCCTACAGCAACCTATCTCTCTCTCTCTCAGGTATATGTCCACTGATCGTTTGTGACTTGTCTCCTAAGAAACAAAGACTGATCTGAAAATATATCTGAGTATAAGGAAGGTCTAAACCAGCATTGTTTTTTCCTTTACTGATGCTAGTTGTTAGTTTTGTTTAACGTGTTCATTGGTAAATCTTTTATTACTGCTGCAGTTCTTTATTGTCCTTGTATGCTTCAACTTTAACACAGGGACCTTTGGGAGTGTTAAAGTTGAAAAAGATGAAAATTATGCTTTAAATTTCTCTTACCATCGTTACAGCTGGACTATTTTTGTTTTCAGTGCTAGCTTAGAAATTTTATTTTTACATTAAGGTATAAATTTTTAAATTTTCTGCTTCAAACCCTAACTTAACCCCAATTTTAACATTTCTCACAGGCCCAACATGGATATAGTCTTACAATCTACAGCCTACAGGCTTAATATGGATATGTATTATCATTATGAAACCCAAGATTGGCCTATGGATTTGAACCCCCTAGTAGTTATATTTTACTATGAATCAACACTTAGTAAAAACTAAACAGCAGTTAGTAAACTGTTAGAACAACAGTTAGCATATTCCTGAATTGTTAAAACTGTAACAGATTAACACTAACAGCCACAGGCTAACAGCATATTAATAATTAGAATTTATAACTGTACTCTGTTACAGACTAACACTGTAACAGCATATTGATATTTAACATCATAGCATGCCCATCTTAAAATCTTGAATTTCATTTTAAATTTTCTCATTCTAATTTTAATTTTTTATATTTGTTTTCTTGGTATCACAGGCTACAACTATTATTTGTGTATTCATCATGAAATCATCATCTGGAAATGTTGCAGTAGAGTTTTTTAATCTTGAATTATTTAACATCATAGCATGCCATTCTTCGAATTTCATTTTGCATTTTCTCGTTCTGATTTTGATTTTCTATATTTGTTTTCTTGGTATCACAGGCTACAACTATTATTTGTGTATTCATCATGGAATCATCAACTGAAAATGTTGCAGTAGAGTTATTTAATCTGCCACTAAGGAGAAAAAAGATTCTAATCTCCTCTTTGGAAATATGTCACTGTTGTGGGAAAGATCCAAAGATGGGATTATTAATATGGATTTGTAATGAATGTCAAAAGGAATTTAAGGCATCCTACACCCGGGTGAAAGCACATTTAAGTTTTTAACCGATCTGAAGAACAATGGAACCCAGGTATGCACTGGCCCGCCTAATCCGGATGGGGCAGATGGAAAGGGTTTGAGCAAATAAAATATTTCAAAATATAAGAAAGAACAAGATGAGCCAGATGTTAAAGCTATAGATTCAAACTCTGCCTTCCAATTGAAACAACCAACCAGATTGGGAGTAGCTTCATCAAGACCTCCATTAACCGTCGTGAAATCAACACTCCTTTCAAGCAGTCTAATTTGGGACCGCTTGAAAAGAGCTTTAATAATGATGCTCAGGTGACAGTAAATGAAGATATACGTCGATGCATTATGCAAATGGCCTTGCTTTTAACCTATTGCAATCCCCTTACTAGGAAGCAATTTAAAGAGCAGTTAATTAAGCCCCAAAAGGGTACAAGCCCCCTGGCTATGAGAAGGTCCACACTACACATTTGAAAGTTGAAAAGTTACGTTTGTAGGGTGCCTTGAACAGCATTCATAATTCATGGCACATTTCAGGGATGTCCATCATTTATGGTGGATGGAAAGATCACAGGAAAAGGCCAACAATCAATGGGACTGGTCAAAACCCTAAAGGGGAAATGTTTTTGAATGCAATTGATTGTGAAGAGGCGCAAAAATATGCTAAGTTCATTGCTGATATTTTGATTGAAGCAATTGAATCTGTGGGGACAGAAAATAAATGCTGTCCAAGTCATAATGGACAACGCAAAGGTGTGTAGAGCAGTGGGCCTAATTGTTGAAGACAAATATCAACACATCTTTTGGACCCCTTGTGCTATACATTCAATGAACCTCCTGTTGAGCAAGAAGGGAACCCAAATTGGGTGGACTGGACAAATTTTTTAAGAGATGATGAAATTCAAGGCTTCATCACATGTTCCAGGCCATTTATCAGGAATTTGTGAAGTAAGAGCTTCTTAAGGTACCTAAAGTTTGTTTCATATTTTCTAGGATTCTAAAATTTAAATTCCAATCAATTATCTCAATTTTTATTTTGGAAAAACAATGATTCATGAACCATAATAGATAAGATATGCAATCTAGATTCTAGATTCTAAATTTTGATTTAACGGAATCTTGGCACTTGCAAGATGCAGAGACCTGTTTTGCCTCTCACATCATAGTATTGATGAGGCTTACGCAAGTGGAAGAAGCCTTACAATCAATGGTATGCAGTTCTACTTCTCTTTGGACTAAATGGAGGCAATCCCAGACTGAAAGAGCACAGGTAGTCAAGAGGATGGTTGTTAATGAAGAATGGTGGACCCTGGGATAGGGTGGAGTACCTCTTGGCATTTTCTAAGCCAATTGTGGATTTGCTAAAAATGCTGTCATAACTAGACCTGGTTTGGGAGAGGCGTATGAGGGCATTAACTCCATGATAGAGAAGATAAGGGAAGTCATCAATGCCAAGGAACAAGACCTAGATGAAATTTTTTACAATGAACTAAAAAACATTAATCAAGAGGTGGAACAAGATGACCACCCCATTACATCTTTTGGCCTATGCATTAAATCCCAAATATTATTTTGCGCAGTTGCTGAGTGATCCAAATAGAACTGCACCAAACAAGAACCTATAAGTGTCCCAAGGGTTTAAGAAAGCTTTTAGAAAACTATTTCTCGACCCCAATATAGGGATATAGGGGTTCAGAATCTTCAAATTTGTACTAAATTTTCTCATTTTGTGGGATCCGGGGGTTTCAGTGCAAATGTTGAGGCTATGCGGGACAACATCTCACTAACTCCAATTGATTGGTGGAACTTCCATGGCGGCGCCAAATATCCAAAAATTGGCAGTTAAAATCCTGTCACAAGTTGCTAGTTCCTCATCGACAAAGAGGAACTGGAGTACACATGGCTTCATCAATTCGGTGAAGTGAAACAGTTAAGCTCCAAGAAGGCTGAGGAACTTGTGTATGTACACTCCAACCTGCGCCTCTGCCAAAGTTGGTTAACTTGGATATGGCATTGAATGACATGTCTCATCTTAATTTGTTTGATGAGGAAGCACCAACAATTGCATCTTCAAGTGGACATGGCAACAATCTTCGTAGTTCTGAAGAGGATGAACATGATGATGTGGAGCTTTGTTGCATGGGCGAAGACTATTTGATGATGTGAATATAATTTGTAATAATTTTTAAGTTAACTTTTGAACAATGAACATTGAATATGATAGTAGGTTGTCCACTCATTTTGCAATTTGTAGTGTGCATCTATTAATTAAAGTATGTAAAAAATTTAAAAGTTTGCATAGTATCGTACACACACGTAAATATATGTGATTTCCCCACCATATCATATCCGGGTTATTTGAAAATTTGTTGCATCTGTTTCCCATTACCATGTCGTATAGCGCAACTTAGGTTAAGTGAGACCTTTAATGCCAGAGACGTGGGTTCAATCCCAAAAACACATGTCGTGTTAATGAGGCAAATGATTGTGCTATATAAGTATAGAGTTAACTAAGCCTATACAGTTTGACTTGGGTATTGGATCTTCCATTTGCACGACCTCGATGACTATGACAGAATAGACACCCTGACTATCTAAGCCAATGGCAAAGCCCAGCCATTATAAAAACAACGTTATTGGTCTAAGCGCATACTTAACTGCACCTATATGGTTTGCTCTGGGTAATAATTCTTTCATGTCGAAGTAAGGATGATTTTGATGGAATAGATGCTCTGACTATTTAAGCAAGAGGCAGAGCACACACTTTGTTAACAATATGCGATTTTTATAAATTAAAATCAAGGTGCTTTCATTGGATTTCTGAGTTGCCCAAGACCTCGTTTAACAGTAATCTTATACAAAGTACTCAAGTTGAGCATTGAAGATACCTTGGGACGACGGTCGGTTGAAAAATTGAGCAATATACCATACGCAGGCTCAATAGGCGTCCAGTTAGACTTGTCCCCAGTAGTGAGCAAGTACGAAATACACTTCATACCGAACTTGGCAGCCCCTGCAGATACAGAATTCCTCTTGAGAATTTTAACAAGACTGTCGAGTGTGACCATCCATTTGGATCTTAGAACAGCCTGCGAAACACTGGGCAAAACCATGGATAGGAAGGTGCAAAGGGCCGCGGCAACGGCCTCGTCGTCGGCCGCAGAGGACTGGTCGATCGCTTGACGCTCCAGAGACGTCATGGTGGCTGCAAAATACGCAGTGGGGGAGGGCGGGAGATTTTGGTCTTTGAGTACCTGAGCCATGGCCTCCACTGCGGCGCAGAGATGTCTGTGTTCCGGGGCCTGTGAGTTTCGAAACCTCGACGTAACGGTTGCGCCGAGATCCTCCTGGTCCTCGCAGGGCATAGGAAATTCGTCGACATCGTCGCATTCCATTGTTGCCAAAACCATGATGATGCTCTGTTGAAGACGATGAAAATACCAAGAAGATGAAGATCCAGAAACAATAGTACTAGGGTTTTAGTATCATCAATAACAGAACAGACTATACATTAACGTTGAACTTTTAAAAGTTTAATGTTAGAGGCTAAATTCTGTTAACGGACTATAGTTAGCTTTAAGGCCGCCCTTAAGCTCAAGTAAATTTATTAGTAGAGCTAATTTGTACTCACTTATTTATTAGTAGAGCTAATTTGTACCCACCCAATAAAGTAAGTTAAGTGTTGCAAATAAGTAAATTTGTTTTGTATAATTGCATGAATGATCTATTATTTATGCATTGTTGAGAGTTATTCATCATCAAACGAGAGTCTATCCATCTATATTTATAAAATATATTTTATTTTTATTTTATGTTTGTTTATTTCGAATTTGGAACTATTGTCATAAAAAATCAATATGGATCATGCAATTTAAAAAAAACATAGGTGCTAGTCTACCCCAAATTCTAAGATATAAACACCTATTGGTGTAATAATCATGTTTCAAGTATATTTTATTTACTTAAAAAATAATAAAGAGTAGCAATTTATCTAAGTGTAAAGGTTTTTGTTTTTTCATGTGCTTCATTGTATTTATTTACGCTCATGCATGCATCATAAACAATAAAAATGGTTATTGGATTATGCATCATAATCAATATCGATGAATTTACATTAAATATCATTTGTGAAATGCGGGAAAGTCTATAGAGGTTTCGTAATGCATCTTCGATTGGTGGAAGACAAGTTGATAAGGGGACTTAGATAAGAAACCAATGGAAGACAACCATCTTGCTCGGACACATGCGATGGCATGACGAGCAAAAAAGGTGAAGAGGGCATGGTGAACCAAGGTTAAGTGCATGATCTCCAAATGTGAGCAGTTGGATGCCCTTGCCTTAGCGGAGTGCCAGGAGCCCACGCCAAGGAGGGTGCGCCCTGCATGAACCCCACATGGAAGTCATTATCATCAGAGCGCCCAAAAGTGAGGAAGGCATGGGGCGTGGAGTGCCCATGTGTAAGTGTGAAGCATGGACAACCAAGAGAGATGGAGCGACCAATGGATGTGGCTTGAGGCAAGGCAAAAAAAATGGAAGTTTGGCAAAAGAAAGCGACCAAGTGACAGAGCGCACTTTGGCAGGCTTATTGCAATCGATAATAGGTGAGTGGGTGTTGCAAAAGGCAAACCTTTGGTTGCAACAAGGGTAAGGTAGAGACGAATTGGGGGTAAACTTTGACAAGTTTGTTGTAACTTTGTAACAAAGCAGTTATTGTTCTGTGCACACTCTAAATTTGTTGCCAGTTGGGTGCACTCCATGTTGTAACCATTTCACTTGTATTATTAAAACTTAGGTGCACCTATTTGGTGTCGTGTTTACTTCTGATGTTCTTGTTTACTTGTGTGGTTTTTATGTTCTAGGCATGAATATAATGGCTAAGTAATGGATAACTAATAAACACCTAAGTAAAACAGTGAAGGTGTGGTCTAGAATTCTTTACACTAGGGTGACCAAGTCACTAGTTGTGAAGCTAGGTAGTGTCGCACTACTAGAAGAGAAGATGAGACCTTTGGTGTTAGGTTAGATATCTAGTCTTGTGACAAGTGGTATCAGGGCTGATAACTTTGGTGCTCTTCACCATAAAAAGGTGAGGGAACACCCCTTGGGATTGGTTGGAGCCAACAGTTTAGGCAACCTCGGGCAAACAGCTCAAGCATCCTAGACAGTTTAATGAAAAGTAATGGTTCGCAAGCATGGTGAAAGGTGATTCTTTGTTGTTTTACCTTAACTTCCACATTGCAATATTTTGGACTTAGAAATACACTTCAAGTCTCAAGAAGGTCAAACCTCATTAAGGTCATGACATGAGAAGCATGAGAAAGACAAGTCATGGGAAACCAAGTTGAAAGTTGCGAAAACAAGTTTGGAGCAAGGGGTGCATGAGATCCAACATATGTTTTAGGATCATGAGCAAAAGATAGAGCATAACATCTTGCGAAGAAGGGCTCGAAGTCAAAATTATTGTTATAGCAGACCAAATGAAAGCTTGGGAGTTGGCCAAGATAGGGTCGCTTGGAGAAGCAAGCGACACCAAGGACATTATGACACTACAGCCAAAAGAAACCATGAAGGGAAGCATGTTGGTTGCATGCCTTAGACAACCAAGTCAATTTGCAGAGAAGGATCCTCTAAAGGAAAGGTTGGCAGCTCAAGTGTGACTAGCTTTGGAGATAAGAATTAGATGTGGGAAGAGTCCAAGGGTAGCATACCTCTGACATGGAGTTGAGGACCTTGCTATCAAGTCTAGATGAACTCATGGAAAAATATCATGAGCACAGTTCATATGATGAAGATTAGCATGGATTTTTTTTATGAATGCAATTGTCTTTGGGTTGAAGGTAGCAACATCGGTAGACATTGGTGCCACACACAATTTTGTTAGTGAAAGAACCCCTATTGCACTTCATATAAAGTCTAATAGTAGTAATTATGTGATTAAGTTGGTAGATGCAGCGATGAAGTCAGTAGTTGGAGTGGTTCATGTAGCATCGATAAAGCTTGGGAATTGGTTTGGTAGATTAGACTTGATAGTGGCTTTGTTGGATGACCATACCATCATCCTAGGGTAATACTTCCTCAATCTTGCCAAAGCAGTACCAATTCCTTACAAGAATAATTTGGTCTTCTTGGATGAAGCCACGACTTGGAGCATGATGATGACAACAAGAAGGAAGATGGGATGAATGCCTAGACTATCAACCATGAAGTTGTTTGAGACAACCAAGGAATCGTGGACAGACCTTACAACGTCGCACAATAGTTGAAAGTAATGGGGTTGGGAAAGAAGATCTTAGGTGCAACAGACAACATAATTCACTTGGAAAATACGTTGTCAGCATTGGAAACTTGAGCAGGATCGATTTCAAGGTGGACCAAATAGTTGGGTGTTTTTGTTAACTAGGAACAAAATGTTGGAGACATGACAAAGCTAGCACCAATAGAGGTTGTAATATATGTATCAGGATATTCTCGAAATTTATCTCAATTGAATAGTTCAATAGAAAATAGTTCCATGTTGGATAATTATACAAGAGTAAATATGAATATGAATGATGAATTTACAATGATAAAGTAGCATGTATATATAGGCCTTACATAGTGACTATTCACTAAGAGATATGTCCCTTAGTTAACCTAATTAATTTATATCATTATTATGTATTAATGATAATTATCTAATTTTCATTTGTTGCATTGTCTTCCCCTTAACATGCTTTGTCATCAAAGCATAGTTTATTGTAAGACTTTGTCCACTTGCTCGTAATGAATTTTCATGATGTTGTGAGTTTGAAACTACAATACTTGATGAAACCAAGTGGTATAATATTCAGAGTCCTGAACTAATGTGTTGCATTTGTTGGGGTCATGATCCATCCCAAAATTACCTTCATTGGAACTATTTAATGAATTGAAATTCTGATTTTAGGCAACATACATTAAAACGGAGCTAACGCGAGCACAAGGAAGGGGCCAATGCTAACAATACACTAGCGACAGTAAGAGATGGGAGGAAAGAGGTTTCAGGGTCATGGAGGTGACCCGCAATTGCAAGCTATAAGATGCAACTAGCCAAGAGTAACACCTCAAGATAGATGGTATTAAGGATTAAATTTAGTTTTAGGCACACATTGGGTGATTTGGACGAGACGAGGAGAAGGACGCAGCCCCTTGAGGGCCGAGGCTGTTCTGACAGCATGAGCGTTAGATCCAAGATAGGCCAGATCTAGAGGCTGCATGCAATCAGATTGGCTGTTGCTGAGCTAGTCGATTAGTTGTTGGAAGCTGTGGAGGCCCTCTCCCATGAATCCATGCTTTGAAGTTGGCCCGAAGTGGGTGGGGCTTTAAGATGGTAGAGGAGGTAGGCGATGAATCCTTGCCTACCTGTTCGGAAGCCTTCGATAGGCTAATCACCAATCATGCCAAGCGATCAGGCAAACGAGAATTGCCTAAGTTTGTTAAGCGAATAGAAGATGTGCCGGAGGTAGCCCTTCCCCCGAAAAAAACGATCTGGGTTGCCCTGTCACTGGCAGACCGAGCTTTGATCGGGCAGTTCACATGGTTGTGTCCCTCACCCAAAACCACTGATAGCTGGGTCCAAAGGAACTGGCGACCGCTAATATCCAAAAACGTGGCCTCCTATGCCATCGGAAGGGGATACTTCCTCTTTGACTTCGAATCCAAAGACGACAAAGATTTAATCTTCAGGAATGGGCCCTACTTCATGGGGTCGCAAGGTCTTTACCTCAATGGATGGTAGCCGGACTTCGACCCTAAAGTCGATACCCCCAAAGTTGTCCCAGTCTGGGTCAAACTGCCCAACGTACCTATGCACTGCTGGAATCCCAAATCCCTACATGCTATAGGGGACGCACTGGGAAAATATATCGACATGGCCAGCCCAAAGGACCAATATGCCTGCGCCCGCATATGCGTGGAGGTCGACCTCAAAGCTGGACTGCCAGAAGCTATAAACCTCACGGTGGGGAACTGGTCTCACATTCAGAAACTGGACTATGAACAACTCCCCTTCAAGTGCAGAGGCTGCCACGAGTACGGGCACTTCATCCAAAACTGTCCTAAAACTCCAGAAAGCCAGCAGGAGAAGGGGGGAGGATGGCATAGGGTGAACAGATCCATATCTAAAAAACAAACTGGTAGGGGCCCTAAGAAAGGTGAGGCAAGTGGCCCATTCGAAAAACCCCAAGAGCCTCCAAGATCTACAGAATCAGTGGAAGCAAGGGAGGAACCCATAGAAACAAAATACATATCTAGCCATGAAAAGAGCAAAGAACCGGAAACAGTCATCTCAGACTAAGGGAGAGACAATGAGGAAGACACAGCAGAAACTAAAGTAGGAGAAAGTCAAGGAAAATCTGATGAAGAACCGGACTCAGAAGAGGACGACGAGGAAGAAGGGGAAATTGAAATAACAACCCCAAGAATGACCAAAACAAAAGGAAGGAAATCTAGAAAAGAAGTACGGGATCAAGAAACATACAAGGATAAGCTACAAGGATCCCACCTAACCTTGGAAAAGCTGTTGAAAAACCCAAGAAACACCCGTCAGCATGGGCATGCCTCAAAAGGGATGCCCACGGCTTCCAAAAGTAAGTAATGAAGGCTATTTCCTGGAACTGCAGAGGGCTCGGTAGCAAAGGCAAGGAAGAAGCTATGCTAGATCTAATCTCCCTTCAACAATCGGACATCTTGCTAATTCAGGAAACCAAGCTGGAGGAGACAACATTCCTCCAAACCAGTAAAAAAATTTGGAAAAAAAAAGGCACTGCTGCTTTAAGCTCCAGAGGAGCATCCGGGGGTATAGGAACCCTGTGGGATGACAGAAAATTTGAAGCTATGGTCATCAAAAACAACACTCATTGGATCTTCACAGTGCTGAGACAAAAAGACACCAATTCTCTGGTAAGTATAATTAACATATATGCTCCTAATTCTTATGGCAAAAAAATAAACTGTTGGAATCTTCTCCGTGAAGAACGAAATAATCTGCAAGGTAATGTCATATTGGCTGGGGATCTGAACCTCATTCTCAGTCAGAATGAAAAAAGAGGGGGCTCTAGCTCTACAGACCCCATCATAGACATAGTGGAAGACATCATCATGACCTGGGACCTCATTGATATCAAGCCTTCTACAGGGAAATACACTTGGACCAATAGGAGGTTTGGGCCCGGGCACATTGCGACCAGACTTGATTGATTCTTGGTTCAGGATAATTTCCTCCTGCTAGGTCTGATTATATCATCCAAAATCCTTCCCTTCGAAGGCTCCGATCATAAGCCCATCCTTCTGGAAATGGTGCAAGGAAAAAACCTGGGTCCTATACCGTTTAGATTTAACTCCATGTGGGCCAAGCGTGATGAATTCCTCCAGATTGTAGCAGACTCATGGGCCCACCCGGTTACCGGCTCTCCCTTCTTTGTATGGGAGGAGAAGCTGAGGAGGCTCAAGAAAACATTGAAGAGCTGGGCCAAGACGCTCCCAAATCCAAACTTTGCCAAGCTTCAAGTTGCCCATGAGCTGGAGTCGCACCAGGCTGATATGGAGGATAAAGATGTGACTATAAATGACATTCAAAAGGAGACAACTCTGCAGCTGAACCTTCACGCGGCGTGTAGAGAGGAGGCTGAATGGTGGCGCCTCAAATCCAGATGTAAATGGTTGAGGGACGGTGACAGAAATTCAAGTTTCTTCCACAAATTGACTGAGGTCAGGAAAAATCAGAATAACGTCCGTGAGATTCAGCTCAATGATAAGGTAATCAGCCAATTTGACGAAATTAAAGCTGAAGCCACCAACTACTTCAGTGAGCTGTTCACCGATCAGCCTACCCCCAGCGACGGCCAGCTTCTGAACCTTGTCCCCAATTCAATAAAGAGTAGTGACAATGACCACCTGAACAAATCATCACGCTGGAGGAGATTAAAGAAACTGTCGCTACCATGGAGGAGGACAGATCCCCAGGACCAGACGGGTATAACGTGAACTTCATATCTATCTGCTGGGACATTGTTAAAAAAGATTTACTGAAAATGATCAGAAAGTCTCAGAACTGTATTAAGATCGGAGGAAGTACGAATTCAGCCTTCTTGGCCCTCATCCCAAAGGAGAAAGATGTTAAGACTTTTGACAGGTTCCGGCCAATTTCATTGTGTAACATAGGGTATAAAATCATTACTAAGCTCATGGCTACCAGATTAAAGCACATCGTGCCAGTCATTATCCCGGAGAACCAAGGTGGATTCATCAAAGGAAGGATAATTTGGGACAATATCATTTTAGTGCAAGAAGCCATCCACTCTAGCCTAAAGAATGGAGACAAAGGAATGGCGGTGAAACTAGACTTGGCAAACGCTTTTGACAGAGTTAGCCATCCATTCCTCCTTCAGGTAATGCTGAGATTCGGTTTTTCTCCCAAATTTGTCTCTTGGGTCAAGGCCTGTATCAGCAAGCCATGGATTGCCCCCCTCATTAACGGAAGAGCTGCCCCCTTTTTCCAAGCTACGAGAGGTCTGAGGCAAGGATGCCTGCTCTCACCCCTACTCTACGCCATTCAGGCCTCGGTACTCAGTTTCCAATTGGAACATGCTAGACTAGAGCAGGAGCTTCCAGGCATAAGGCTGGCTAGAGGAATCAAAGATATTAACCACTCTTAGTTTGCCGATGATACTACTTTAATGGGAGGTGCCAGCCAGATTATAGCTCGATGATTCAAAGCTGAACTGAACCGTTACTGCTAGGCCTCTGGAAGTAAAATTAATCTCAGGAAGAGTCAGATCTTTGGCTGGAACATTAACCCGAGGGAAATGTCAGATATATCTCGAATTCTAAATATGAACGAAGCTGTAAGTTGGGACTCATTCAAATACCTAGGGGTGCCTATTGTCAAAATAAAAACCAAGTCTTCGGACTAGAATCCCATAGTGGAAAAAATAAAAAATAAAATATCAGGTTGGGGGACTGCATGGATGAATCTAGCGGGGAAGGTTGTTTTAATTAAAGTTGTCCTGAACAACTACTTGCTCTACCAATGCTCTCTGCTCCTAGCACCGGGAAAAATCATAAATCAAATTGAGGGATTACTGAAATCCTTTCTCTGGAATGGTGGGAACAATAGAGGAGGTAAAAAGTATGCTCTGGTAAGCTGGAAAATCTTTAAGCTGCCTAGAAATGAGGGAGGACTTCAAATCAAGGACCTCAAATGTCAAAACTTGGCGATTGGGGCCAATTTACTCTGGAATATGCTAGATTCTAAGCCAACCTGGTGTAGTCGAGCTCTTAAAGTTAAATACTTCCCAGGATCAAGGCTTAGATGCCTGGAAGGAGACCACGTGAAGACAAAGGGGTCCCCCATCTTCAATCTATGTAAAAAAACATTGTCTCATTTTATCGAAAAGTTACACTAGATACCGGGCAATGGGAAAGACATAAACTTCTAGCAGGATTCGATCCTTGGTAAACTCCCTCCACGCCTACCTCGTTTGCAGTCTTGGATGGAGGCGAGAGCTCTGTTAACGCTATGGAGTATATCAGAATGGGAGGTGAACTATCCACATCGCTGGATATCGTGGGTAATGTCGGACTGCCCAGTTGCGTTGGAGAATGATAAACTGAAGCTGCTCAAACACCTGGCTGGGATAGCACCAATTTCCCTCTCCCTGAAGGATAGACGTGGCCAGGGCAATCGAACTGGCATCTATACGACTGCTGAGGGGTACAATGTGTATGCAACATCTTATAATGTGCCAGAGAATCCTGCAATATGGAATCACAATTGGAACAACAAAACGCTGCCCAAAATTGATGTGTTCACTTGGACATTGATTCACCAAAGATTGCTGACCGGAGAGAATCTAGAGAAAAGGGGGATAACAGGTCCATTCAGATGCCCTCTATGTGCTGTAAACTCAGAATCTATTTCTCATCTCTTTTTTAATTGCCCATACACCGCCTCAATCTAGAAGGAAGTAATACTGAATGAAGAAGATGGGTTTCAATGGAATGGAAGTAACCAGGAATTCTTCATCAATTGGGAAAAAAATTACAAGGGCGATCTAGGTAAAAAGAATGGTGTGAGAGCCTGCTGGCTGAAACTATCTAAAATTGTTTGCTGGTGCATCTGGATAGAAAGAAATCAGAGAATTTTTCAGAACAAGAGTCAACCAGCGTGGAAGGTAAATGTCAAAATCAATGCTCTTCTTGGTGAGGTGGTAAGAAGCACCACGATTCTGTACAACAAAGCTGAGTTGACAGAAAAACAAAAAAAATGGATGCAAAGTCTCAATATTCAGGAAAATAATAGCATAGCCATCAAAAATTTGGAGGATTGGGAAATACGAATGGATAAATCCCAATTCGAGAACTAGTTAAGAGAAAGAAAGATATTCAAACTGTTCTTCGATGGAGCTTCAAAAGGGAATCCGGGGAAAGCGGGAGGAGGAGGAGTTGTCATAAACCCCAGAGGGAAAGTGGAAATCGAATACTCCTGAAACATCGGACACGATTCTAATAATATGGCATACGCATATGGGCTTTGGAAAGGCCTTAAACAGGTGCAAAAAGTAGGAGCGGATGAAACTGTGGTTATCGGAGACTCGAGGATAATTATCCAAGCAATGAGCGGAGGAAGAAGGGGCAAAAATGAGCGGATGGAAAGACTGTTAAAAAGAATCAGATATATGATCAAAAGGTTCAAGAAGATTGAATTCTTTCATGTCCTCAGGGAGCTTAATAAGAGGGCGGACAAAGCAGCTAATAAATTCATAGATGTAGGGTGCTATGAACTCAAGGTTAATTCAAAGATAAGCCTGGAAATACCTCCATAATTTTCTGTCTAAGGATGGGGAGTTTTAGCAGATCTTTGTACTCTTGATCAACGTCTTTAAGCTGAATCACTCATATTAATATAACCGTTTTTGTTAAAAAAAAACACCTCAAGATAGATACTAGGGGTTGGTGGTTTGCCCTATTGAGCAGGAGGCTTCCATAAAAGTCGTTGATATTGTCTTCGTTCTTTTTCAATGTTGTAGTTGGTTTGTTTGTAAGATGAACGTTGTTTATTTTCTTCTTGACTTTGATGTAGGTCATAAAGACTTTTAATATTTGGGTGATGATAAGGCATTCGAGTCATTTGTGGAACTCTTGTAGAAACTTCAATTGTTTGTGCTTCGTGTGATTTACTAGTCGATAACAACTCTAAGGATTTTTCTAGCTTCTCATCTTCAATTTTTTTTATTTGTTTAATCAATCCTTGATTTATATTTTTTAAACAAGAATTTTCGTTATCTTTTTCTCAGACATTCTTATTGAATTCTTTTTGGAGATCTTCTTATTTTTTGTGGAATTTATCTTGTACTTCTTCTTATGATTTTTTTTTTAATTTCTTGATTTGTGCAATCAAGTCTTGAGTATGGTTTTTCAAAAGAGTAATTTGTTCATCCTTACTGGCGACAACTTGTTCAACTTCTTTATTCTTTTTTTGTTCTGACTTATGATTGTCCTGTGAAATCATCCTCAATATATCCTTGAAGTGTTTAGATGTTGGAGCTTCCAAATCTGACTTTATTGTAAAATCTCGCAGTGTGATTTTCTTCTTCTTGTAAGGAAATGTCAGAAACTTCTTTTCAGCATTTGTCACATCCCCGGTTTTGACCCCGTTTGCATGATGTATATATTGTAATTAATCGTGGTGAGGAGCTCAAGGCAAAAGCCCCACCATCGATTTGGCTGTGTATGTTTCGGCAATGGGGATAATTGCCGATGGTATGCTGTGATATCCGGCACATTTTAATTTGGCATCATGTAAACCCGCACATCAATTAAAATAAACCACAACCAGCTACGGCAGTGCAACGTTAAATGAAAAGGGCATGGTTCCGAAGGATAAGGGGTGGGGGATGTCAAACCTTGGTTATGGGGGAAAAACCCATGTTTTATTACCTTGTTGATTTGCCACCTTTTTGTCTCACCCAACCTTGTCAACCTCTTTAATGCTTCAGAGCTGATGGTTGGGGGAGTTATTGCTGAAGTGGTGGTGGTTGTGGCAGGTTGTCAGCCTTACCCACTTGCTCACTCCACCCACGTTTTCCATTCTTCTCCCTCACGCACTCTCCCTGTTCAGTTTACACTCTCACCACGATTTTTGGTCTGTTGGGTTCCTCACGCACAGGCTCTGGGCGATTTTAGTCTCACGCAGGCATTTTGTTCCTCTCCACGAGTTGCTGAAGCACCCACGCACTGTAATTCGCGTCCTTGCTGTTGTTTTGTTCATCCACGTGCAAAATCGGAGTTGTTTTCTCCTCACGCAGAGGTCTGTTCATCCTCACGCAGAGAAATCGGGTATGTATTTCTCGTGCATTTTGCTGTTGAGTGTAAGTCTTTCCCTCACGCACAAGATGTTTGGGTCGTTTTTCCCATGCCGTGATCCATGCTCGCTGTTTTTGTTCGGGGCTGTTGTCTTCCCCATGAGTTTTGTCGGCTGTGGGTTCCAATTTCGTTTTGGACCACTGTGGATTGCTAATTCGTGGGTTGAATTTCCCTTGTCTGTCCACGCTGGGAGTTGTTCTTCTCCTTTGTTGGGACTGTGTGATGTTTCCCAACCATTCTATTGAGTAATTGTGTGTGCTGTTGGTTGAATTTCCCTGTTTTGGGACTGTGGACTGTTGTTATCCTTCATGGTGTGTTGTGGCTGCTGATATACCCTGGTTTGGGTGCTGTTGTTGAGTTGTTTTGGCCACGTTAGGGCCAAAACCTACTCTGAGTGCCTTATAGGCTGGAGCTATGTCTCACCTTTCGTTTGGGACTGTCATCGGTCATTTTGCTTCTTCACAGGGTTGTGAAGGGAATTGTTTTGCTGTTGGTGTGCAGTGGTTAGTCCCTTGGACTATGCTGGCTTGGCTGGTTTGTTGACAGCCTGTGAAACCCAGCTGTGATTGGTTTGTTGTTTATGTCCCCTTGGCTATGTATAAGCCCGCAATTGACCCTTATTCCGGAGGAATCATGCCCAGCTCGGGGGTGGCAGCGTTGCTGAGAGATTGATGAGCAAGCTGGCCTATGGTTGGGTGGAACGTTACAGCGACGTAGCTGGTTGCGGGTGAATTCTTCACCAAAAGATAAGTCTGTTGTTTATTCCATCTCTGCAAATTTTATATTGATGTTAAATGAATTACAATGAACATGGAGATTGCTGGAATGTGTGTGTTTGCTTCCGCTGTATGATTGAAGATAAATGCATCTGTGTATGCTTAATTCCAGCATTTGTTTTCTGTTTATGTTCATTGGGCATCTTACCCGGCTGTGTTGTTGTGTTGGTCGCGTTCTCTTCGCCGGTTGAGGGATGGGGACGTGACAGCATTTAAGATGAAAGTTCCCAATGTTTTTATCCAAGGTAAACCCAATATTATGTCACTGTGAGAGCTCCATAAGAAACTAACAATAAATTTCGATATGACCATATATTCTCCAACATTTAATTGTAAACCACTTATTTCAAATTGTTTCATGTCCCAAAAGTCTAGACTTTCACCTATATTTGACCCGGGAATCATTAAATGGTTAGCGAATTTAGTACTAATATGATTATTACTTTTAGCAGGTGCAATAGAAATGGTGATATCCTTCCCTACAAGTGTCCCTTTAATTCTAATTAGTATTGCAACATTTCTGTTTGAGGTGATATGAAAATTTTCTTTCTTTTCAACATTAAAATCCATATTCTTAATTTTTTTTGTCAATATCCTTTCTTTGTCTAATAATTATCACTATTATTATTATGTAATAATAATATTGAGATGTTTATATGATGAGCATGAGGTTAAGGTTTCATGGTGAATGGAGGTTAGGGTTCGGTGTTACGGTGCGGTTGTATGGCCCGCTGATGGCAGGGGTCAAAACTTTGATGCGTGTGTGGTCCTAAAGGATCCATCGAGGTTTTCTGTGCCAGTAACCTGCAAAGGTGGGTGTTTTTTTACCTTTGGTAAGTTTTCTCCAGGTTTTACCATTCCATTTTTACCCTGACAAGATGGAGGGCGTGGATCTGCTTAACTATTCCTGTGATCTGTTATGCGATGAAGACATTTGGGTTGTGACAAGTGGATGTGGTTTTGTTGAGGTGGAGGCTCCCCCTCCTCTTTGGGATGCAAGGTGCGTAGAGGTGGTTCAACCAAAGGTTTCTTCACCACTGGATTTTGTGTTTGTTTCTCCTCAGCCTTCTGAGATTCTTGTGGCAAATTTTAGCGTGGAGACCGTGGATGGAGAACTGCACTGTCTGCCGTGGCAGGAAGATGAGGGTTTCACTCCTTTGTCACAGAGGGACGGGGTTGAAGAGCTGCAATAGTTTGTTGATAGGGCGGTGGAAGAAAGGGGCATGGGTTGAGGCGGAATTATTCCAAATACCCTTGCATACCTCGGTGATGGGTCTTAGAGGGAGGAACTGGGATCCCTCGCGCAGTTCTTAGGTATGTGTGAACAGAAGAGGTTGCCATAGCCTCGATGGTGATGGGTTAGCGGGCTCAAGTATAAGCACTAAGGTGGAGGATAGGTTTGGCAGTTGTGTGGATGCAAGAAGAATTGCAAAAATTGGATCAAGAAGAAGGCCGCATATAACTATACCCTGGGGAAGGATATCAAGTGGCACCAGGTTTCTCAAATGGCCAACCGAACATTGGTTGGGCGGGCCTTAGGACGAACTTTCTCGCAGCAGACGATGGCTAAGTGGGAGGAGGAAAACTAGTTAGAAACCCTTGGAACGGTTCCTGCGGTGGTGGCCCTTGCTAGGGGATGGTTTGCTTTCAATTTCGTCGAGGTAGAACACCTCTAGCAGGTCCTTTCACGTAACTGGTCTTTGGACCATACCCCACTACTCCTCAAACACTGGCACCCATTGTTTGATGCTAGCAGGGAATGGGTGGATATTTTGCTGCTTTGGGTGTGATTGCAAGGGCTCCCACTTCATTATTGAAAATAAGAACACTTCATAAACATTGGGAACATCTTGGGGGCTTTTTTGGAAGTCGATCTTTCCTTCATGGAGACGATGCAGCAAAAGGTAGCAAGAATCTTGGTCAACTTAAATGTGAGGGAAGGTCTTGCGGTAGAGTTGAACCTGTGATGGGGGCCTTTTGTTATCAAAAAGTCCTTAGATTACGAAAATGGCTCGTTTCCTTGCAAGTGGTGCCATGAATACAAGCATCCGGTCACAAAATGCAAAATGCATGTCCGAACTTTAAATGGGCGTCGGCATCAATCGAGCGCTAGGAAAGGGGGTAGGGCTAAAGTTTCCTCAGGACCATCTTCATCCCAACCCTCGCCGACATTGGGTCCAATTCCACAAGGTGTGATGGGGGAGAGCATCAACGAAGAGGAGATAGGTGCACCCTTGTTGGTGGTGGAATTTGGCAGACCTTCCGATATCGTGCTCACGAAGGGACTCCCATTCTTGGGTACATCCTCCTTTTCTCTGTCCCCTTCCTTAAATTTGTTTACAAATAATGTTACATTGTCTGGTTTGGATTGGGTGGAGGGTCTCAAAAACCTGAACATTTCTTCTTGACCTGAACAAACCCCTAGGCATTTCTCTGTTGCTACTTTGGAGGAGCACCCCCTACTTGTTTTATCTGCAACCCCCTCGGGCAAGGCCATGCCTATACCCTCTCCCTCTTTACTGGCCTCTCAGATCCCTCATGATACCACTTCGACAGCCTTATCCTTTTTTGTTGAACCTATTTCCCCCATTGGAGAGGCAATGTCTCCTTCTTCCCATCCCGACTCGTCTGACTTAGGATATTTCCTCAGGTCCTGCTCCAAGGTGTCTTCTGGGGGATTAGGTATTAATACCAACCTGGTCTCTAAGGGGAGAGGGAGAAAATCCTTTATTGCTAAGGCTCAATCCAAAGCCAAAAAGGATCTACTGGAAGGTAAACAACAATCTATTGAAAGGGCGCTTAGAGCGGCGTGTGCCCAGAAGAAGGGTCATAGATGAAAATTATGTCCTTCAATGTTCGGGGTCTGGTTGGTCCCCATAAAAGATCAGCACTCAAACGGGTGGTGGGTTTGGAGCAACCTGACATTTTGATGTTACAAGAAACTTTAGGTGTAGGAGATGTGGTGACAACTAGACTGGAAAGTTGGTTTCTGGGTTGGAAATTTACGACTTTGGATGTAAGAGGTCGTTCTAGGGGCCTAGCTATTGGATGGAATGAACATAATTTCAAAGCCCTTGATTTGTGGGGTATGGAATCGGTGCTGGGTCTGAAATTTTATGCACTGGATCTTCATACCTCCTTTACCGTCGTTAATATTTATGGTCTGTATCTAAATAGGATTCCTTTATGAGAAGGCCTATTTAACAATCCTCTCCTTAGGGGAGAGTCAGTTATCCTGGGGGGGTTTAACTTTTCTTTGGGGCAAGCTAAGATTTGGGGGCCTCATGCCCGTTCTGACCCGTTGACATATTTTTTCACTCAGAATCTTATTGAGAGGAACTAGTCCTATATTGAGCCCATCAAACTCAAGCCCATTTGGAGAAACAATAGGTGTGGCGATGGGCGAGTTGCTAAGAGGGTGGACATATTTCTGATGGTTGAACAAGTGGTAGACAAGATACATCAACTTAGGAAGTGGGTTGGATGCGGGTGTCTTTCTGATCATCTTCCCATCTTTCTGGAACTCAAGATTGGACCCACTCAACCAACAAGCCCATTGAAGTTTAACAAGACTTGGTTAAAAGATGTGTCTTGCTTACTGTTGATTACTGGTAGTTGGATCCCTTTTAACCCTAGAAGTCTTATTTCAGCAGCCTTCCAATTTGCTGCAAACTTTAAAAGACTAAAGGGGGCTATCAAAGAGTGGTCTGTGGGGAAGAAACTTCGGGAGGATAGAGAACTGAAACTTTTAGAGGAGGAGATTTCGAGGATTTTGGAAGGGGATGGGGGTGGGATGATGAATCAGGAGACCAAGGAGAACCTTATCACAATTGAAGGGAGAAGGAATACTTTGTTGCTAGAAAGGGAGGATATTTGGAGACTGAAGAGTAGAGCTATCTGGTTCGAATGTGCAGATGATAATACAAAATTTTCCCATGCTTATGTTCGAGGGAGGAAGGCTACTAACACCATCTTGAGCTTGATGGATGAACACGGTGCGACTCAAACCTCCTTTGATGAAAAGGCTAGAATTAGGGTTATTTATTTCAAAAACCTTTTCAAAGCCCCTCGTCAGGCATCTATTGTTGAAGTCATCAGGGTTGCTCAAATGTTCCCCAAGTATGTGGCGGAGGAATACAATCTCTCACTGATGGAGGAAGTTATTGAGGAGGAACTAAAGGTAGCATTCCATTGTTTTAAAAAGGATAAAAGTCCTAGACCGGATGGGCGGACTATTGAATTGTTGTTGGGTCTGTATGGTCTTTTAGGTGGGGAGCTATTGAAAGTTGTCGAAGACACCAAACTCTTGGGGAGACTACCTGCCAGTTTCAACTCAAATTTTATTGCATTAATCCCCAAAGTTGACACCCCTTCCTCTCTGAATGATTTTAGACCCATATCTCTCTGCAAGTGTGTCTACAAGGTGGTCTCTAAGGTAATAGCTAGAAGATTCAAGGAGATTCTCTCTAAACATATTACTGAAGAGCAATTTGGGTTTTTGGAGGGAGACAGATCCATGAAGCCATTGGGGTGGCACAGGAGGGGCTGCACAGTATAAAGACAAAAAATCTTAAAGGGGCTATCCTAAAAATCGATTTGTCTAAATCCTATGATAAGGTTAGTTGGTTATACATTCGTATGTTGTTGACTCATATTGGCTTTGGTATTGGTTTTATCAGATGGATCATGAGTTGCATCACTACAGTCTATTTTTTTGTTCTGATCAATGGCGTGGCTTCCCCTTTCTTCCATGCCGAGAGGGGTCTTCCCCAAGGTTGTCTGTTATCTCCCTTACTCTTCATGCTAGTGGCTGGAGGATTAAGTAGGGCGTTAAGGGAAGTAAAAAGCCATGGTTCTTTAAAGGGCATTCAAATCTCCCAGCTTCTATCTTTAACACACCTATTGTTCATGGATGATGTTCTCATTTTCTGCACAGGTATGGTGAGGGACATTAATTTTCTCTACGTGATATACTGGCTATGTTCTCCAAAGCCATTGGGATGGAGATTAATGAGAGAAAATATACTCTGACCACTCACTTGTTGTCGGTGGAAGAAAACCAAGAACTCAGTAGGGTTTTTCCTTTCAATAAAGTTGATATTGATGAGGATCTGAAATATTTAGGGTTCTGTCTCAAAGCTAATGATTATCACAAATAAGACTGGAATTATCTTATTGAAAAGTTGGAAAAGCAACTGAAGCAGTGGAGTCATAAGTGGCTATCTAGAGCAGGTAGACTGGTATTGGTGAAAATGATTTTGGAAGCTATACCTGTATATTGGATGTCACTTGCTTGGATCCCTAAAGGTATTTTGGAAACGGCAAGGAGAACCTGCTTCAGGTTTATGTGGAGTGGCAAGCAGGAGACTCAAGTGACTCCTTGGGTGCGTTGGGAAAAGATTGTGGTACCTAAAGGACTGGGAAGCTGGGGTCTCAAGAATATTTTTTTGTTTGCGCAGTCTCTTACGCCCAAGGGAGGTTGGAGATTGGAAAAATATGAAAGTCTTTGGACACATGTCATGATTAAAAAATGTTTAGCTCCTAATTCAATTGAATATTGGATAAGGAACCCCAGGAAATCCCATGTCGGAGGCTCTGTGATTTGGAAAGTTGTGGTGCAATCCTTCAGTGTCATTGAATCCAACCTTGCTTGGAATGTGGGGGATGGCAGAAATTTTCAAATTGGTGAGGATCCTTGGGTTGGCAGCACACAACAACACATACGTCCATCCCACATGGTGGAGTCTCTTCAACAAAGAGACATTATTTACCTTTATCAACTTGCAACTCTTATTCAAGGGAATTTATGGTTTCAGTCGTGGAGACCGACTTCTTCTTTTGGCTTAAAAGATCTTGATGAAGGGGAGTTGGTATGTTATATAGGAAATTTGAATAGGGTACTCATTCAGTTAAGGGATAGGGGGGATGAACTCGTTTGGGATATTGACCCCGGTGGTTTCTACACTCCTAAGGGTAGTTACTTAAAAATAAGTGGAGATGGTCTACTCAGGGATCTTGTTTGGTGGTGGAAGAAATTGTGGAAAACAATAGCCCACCAAAAACTAGGCTCTTCTTGTGGTGTGTACTTGAGAACAAGGTTCCTACCTTGGACAATCTTCAGAAAAGATGTTTTCGAGGCCTGACTGGTGTATGCTTCGCAAGGCAGAGGGAGAGATGTTATTACATCTTTTTATGCATTGTGCCTTTGTCAAAGTTGTTTGGACAAAATGTGCAAAGACATTGGGGGTGCCTTTCTTGTGGGAGGGTCACACTTTATTACAAGCTTGGGAAAACTAGAGGATGGGGGTTGATCTAGATATGTTGGTTGCATTGCCACAGTTGGTGATTTGGGGTGTATGGTTGGTGAGAAATAACCTTTTATTTAACGATAAAGCTTGTAATCCTGCAATTACTGCTAGCTTCTCTTGTGGCTTTATGAATGCCTTTCCCCAGTATATCAGATCTACCAGACAGAGGGAGGCTTTGGATGTTGAGTTGGAAAAAACGGTGCCTTGGGGCTTCTTTGATGGAGCAACACAAAATAATGCCTGCGGAGGTGGGGCTCTTTTATATCTTACCGAGACACATTTTTATGAACTAGTAGCAGGTTTAGGGGAAGGTAGTAACAACTTTGTTGAACTCATGAGCCTCAAACTCCTCTTGGTCTTTGCAGCAGAGAAAGGATGTAGAAATTTAAATTTTATAGGTAACTCTATGAATGTTATTAACTGAATTAATGGGACTCGACAATGCAGGAATATTAGACTTGTCAGTATCCAATTTTCTGCTAAAGAGGTACTAAACTCTTTTGTTGCCTTCTCTTATCGGTATGTTTACATGGAAAACAACCAGGAGGCAGACAATGCCTCAAAGGAAGGTTTGTCGATGGCCATGGGTCAATGGAAGATCAGGGAACATCAAGCGGGCACTATTCATGAGTACTACCACAGACCATTCATAGAATGATATTCTTTTATATATATTACTGTCTTTTTGCCACAACTACTCTTTATGAACATATTACAGGTTTATATGTTTTTTGTGCTTTATAGGGCTGCCATTCGAACAGCCTGGAGATTTCAGCTTTTTTTGTTTTTGTTTTTGTTGGGAACATTTTTGTGTCAAGAACATGACAAGCATATCTTAAAAAAGCAATGTAAATGGAACTATATGTGAACTGTTATTGTTTGGATTTCAGAAGATCCTTTTTTAAATTGAAGCTTTCAGCTTGAACTCGAAATACACTTTTAAGTGTATCTACATAATGTAATTTTGTTTGAAGAAATAAAATTATGCTTTTTTTCCAAGGAAATAAAAGAAAAGTAATAATAATATTATACCAATATGGAATAACCAAATATTAAAATTTGATAAATAATGTGTACCAGTAACCCAATAATATATATCTATATATAATTAATAAACTTTTGAAATTTTCTCTCTTGATTTTATATCTCACACTTTTGGAAAAACCACCTCTGGATTTAAAAACCGTGGTTTTAAAACTGTGAATGGGTTTTACTTCTTTCTTGTCTTTTTTCATTCAAATGTGTTCCTCCTTCTTTTTTTACTTACTTACTTACTTTCTTATTTTTCCTTTTTTACTTTCTCTATCTCTCTTTTTTTTGTAAGGTCAAAGACCTAATTAATTCATTAAATCTGAAATAGATCAAACAATGTCTAAACATTCTAGCCAAAGGTTGAATAACCATAAAATCCCGAGAAGGGGCTCTAATACCACATTAATATATGTAATCGGATATTCTCAAAAGCTATTTCAAATGAATAGTCCAATAGAAGTTAGTTCCATGTTGGATAATTATATAAGAATAAATATGAATATGAATGATGATTTTACAATGATAAAGTAGCCCGTATACATAGGCCTTACATAGTGACTATTCACTAAGAGATATGTCCCTTAATTAACCTAATTAATTTATATCATCATTATTTATTAATGATATTATCTAATTTTTATTTGTTACTGAGGTAGTGAAGGTTAGAAAAACTGCACTCCCCAAGGAGTGGCCTATGACACCAGTGATAGTACAAAATACAAGGAAGTTCAAGTGGAGATGTTGCTTGTACTAGAAAGTGACTGAATCCTTGAGAAAGAGCAATGCAGTGAGACACTCGCTTAGTGAGACATTCAGTTATGAGGGGATTTGTTGGCAACTACAAAAGCAACCAAGGTGATTAATGCACCTTTGGAAACTCCAACATTGCCTCGGGATGATTCAAGAGACGAAGACTTCTCATAATGTAATGTTGTGGATATTGTAGACTTTTGCACATTGCTCATCGGAGTACTCGAAGCTCAACTAACACTCAATTGATCAGAAAAAATGTGGGTTGTCGACCAAGGGAAGTAGAGGCAGCCTTGAAGTACTTGAGAACAAAATCATTCATTAAGGAGAACACCCACTTGCGAAATGAAGGAAAGCCTAGTGAGTTAGAGCCAGTTTTGGGAACCCTTTGACTTTGCAAAGTTAGACAATATGAGCACAATGTTTCAGGTAACCCACATCACCTATAAGAGGTTGTGTCACATGCCCCAATTTGCAAAACAATTTTATGTTATTGAGGAACATTATGTTATATTTTATGTTAAAGTTTGTAATTAATGACCAAGTGGGGTCAAGGATAATTTAATGTATTGCATAATATTTTATTAATAAATAAATAAAAGATGAAACAACAGCTTAGGGAAGTTGTTAAATGAGTGTTTACTGGTCACTTGGTGGAGGAGACTAGGTTGAGAGCAGATTGACATGTGGCAGCATCCTCAAACTACTTCTAGCTGTTGCAGGTGGCAACCTCCCTATATTTGTGGTCATGATTCCCCAAGAAAGTGGAACAAGAGCAGGTGGCTCATTAAGTAAAAACTAACCCAAAAGACCTAGGCATGCTAATAAAACTTCCCATTGAAGACAACTAAGGCTGCTCATTCTGGAATTTTGATCATTATGAGTGAATGAAGTGCACATGTGAATTCGATGGAGGGGACTAGCTAAAGTAAGTTTGAGGGGATAAGTGCTAAAGACTGAACTTGTGCAACTATTCTAAGCTGAAGTTCTTACTGTTGTAAGCGGGACTGAGTTACTGCTAAACACTCAGTGGAGTTGCAGAGGATCTCAAGACTACATCTCTCACCCAGTACTCTACCAGGAGGATCAGGAGACAAGCTTGGGGGTCCTGAGAATTGTTGTTCAGCTCTTCTCCAGGAGTTGGTTGGGAGAACAACCTCCTTAAGCTGTTGTCACCTCATCTATTTGATAGGTTCTACTTGTTTAAGTTCAATTATTATTTTATTCACTGCATCAGAAAAGTTTAAGAGTTTTGTCTTATTACTATTAGGGATAATTAGGAAAAGTTATTTATGCTGTGGAAGTTAGTAACTAGTTAGATTAGGGAAAATCAGTAAAAACATTGCTGAGTTAATTGATAGATAGGAAAAATACCTAGACTGTATTTTTCCACACCTCTTGCAAGGCAATACTCTGGTACAGTAGGTATATTTATCTCAAATAAGTAGATTCAATAAAAACTTGAATGCATATGCAAATGATTACTATCTACAGTATTTCATGTAAAATTATTATAGTCCTTCAGTTGAGTTTGAATATTTGCTTAAAGTATTTAGTTAAACTAGATAAAGATAGAAATACTAGTCTAAATAATATACACTGGTATGTGTAATAGTTTATACATTAAAGCTAACAAAGTTACTTACTATAACTCCATAAAGTAAACTTAAATAAATAACATAGGATCAGTAATTATTTTTAAACTAGGTTAACTAATTAAAACAGTAATTTAAAATACATAATTACCTAGTTAGTTTATTCATAACCAAAGCATGTAAACTAGGTTTACTAAAAAAATAAAACCACTAACTCTGTAAACCATTAAGTATAATTAGGGTTACAAAAGATCTGTTCTCCACAAGAGAATAAATTCAAATTTATAATACCAAAACCAAGCAGTATAATCCAAACATTTCAGAAAAGAAATACAATTATTCAATAAAAACATTCTCAATCTTATTTCCAGATTTTATTGCAGTATTATTAATTTTACTGCTAGTAAAATATTATTTACCTAATGTCTTCAAATCTTGTTCCTATAAATAAGTAACAAATTTCCTTGCCGATCTATTTTAACCCTAACCATTATTTTAACCCTAACCATCTAAATTTAAATAACGTCAATAATAACTAAAATAAATAAAATATGCATAATATTAAATAAACAGAGTTACTGCTAATTCCACTTAAGCGGTAAAAAAATTCCTGTACTATTAAAAACAAACTGAACAGTCTTAGTTGGCCTATGGCCTTTTACATTTTCTGTCAAGCCTTTAAGCATGAGCAAAAGTATCCTATTTTAAACAAAGTTTTCAAAATCGAAAAACAACCATCTATTTTTGGCTACGAAAGCCCTTCACAAAATTGAGAAGTGCAATATGAACAACCGGTATTTTGTTCTTTAAAAACCCTAAGTTTTCAATCACCAACCACGTGTCCCAGTAAATATTTTGAAATTATGGGTAGTGAGCTATAGTCGAAAGCCTCATTGCTAATCTGCACAAATCATTGGATTTTTAAAAGTCAAAACATTATCACATGATTGCATAGTAACAATATTTTCCCTTGTTTCGATTTCTTGGGTGATAACTATAAGGTTTTAAAAACTGAAAAGTACTCAATTTACTAGAGACCTTGGAATATCAATATTCTATATTTTTCTTGGTAATAAATAATGTTTTTTTTATATTAATAAGACCCCAATGATGGGGATAAATTTACCTTCCATAAAAGTGCATAACCTTACATCTTGTATTGGAAGGTGTTCATTTACATAGGGTTTGTGTATAGTTCTAATTATAAGCCAAAACTTTTATAAGAGTCCCTCATGTAAACTAAAGCCTGCTTTTGACAATGGCAGTTTACAAATCAAGGAAGATAATCTAGTTTTATGAAGACACCTAATTATAGGAATCCTGGAGCAAGGGTCATTATGTAAATACTTTTAGAAAGCACAATATATTTATTGAAATCAAGAGCTCATATAAAACAAAGTTTTATATACAAGAAAACCAAGTAATAATACATGGTTTAGAATAATCACCAACATGGAGCATTTTAATGTTTAAAACAAGAATTCAAGTAGATATGAACAGAACCATATTCCAATTTCTATATGACAGATATTGTAATTATGGGTATAAGCATGCGTACCATATCTTCTCTTTTATAAAAATGTTAGGTCATTATGTTCTTATGGACAGAAGTAGAATCGTTCTTAAACATTTCAAATTGAAACATATAAGCATATAGTTGAAAAATACAAGAAGGAAGAATTAATTGGATCCCATATTATGGTGGTAAACTTAACTGCACATAACCCATCCTTTCACAGTTTTGTTTTACCATCTTTATGCAGTTTGATAACATTAGCAATACCAACATTACCTCTTACAAGGTCAAGCTGCAAACAAACATTTTATTTACTAGCATTTTATCCTATGCTAGTGGAGTATCATTCTTGATCTGGAATTTTACTGGAACAAACTCCGTACCCGTAAAAGAACCATCATTCCACTGTGTTAGCTGTAAGCTAAGTAAGCCTCGTTCCCATCTAAGATTCTTTCCTACTTGACAAAAGAAGATAATAACACACTTAGCATCGGATTAAGATGCAACATTCTTTTCTCACCTTCTGAAAAACATAAACTGCTGCGTTTAAAATTCCTAACATAGTACTTTAAGATAAATTAATAATTTATATAGAACCAAACAAAAGAAATGCTCTTTGTTATTTATAACTGTTTGAGTATATGCTAACAGTTAATGGTTCATTGGCAATGACGACCTTGACATTTTATGTTACATGAAAATTTTTAAATTTTTATGATTTTTTGGGTTATTATATGTGGTATTAGAGCCCAAGGTTCAAATACTAGGCCTGAATGTGGCTCAACTTGCATAAATAAAACATTGATTTAAAACATGTATACTGATTTTACTTTTTCTTTTGGAATTACACCACATAAATTTTTTCTGAGTTAACTGCACGTATGGAAGGATTGGAAGAATATGCGGATGAGGATTCCCCATTTACTGAACGGAGTAATTCTAAAAGAGAACCTATATAAGAAGAAATAACTAATAATTCTTCTGAATTGTTATAAATAGTTAAGGAACTAAGAACAGAGATGGAAATGGTCAAAAAAGAAAATGAGAGAATTCTGAGAGCTCAGGAGGAGCTAAATCATATTTCAATGGAAAGATTTCAGAATGAGGAAAAAGATAAACGAACAGAGTCTGAAGATATGCCATACCAACATAAAGATAAAAAGGCTAAACAATTTAAAATCGAAAGTATCTCATCTTCTGAGGTTTATGGCGATCCACATAAAAAGAATTATCAATATACTAGTGATAGTAGTGAAGATAATCATCATACAAGAAGAAGAAAATTTAAACCTTACAAAGAAATCTTTGGAGAATTCAAGAAAATCAAGCCACCAAACTTTAATGGTGAAACTGAGAAGGGGGAAGAGGTAGAATCATGGCTGTTCGGGATGAAGAAATATTTTCAAATTTATAATTACTCTAATCAACTGAAAGCCAGAATGGCTATTTATAACCTCACTTGGAAGGCATCTATTTGGTGGCAAGACCTAAAAAGAGTAAAAGGCATTAGAGAGAAAAACATTAACTAGAGTACATTCAAGAAATATTTTAAGAAGAAATTTTTGTCTGAACAATACTATGAGGAAAGGGCTAAGGAATTTTACAAACTAAAACTGGGAACAATGAATATGAAAGAACTAAATAGTAAATTTCTAAGTTTGCTCAGGTATGTGCTGTATATTGTGGACGAGAAGCCTAAGGTACAACGGTTTCTCAATTGTTTACCCTATCATATAAAAGACAGAATTGAGTATGACAATCCAAAAAATTTAGAAGAAGCAATGAGAAAAGCGAATTTATGTTATGAACAGAATCGCAAAAAGGAAAGTATGACAAACTGGAAGGCAAAAAGAACTAATAATTTTGAATAGAAGAAGAAAGGTTTTGTACCTAACCAAAATTTTAAGAATAATAACACACGAAATTTTCCTAGTAAAACTTTCCAAGGGAACAAAAGTAATTCACAGACAAATCCAAATGGTCAAAGAAATAAAGAATCTCTTAATAATCACAGTAACTATACCAATAATTTTGAACGAAAGTAACCAATAAAGTGCTGGGAATGTAATGGTCCTTATTATGCATCAATTTGTCCCAACTGGAAGAAGGCTATTAGCAACATACACACGATACAAGAGGAGATGACTGTCGGTGATCTAGTGAGAACAATGCCCAGGATCAATGTAACACTGGAAGGTAAGCTAAATCAAACACCTATATCTATTTAATCGATCAAGGTGCTAGTTTAAGCTATATTTCTCCTGATTTAGTAGAAAAGTGTAAGTTATCAATAGAAAAGTTTGCAAAGTCTTGGTTAGTCGAGCTAGCTACTGGTGTAAAAAGAAAGGTGATCAGCTTTGTTAAGTTTGAAACCTCTATTAAGCTTAATGTTTTACCTTTAGGTTAATATGATATGTTAATTGGTATGGATTGGCTAGAACAACATAGGGTAATCTTGAACTGTTTTGATAAAACATTTACTTGCGTAAGTAATGATGGAGAACTAATAAATGTAAAAGGAATCCCTAGGAAAACAACTGTAAGACAGATTTATGCTTTGCAGCTTAAGAGATATGTTCAGAAGGGTTGTAAAGCCTTTGCTGTAACAATAATTAACGAAGAAAATACTATTAACAAGAATAAATTAAAACTGGAAGATATTCCAATCCTAAGGGAGTATTTGGATGTATTTCCAGAAGAAGCTCTGGGACTGCCTCCGAAGCGGGAGCTAGAATTTACTATTGAGCTGGTACCTAGTGTAGTGCCCAACTCAAAATCCCCTTACCGAATGAATATACTGGAATTAAATGAACTAAAGTCACAGTTAAAAGAACTCATTGATAAGAATTATATTAGACCCAGTGTGTCTCCATGGGGAGCACCTGTTATTTTTGTTAAGAAGGACAGAACTCTACGACTATGTATAGATTACCGTCAACTAAATAAAATGACTATCAAGAACATATATCCATTACCCCGCATAGATGATTTTTTTGATCAGCTACGTAGAGCAACTATATTCTCAAAGATTGATTTACGATATGGTTCCCACCAGGTCTGAATCAAAGATGAAGACATCTTTAAAACAACTTTTAGGACCCGGTATGGTCATTACGGGTTTGTCGTTATGCCATTTGGGCTTACTAATGCTCCAACTATTTTTATGTGTCTGATGAATAATGTAATGCATAAATACCTTGATAAGTTTGTGGTCGTATTCATTAACGACATCTTAATATATTCAAAGTTTGAAGAAGAACATAAAGAACATTTAAAAATTGTCTTACAAGAGTTACGAGAACATCAACTCTATGCAAAATTTAGTAAATGTGATTTCCTTAAGGATAAAATTCAGTATCTGGGTCATGTAGTGACTAAAGAAGGAATTTATGTCGACCCCAAAAAGATAAATACAATCGAAGAATGGCCAGTCCCAAAAGACGTAACTGATGTAAGATCATTCATGGGGATTACTGGTTTTTATCGAAGATTTATTGAAGGGTTTTCAAGAATTGCAAATCCCATAACTTCTTTACAGAAGAAAGGGAAGAAATTCGAGTGGAGTCAAAAGTGTGAAGACAGTTTTAAAAAGTTAAAAACATTATTAACTACTGCACCAATCTTAAGAATTCCTGACCCTAATAAAGATTTTATAGTATATACTGACTCATGCAATGACGGTTTAGGTGGAGTTTTAACTCAGGAAGGATACATCATTGCTTATGAGTCTAGGAAGCTGAAGATTCATGAGAAAAATTATGTGACCTATGACTTAGAATTGGCTGTTGTCATACATACCTTAAAAATGTGGCGTCATCATTTAATTGAAAGAAAGTTTATATTAATGACGGATAATAAAGGGTTAAAATATATGTTCGATCAACCTAACTTAAATGCTAGGCAAGCTAGATGTCTAGCTTTCCTTCGCGAATATGATTTTGAAGTCCAACATATTAAAGCAAAAGAAAACAAGGTTGTTGATGCATTAAGCAGAAATGCAAAACTGAATTTTACAGCAGCAATCAACACCTATAAAACAGATTTAGAAGAACAACTAGAAGAAGGAATAGAACTAGATGAAAATTATCGGAAATTACTAGCAAAGGTAAGAGAAAATGTAATTGAAAGTTTAAGTACAGGGTATAGTGTGAATGAAAAAGGATTATTATTATATAAAGATAGAGTATATGTACCTAATGTACCTAAGATTAAGTTGCTGATTTTAAATGAAATTCATAAAACTCCTTATTTAGGGCATTGAGGTTATCAGAAAATGATTCTATGCTATGAAAGGATTATTTTGGCAAAAAATGAAGAATGGATTGGCACAATACATTGCTAAGTGCTTTGAATGTCAGCAAGTAAAAACTGAACATCAGCATCCAGCTGGGTTACTTCAGCCATTACCTATTCCTAGCTGGAAGTGGGAGATAATTAGCCTTGATTTTATCACAGGACTACCTAGAAATCAAAACGTAAATGACTCAATAATAGTAGTTGTTGATAAATTAAGCAAGGAAGCTCATTTTATACCTGTAAAAACTACTTATAAAGTTGCAAATATTGCTGATATTTTCTTAAAATGATTTTTCCGGTTCCACGGAATACCGAAAGTAATAATTTCAGACAGAGACCCTAAGTTTATGGACAACTTTTGGAAGTCTTTGTTTAAAGGATTAAATACTACATTAAACTTCAGTACCTCTTTCCATCCTCAAACAGATGGACAGACTGAAAGAGTAAATCAGGTATTGGAGGATCTGGTCAGAATGTATGTAAAAGAACAGCTAGGTAAATGGGAAGATTACTTACACCTGGTAGAATTTGCTTACAATAATCACTATCAAGCCTCAACAAGATATAGTTCTTTCGAAATTTTGTATGGCAGGAAGTGCAATACCCCCATCTCATGGAGTAATCTAGTTGACAGGATAGTATTAGGACCTGAATTATTAAAAGAGATAGAGTTAATTGTAAAACAGGTACAAGGCTACTTGAAAGTTGCACAAGATCGACAGAAAAATCAAGCAGATCTTAAACGAACTCCAAAGGAGTTCCAGGTAGGTGAACATGTCTTTATTAAGGTGAGACCTAAAAAGAGCTCTCTGAGGTTAGGTAGTTGTGCTAAGTTATCACCCCGATATTATGAACCTTTTGAAATATTGTCCACGATAGGATAGGTAACATATCAGTTAGCTTTACCGCCAAATTTAAAGGTTCACAATGTTTTTCATATTTCTGTATTAAAAAAATATGTACATGATGCTACTCATGTTATTAACTGGAATAATGTCCAAGTGGAACCTTAAGGATATTTTTTGGTGGAACTAGATTGTATCATCGAAAGGAGGGAGATCTTGCTTCGAAATCGCACCATTAGTCAGGTGAAGGTGCAATGGAAGCACCTTAGTCCAGAAGAATCCACCTGGGAATCGAAAAGTCATATGCGAGATGCATATCCAATTCTATTCCAGGGAAATTCTAAGGACAAGGAATAAATAACATCGAGGATGATGTTATAATTTAAGGGGGTGTGTATGTCACATGCCCCAATTTGCAAAACAATTTTATGTTATTGAGGAACATTATGTTATATTTTATGTTAAAGTTTGTAATTAATGACCAAGTGGGGTCAAGGATAATTTAATGTATCGCATAATATTTTATTAATAAATAAATAAAAGATGAGACAACATATTAGGGAAGCTGTTAAATGAGTGTTTACTGGTCACTTGGTGGAGGAGACTGGGTTGAGAGCAGATTGACATGTGGCAGCATCCTTAAACTACTTCTAGCTGTTGCAGGTGGAAACTTCCCTATATTTGTGGTCATGATTCCGTAAGAAAGTGGAATAGGAGTAGGTGGCTCATTAAGTAAAAACTAACCCAAAAGACCTAGGCATGCTAATAAAACTTCCCATTGAAGACCGTTGAGGTTACTTATTCTGGAATTGTGATAATTCTGAGTGAATGAAGTGCACATGTGAATTCGATCGAGGGGACTAGCTAAAGTAAGTTTGAGGGGATAAGTGCTGAAGACTGAACTTGTGCAACTATTCTAAGCTGACGTTTTTACTGCTGTAAGCAAGACTGAGTTACTGTTGAACACTCAATGGAGTTGCAGAGGATCTCAAGACTACATCTCTCACCCAGTACTCTACCAGGAGGATCAGGAGACAAGCTCAGGGGTCTTGAGAATTGTTGTTTAGCTCTTCTCCAGGAGTTGGTTGGGAGGAACAACCTCCTTAAGCTGTTGTCACCTCATCTATTTGACAAGTTCTACTTGTTTAACTTTAGTTATTATTTTATTTATTGCATCATAAAAGTTTAAGAGTTTTGTCTTATTACTGTTAGGGATAATTAGGAAAAGTTATTTATGCTATGGAAGTTAGTAACTAGTTAGATTAGGTTAAATCAGTAGAAACATTGCCGAGTTAATTGATAGATAGGAAAAATGACCTAGACTGTATTTTTCCACACCTCTTGCAAGGCAGTACTCTAGTACATTAGGTATATTTATCTCAGATAAGTAGATTCAATAAAAACTTGAATGCATATGCAAATGATTACTATCTACAGTATTTCATGTAAAATTATTATATTCCTTCAGTTGAGTTTGAATATTTGCTTAAAGTATTTAGTTAAACTAGATAAAGATAGAAATACTAGTCTAAATAATATACACTGGTATGTGTAATAGTTTATACATTAAAGCTAACAAAGTTACTTACTATAAATCCAGAAAATAAACTTAAATAAATAATATAGGATTAGTAATTATTTTTAAACTAGGTTAACTAATTAAAACAGTAATTTAAAATACATAATTACCTAGTTAATTTATTCATAACCAAAGCATGTAAACTAGGTTTACTAAAAAAATAAAACCACTAACTCTGTAAACCATTAAGTATAATTAGGGTTACAAAAGATCTGTTCTCCACAAGAGAATAAATTCAAATTTATAATACCAAAACCTAGCAGTATAATCCAGACATTTCAAAAAAGAAATACAATTATTTAATAAAAACATTCTGAGTCTTATTTCCAGATTTTATTGTAGTATTATTAATTTTACTGCTAGTAAAATATTCTTTACCTAAGGTCTTCAAATCTTATTCCTACAAATAAGTAACAAATTTCCTTCCTGGTCTATTTTAACCCTAACCATCGAAATTTAAATAACATCAATAATAACTAAAATATGCATAATATTAAATAAACAGAGTTACTACTAATTCCACTTAAGCGGTAAAAAAATTCCTGTAATATTTAAAACAAACTGAACAGTCTTAGTTGGCTTACAGCCTTTTACATTTTTTGTCAAGGCTTTAAGCCTGAGAAAAAGTATCCTATTTTAAACAGAGTTTTTAAAATCGAAAAACAACCATCTTTTTTCGGCTACGAAGCCCTTCACAAAATTGAGAGTGCAGTATGAACAACCATTATTTTGTTGTTTAAAAACCCTAAGTTTTCAATCACCATCCACGTGTCCCAGTAAATATTTCGAAATTATGGGTAGTGAGCTATAGTCAAAAACCTGATTGCTAATCTGCACAAATCATTGGATTTTTAAAAGTCAAAACATTGTCACATGATTGCATCGTAACAATATTTTCCCTTGTTTCGATTTCTTGGGTGATAACTATAAGGTTTTAAAAACTGAAAAGTACTCAATTTACTAGAGACCTTGGAATATCAATATTCTATATTTTTCTTGGTAATAAATAATGTTTTCTTTTATAGTAATAAGACCCCAACGATGGGGATAAATTTACCTTCCATAAAAGTGCATAACCTTTGATCTTGTATTGGAAGGTGTTCATTCACATAGGGTTTGTGTATAGTTTTAATTATAAGACAAAACTTTTATAAGAGTCCCTCATGTAAACTAATGCCTGCTTTTGACAATGGCAGTTTACAAATCAAGGAAGATAATCTAGTTTTTTGAAGACACCTAATTATAGGAATCCTGGAGCAAGGGACATTATGTAAATACTTTTAGAAAGCACAATATATTTATTGAAATCAAAAGCTCATATAAAACAAAGTTTTGTATACAAGAAAACCAAGTAATAATACATGGTTTAGAATAATCACCAACATGGAGCATTTTAATGTTTAAAACAAGAATTCAAGTAGATATGAACAGAACCATATTCCAATTTCTATACGACATATATTGTAATTATGGGTATAAGCATGCGTAACATATCTTCTCTTTTATAAAAATGTTAGGTCATTATGTTCTTATGGACAGAAGTAGAATCGTTCTTAATTATTTGAAATAGAAACATATAAGCATATAGTTGAAAAATACAAGAAGGAAGAATTACTTGGATCCCATATTATGGTGGTAAACTTAACTACACATAACCCATCCTTTCACAGATTTTTTTACCATATTTATGTAGTTTGATAACATTAGCAATACCAATATTACCTCTTACAGGGTCAAGCTGGAAACAAACATTTTATTTACTAGCATTTTATCCTATGCTAATGGAGTATCATTCTTGATCTGGAATTTTACTGGAACAAACTGCTTACCTGTTTAGAACCTATAAAAGAACCATCATTCCATTGCGTTAGCTGTAATCTAAGTAAGCCCCGTTCTCATCTAATATTCTTTCCTACTTGACAAAAGAAGATAATAACACACTTAGCATCGGATTAAGATGCAACATTCTTCTCTGACCTTCTGCATCGGATTAAGATGCAACATTCTTCTCTGACCTTCTGAAAAACATAAACTGCTGCGTTTAACATTCCTAACATAGTACTTTAAGATAAACTAGTAATTTATACAGAACCAAATAAAATAAATGCTCTTTGTTATTTATAACTGTGTGAGTATGCGCTAACAGTTAATGGTTCATTGGCAATGACAACCTTGACATTTTATATTACATAAAAATTTTAATTTTTTTTGAATTTTTGGGTTATTACAGTTTGTTGGGAAGACTCAACCACCTTTTGAAGAAGGGAGTAAATCAATGAAGCAATGAGCCAAGAAGATACCAAAAAGGTCGAGTTATGAGGAACCTTTAGTTATTAGTGACGATAGAAAGTCACAAAGTCCCCAATAAGCACCCCATGAGTATGTAAATACATATAAGTGCATCCATGGTGTGGATCACAATGCACCACCAAAAGTGGGGATTGCACTTACAAGCCATGTCATGCCTCACAAAAAAATGCAAGTCAGGAGCACAATGCATAAAAGATGACCAATGATAGCAGTGGAGGCGATGGCTGTGGGAGCCACCTACCATCTTGCCAAGCTTAATGAAACACAAGTCGAATCAATGTCATTAGCATGAGTAGTGAGACCATAAGCATTAAGTGGAAGGTGCCTTGAAAATCTATAGACACAGGATGAAGGGAGCATGAAGATGGTACCCTGGGATACTTGTCGAATTGTAGGAGGCGATTTGAGAATATAAAGGGTGGAGGTAAGACCGTAGCCTTAGACCACAAAATGTGCTAGGTGACTACAACATATAAGGAAATGGTTTTTTTGAATACGGTGAAGTACATTTTCAAAGGCTTGAACATGATGGTTGGACTAGCTACATAACCAGTTCAAGATTTGAAGGCTAGAAATGTATGGAGGCATAATGAAATTAGTCAAAATTAGAGATGGAATGGTAGGTTTAGATAAAGCACTACAATTTTACAAGTGAAGGAATATTGCTTTAGAGGTCCAATTACAGCAATGAAAGACAACCACAACAACACTTGGAGTTGCTGCATGAAGTGGTGACATCAGTGGCAGAGTTTTAAGGACAACAATTCTTAAATATGTTACTGAGAATGACAATTAATTTAAATGGAGGAGGATGTAATGCCTTTGGAAAGGATAATTGTGCTCCCTGTCAACACTTAAGCGATCTTTAGTTACTCGAAGACAATTCGACAAGGGGATTTGGCCAAGAAACCAATGAGAGGCGAGCATATTATTTGGGCACATGCAATGGCATGATGGGAAAAGAGGCAAGGAAAGCATGGTGAACCAAGGTTGGGCACATGCTCACTAGACATAAGTAGTTGGATTCCATTCCCTTGGCAGAGCTCTAAGATCCTGCACCAAGGAGGGTGCACCTGGAAAGAATCCCACATAGGAGTGGTGGTGGTCAAAGCATCCAAATGCAAAGAAGGCATTGGGTGGAGCACCCAAGTACAAGCATAAGCATGGAGTGCCCAAGTGTAAGTGTCAATCGTGGACAACCAAGAGACATGAAGTGACAAAGGGATGTGGAGAGACCAATGGGAACACTCCTTGGTGTGTTGTAGAGTTTTCTCCTGCAGATAGGTGATCACCCTCTTGAACCCTTTCCCTTGGTTCAAGAAATATCGAAGGATATACCATTGTGATTTTCCCACGAGATCTAACTATCTATACACTAGATCTACACATCCACTTTCATGCAATTATGTAAGAAGAGAAAGAAGGGAAGGTGACATACCTTAGACAAGAGAGATCCTTTGGTGCAAATAGTCCTCAACTATTGCAAACCTGATAATCCTTGCTTTAACTCCAACTCCACTTAGCCAATTAGCCTACACACAAAGAAATGCCCAAAACTTTCTTACAAACCTCTTGAAATATAAAGGATGCATAAACATTAATATATAAACATAGATCTAAGCCCTCATAAACAATATCTAATATGTATTACACAAGAAATAATAGATCCAATACATACATGCCGGGAATTATACAAATATATAACATATAACCATTACCATCCACGAACAACAAGATAGGGGGGTGACATGCCTATATTAAGTGATAACAAGAGACATACATCATATATTACCTTGTGTTAATGATGTAGACCTCTTCCAATATCCTTGAGCCAAGACCTTCCTAGGCTGCAGACAATAGGATGACGATAATGGTTGAGAGAATTAGGATGATTTCATTGGTATAACAATGGCACAACAATGCACAAGAAGAGTCTCTCCTTTCTCATAAAATGGCCTCAATCTATAGGTGAATGGAGGATGAATATAGACTCCAAGTGATGGATGGGATCAAGTTGGGTGTGTGAGTTCCCATGTAAGGTGAGTTGGAGCCAAGTCATGCATATGATCCATTTGAAATGATGCCCAAAACTCAAGGAAAGGTGGACCATTGGGCCCCTGAAGGCATGTAAGGAGGGATGGTGTCACCCCCCTGTAGGTATGCAGGGAGGGTGACATATTGGCCATTCCCCCCACAAAGGCATACAAAGGGAAATGGTGGACAAAAGTGGGAAATAATGAGGCCAAGGAAAGGTATAAACAAGTGTATCATCTAGGAAATGAAGTAGGGTATCCAATGAGCCCTAAGGTGGAAAATAAGGGTATAACAAAATGCCCCCTAAAGTGTGAGGTCATAAGAGAAGATGATGGTTGAAACACTTTACAAATAAAATATGTCACCAAAAGGTCACGGAAACAAGAAATTGGAGAGAACTTGCAAAAACATCAACCATGTGCATATATATCATCGGCGATGCGGGCATACCCATGATCGGTAAAAGTAGGACAAAGCATGGCCGCCAAAAAATATATTTCAGACCCATGGATAAAATGCAAGATCATGGCCACAAAAATACAAGTGGATCCATGTCATGACAACATATCCATTGACTAATACATTGTGTGTCTATGTCGCAATATATAATATACATATAAGGAGGACAAATAACATCACTAATAGTGCATGAATGGTCCTCATACAATGTCTTGACTGGTGATAGAAACTCCAATGTAGCTTATGAGGGGAAATAAGGCCGAATGATGCAACCCCTAAACTCAAGGTCTTTGCCTCAAACCCCCATGGTGTGATTCTACAATACCTGAATATATGTGTTGATGTTAAACATGTGAGAATCTGTTTGATTATCGATCAATGATGTTTACCATTAACAGACGCAAGGGAGTCCATAGATGATGATAATGAATTGCAAGACACCTAGTACAATATAGCGAGTGTGAATATATGAGTTGAGGTCGAACACCCATATAATTTCTCAAATAGGATTCCATGATGTTTACCCCATCTTGAATGCAAATAAGACCTGGCATTGATGATTACAAGTTTCAGGGTATTATGGTTTCTACATGCACTTCCTAGATAGGGATTTGGTGTTGATATGAAGGAATCTGTCAAAGGAGGGCCTTAATTTATCCCCCATCAATCGACATGAAATAAACATTAAGAGATGTGATAAAGATGTATGATCACCAAGTATAACAAACTGACATAGGGATGACCGACACAAAATGTCAACAAAACTGCAAAATGGTCAACTCAAGGTAACTTCCCTTGAACATATAGCATGACACCTAAGTGATTAGTCAACAATGACTCAAGAGCACCATACAGACCATAGGGAGACGACACATGGTGGAGCTTGGTGGAGTCCATTTCTTGTCAAATATTTAAGTGGACATAGCAGGATATCCAAGCATCTTTCACAATTTCAACGCTTCCAGGTAATATATTAGCCCCTCGTCATTTTCCATACATTTTGAGTTTAGATCTGTGAATTTCATAGTGATGGGAAGCTTTTTTGAGATCACGAAAATAACCATTGCCTCCCTAGAAGGAAGAACAAGGCAATGGCAGGGGACAATCACCCCATTAATAGGCTTGCAGGGGCGATGGTCATCATTATGATTGTATTGACATGGAGGGATGGGTGCATTTTTGGAAAAAAAATAGATCTAGCACAAATGCCTCAAGTTTTCAGAAATCTGATGAAATGGGTTTCTTTGTATGCAGGTAACCATGTTGGAATAGAAGGAGAGGGAGCATGAAGCTCGTGATGCTAATGCACTCCAAGATTATGAAACTTTGGAAGTGTTGAAAAATTATGGGCTTTTGAAATTCTTCGTGATCTAAGGCACAAGGCAACAAGTGCCACAATTGGAGAAGTTGATATCAATATGGGACAATGATGGAAAATTTTCAAGGTGGGAGATGAGACACTAACCATTGAAGTGGAGGATATTTACTTTCTTACAGGGCTCTTAAGGAGAGGAGTACTTATATCACTTGCAGGGCCACAGGCTGGTGGTGATACAATGGATGAGTTTATCATGAGGTACTGCCAACTCAGGATAAGAAAATCAAGCAGCAAGATATCCATAAAGGATGTGGCAAGTATCCCACTTTGAATAGTTTTGGTCACTATCACACGAGCCTGCATCCGGCCTCCAAAATCCAAATGCAATGTGTAATTGGATGTACCAACTTCATGTTTTTAAACTGGTGTGAAGGGCTACTGACGAACCTTAAAGATCAATTGAAAAAGTGCAAAGCAGGTAGACAAAAATAGTTTAGTTATGGCTCCATTTTGTTGTCATTCTTCCTAAAGAGGATCCCCATGATGAGGTCTCGAGAGGATATCCCACCCTTAGCACCATCTTAACCACAGATTAAGCAATGGATTGATCTTATGGCATGCTTGTATGGAGGTCCTCAAGTATTTGCATTTAGTCCTAGATTCTTCAAATGGTGGGAGCAACAGATCATGTTGGTTGATGAATACCCATACGCAAGTATGGACTTCCAGGATGATGAGGACATGGTTCTGCATGAGGGGAAGATGTAGGGATATCTAAGTAAGAAGAATGATTTTTTTAAGTTTTTTAAGTTTTTGGAATATTATAATGTTTTTGGCAGATGCAAGATCACTAACAACTTGGAGGTTTGATGATACAGATGTGGGACCAGTTCAACTAGTAGGGATTCCACCCTTGATTAGTCATAGAGGAGACACTAGAGTTACAACTAGTGACACAAGAGATAGTGAGCGTCAACTCTGAACTGTGCAAAGGAACTTAGAGGGACTAACCATGGGGGTTACCCCCATGTGTATAGATGACATTCCAGAGAACCTCCAGTATCATACTATCAAAGTTGGTTCATTTGAGGCTCTATTACGTCGCGTAGCATGAGCAATAGTGTGTTACCATGAGCATCATTCTCCTCGAGATTAGGACATGGAATATAACCAAAATTTAGCATTAGAGTACATGTATTCATATGTTATATTGTCATATGTATGCTTATGAAGCCCATTTTGGATACTTGCACCTATTTTGGATGTAAATGTTGTTAGTTTTTGCAATATCATAACAGTTTTTACAATATCATAACAATATATTATTTGCAAATAAACAATAGGATATCTAGAAGAAAGACAAAGCACATAAAGAAATAACACAAGAATTTATCTTGGGAAATCGAATCGAGAAAAACCCAACAAACCTTCATATAGAGATAATGACAAGAAACAAACCTTCATATATATAACCCAGAAAAATACTCTCCTAGACTGTAGTAGCGCATCTTTTCTGTCTGAGTGACTTGCTATGAATGTGTGTAATAATGAGGAGGGGTGCCTCTTATTTATTCTAATTTTCCAAGTGGAAAAATACTGGGGCCGAGCTACCTTGGGGAAATTTAAAAAATAATTTTATAATTTTATTTTTATTATTTTCTTGTTTATTCTTTCCCCAAGGTTTACATTGATTCTTTCTAGGGTTTACATGAGTAGTTACATCAATATGAACTCCTGTAGGAGGTAGAAGGAAATACAATATAAGTATAATAAGAATAACTTATGAAACTTTACACAATTTCCAACACTCCCTCTCAACAAGGAAGGTATTCTTCATATATGGTCATCATCAACATCACGAACATCTAGGTCTCTTCTATACATATCATATGTCTCTATCATCTCTATACATACTGAAGGTTGTCAACATTGAAGAGACCTCCGTCATGGCATCCTTCCAAACTTAGAGTCTAGAAGTTTTTTCATACGTGGTAGGTTCTGAGTCAATGATGTGACTCATGAGTGCTACATAAATCGAGAACCTACGAGGTATTTTGATTTCCCAATGGATTTTGTGTGGGTATTCATGCCCTTCTGCATCATGCAATGTTTGTTGTTCCCATATAGGCCTTTTCTGGCTTACTGCCATATCTGTGGTAGCATTAATTGGCTCAACTAGATCAATGGGATCGATCGGTTCATTCTTTTCTTTAGACTCCCTCTTAACTTCTAGAGGGGAAGATGATCTCATCTCTTCATATTCATCGATCTCCATATCATATCCTCTTCCTTCCAGATAGCCATCTCTTCTTCAAAGGTCACATCCCTACTGACTTTGATTTGCCTCGATCATGGGATGTATATTTTGTAATATTTTGAAGACTCAATGTATCCCACGAATATTTTGTTCTTGCCAGAAGGTTCTAAATTTGTCCTTTTATCCTTGGGCACATTAATGTAGACTAGATAACCAAAGATACGAAGGTGGCCCACTTCTGGCTTCACTCCCGTGAAGGCTTCTTCCAGAGTCATGTTCTTCAATATTTACGAGGGCATTTGTTTTGTACATCAACAACTCGCTTGGATGCTTTTGCCCACAAGAACATTGGTAGAATTTGGTTATGTATCATGGCTTTAACTACCTCCACAATTGTTCACTTCTTCCTTTCCGCAACCCCATTTTGTTAAGAGTTATAGGGAACGATGAGCTCCCTCTTAATTCTTGTTTCCTTACAGAAACCATTGAACTTTGTAGAGGTATATTCTCCATCATTATCTGATCTCAAGATCTTAATCCTTCTTCCTGATAGTTTCTTGACTTGTGCTTTGAATTCCTTAAATTTGTTTAGTACTTCCTTTGATTCCTTGGTCTTGATAACGTATATCTATGTCTTTCGTGAGTAGTCATCAATAAATGTTACATAGTAATTGTAACCACCCAAAGAAGTAACTATCATAGGTCTGCACAAGTCAGAGTGAATTCGATCTAGTATTCCCTTGGATCTGTTTTCACTTTTAAAAAAGGAACGCTTGGTATTTTTACCAAGTGCACATCCTCTTCATATACCATTATGGTCTACATGAAGCAATGGTATACCTGTCACCATGTTCCTTAATGCTGGGAGAGATTGACAGTTTAGATGATCTAGTCTTCTGTGCCATAGCTCATTGACTTTAGTGGAATCATGGAATAACACTTGAACTGGTAGACATCTCAAGCGATACAATATTTCCTCCCCTACACCAATCATTTTTGTTGTGTTCATGCTAGAATCCTTATGCCAAGCGAGCACCTTTCCATCTGCAAATGTCACTCTATATCCCTTGTCCTCTAAGGTGGAGATGAAGACAAGGTTTATTTTCATACCAGGTACATATAGCATGTAACGTCCCCGACCCTCCGATCGACGAAGAGGACGCTAAAATACATCAATCATCCAGGCATCAAGCCCCATGAACAAGAACATACATACATATAATGCTGAAGCACGATACTTAAAAACATAAAACATATTACGATGCATTAATCATTCATATACATAGCGGAAGCAAACAACATGCATTCATATACGATTCAACATTATACATGCACATCATCATTCATCAATGGCAAATATAGTTGCAGACACAAGTTAGGAAATAATACTTGTCTTATAGCGAACTTGTCCTGCAACCAGCTACGTCGCTGCAACGTTCCACCCAACCATAGGCCCGCATGCTCTTTAATCTCTCAGCAACGCTGCCACCCCCGAGCCGGGCATGATTCCCCAAGAAATAAGGAACTAACAGGCTTACACATAGCAAAGGATAACAACACCACAAGGATACATAGTTCAGCCAAGCCAACACAGTTGGGTTTATCAGGCGAACAATAGATCAGCCAAGCCAACAAAGTTGGGTTTATCAGGCCATCAAGGAGTTGGGAAAGGCTAAATGCTAAGCCGGTGAACTCATTGAAGAGCCAAGGACACCTACACCAGAACCAACCTGGCTTCTAGGACACCCACACACACCCAACACAAGGAAATCAGTCCTTTCTCTGCAACGCAGTCCCTCAGACCCTAATCTCCCTTCCAGTGCTACTCAAGGGTTGTGGAGAAGAAAGCTAGCCACTAGCTCTGTCTGTGTGGTTCCCAAACCACCAGGTTTATCAAGCACATCAGGCCCTCATTCACCACTCCAATGCAGTCCAAGGACAAAACCACTACATGCATGCAACAAAACAACTATTCAAGCTTTATTTAACAAGGGAAAACGACTGTTTGGATTGTTCTTAGCCCTATTCTAGCTAAAACGATTCCACACCAATCTACAGCAACCAAAATACAAGGGAAAGACACAGTCCAACAATCGTGGCAAACAACAGCCCATGAACAACCATGAGCCCACAGCACATAATCCCCAGTGCAATCGCTGGAGACTTACCCAGACAAAAAATGGGAAAGGAACATACTCCCAATATTTTCATGAGGGAGAAAGACACAACCAACACACTGTGGATGATATCATGGTCACGATTCAACGATGGAGTAACAGAGCGTTACACAGTCTGACAATGGTGAACGGGAAAACAATCTCCTGCGTGAATGGAAAAATAACACAACCACTGACTGGCAAACAATGTGAGGGAGGAAAAGGCGAACCCCACACAAGGATTGTAATCCCTTTTAACTCCGCTTTGCATGAGGAAAAATGAACAGTCGTCGGTGGGGAGAGTGGATAGAATGATAGACAATCCAGATCGCGTCGTGGAGAGAGTGCAGGCATGTGGGTGTAGTGGTTTTCCTGCCAGCAAAAAATAGCGACCCCAACTAACAATAGAATAATTAAGGTGGTGGTGACACATGGCTTTTCCCCCATGGCTCAAGGTTCAGCATTCCCCCTCTTTATCCTTAGGAATCATGCCCCTTCTCAATTTGGTTGCAATGAACATAGCTGGTTGGGTTATTTAATTAAATATGCATAATTACATGATGCCACAACTTAATATGTATGCTGCATGTCTCGATATACCATCGGTGACAATTTCTATCTGAAATATGACATAACCAAATCGATGGTGGGGCCTTTTCCTTTAGCTCTGCACCATCATTATTTACAATATATGTATCATGCAAACGCGGTCAAAAGCGGGGTGCTACATTCCCCTTCCCCTTCAATAGCACTGTCCTCAGTGCTTTACAAAATTGAACAAAATGCTACACTGGCACCGCCTCAGTGTTTCACAGACTTGAACAAAAATGGATGTGCCAATCACATGGCATCCTCTGGCTCCCACGTAGCCTCTTCAGGTCTGTAATGCTCCGATTGCACCTTTACCTGCCCTATGGCTCGGTTCCAGAGCATTATAACCTTCCTGTCGAGGATGCGCATTGGCTCGATTTGGAACTCTCCCTCGGGTTCCACTTGAATCACATCCCAATTTATCACATGGTTAGGATCATGTACGTATTTATTAAGAAAATAAACATGAAAAACATTATGAGCTCTAGTACTAGCAGGCAATGCAAGTCTATATGCAACAGGCCCCATTCTTTCAAGCACTTCAAATGTCCCACAATATCTAGGTGACAACTTGGCACAACTTCCAAGCTTCAAGGAACTCTTCTTTGCTTTTACTCCGAGGTAAACATGATCCCCAACACTGAACTCTCTGTTCATCCTATGCTCATCCCCATAGCTTTTCTGCCTATCCTGTGCTACTTTCAGGTTTTGTCTGATCTTTACAACCTCTTGCTCCATTTTCTTGAGCAATTCTTGTCCAAGCACAACCCTGTTCACTGGGCTATCCCAAGTCACGGGTGTCCTACACCTTCTTCCATACAAAGCTTTGTACAGACTCATCCTCAAGGATGCCTGCTATCCATTGTTGTAAGCAAACTCTACCAAGTGCAAGTAATCTTCCCACTTGGTTGGTTTGTACATCACATACATGCGAAGCATATTTTCAAGCACCTAATTAACTCTCTCTGTCTGCCCATTTGTCTGAGGATGATATGTAGTGTTGAAGTTTAGCTTTGTACCCAAATATGCAAACAACCCCTTCCAGAAATTGGAAGTGAACTTGACATCTCTGTCAGAAACTATTGCCTTCGGCAATTTGAAAATCTCCTTCATGAAGATCTTTGCAATGTCATCAGTCTTGTGTGTAGACTTCACCGATATAAAATGTGCTTCCTTTGTCAACTTGTCTACCAAAACCATGATGGAATCATGTTGTCTCCAAGTCATCGGCAATCCTGTAATGAAATCCATGGAAATAATTTCCCATTTCCATTCCGGAATTGCCAAAGGCTGCAACAAACTTGCGGGACGTTGATGCTCAACCTTTACCTGTTGACATTTCATGCACCTTGAAATGTATTCAGCCATGTCATTTTTTATTCCTGGCCAAAAGTACTGTTTTCTTGCTGTAGCAATTGTCTTCTGATATCCTGGGTGACCAGAATATGGAGTTTGATGGATTTTATCCATAACAACCCTCCTCAAATCTGCTACATCTGGAACATAAATTCTTCCTTTATAAGTAAGAAGTCCATCTTCTTCCAATTTATATCCCTCATACCTCTTCTCAAGACCTTGCTGCTACAATTTGTCTTTTACTTGCTCATACAATTCATCTCCGACAACATGATTAACAATCTACTGCCTTAAATCTGATTGGCAAATACCAAGAGATGCCACATGCATTTCCTGTACCTTCCTACTGAGTGCATCGTCTACCTTATTCTCCTTTCCTTTTATGTGCTTGATTTTGAAATCAAACTCACATAAAATTCCAGCCATCTCACTTGCCGAGCATTCAGAGTAGGCTGATCAAACAAATACTTCAGACCACAATGGTCTATCTTGAGCTCAAATCTTCTACCCATCAAGTAATGTCTCCACATCTTGAGAGCATGTACTATGGTTGCAAGCTCAATATCATGAGTGGCAGAGTTCTTCTCATGCTCCTTTAGCTTTCTTGACTCGTAACATATCACGTGGTTGTCATGCATAAGGACTTCTCCAAGCCCTTGTCCACATGCATCGGTACACACCACAAAATATTTCTCTGGATCTGCAACCTTCAATATTGGTGCACTGGTGAGAATATTCTTCAACCGTTGGAAGCTTTCTTCACACTTTGAAGTTCATTTGAACTTTATCCCCTTCTTTTGCAAAGAAGTGATGGCATGTGCAACCTTGGAAAATCGCTCCATGAATCTCCTGTAGTATCCTGCAAGTCCCATAAAAGATATTACATCCATCACATTTATTGGAGTAGGCCAATTCAATATGGATTCACTCTTCTCAGGGTCTACTTATATACCCTCTTCTAAGATAATGCGACCCAAATACTGAATTCTATCTCTATAGAAGTCATACTTGCTCAGTTTTGCATACAGCTGATGTTCCCTGAGTAATTGCAATGTCAATCTCAAATGCTCTTCATGTTCTTCCTCATTCTTAGAATGAACAAGAATGTCATCAAGGAAGACAAGAACAAACTTGTCCAAATACTTACTGAAGACACTGTTCATAAGGCACATCAATGTAGCTGGTGCATTAGTGAGACCAAATGGTACCACTACAAACTCATAATTCCCATACCTTGTCCTGAATCTTGTCTTATGAATGTCTTCGTCCTTGATTCTCACCTGATGGTAACCAGACCTTAAGTCAATCTTGGAAAATACCTTTGCTCCTCTCATTTGATCAAAGAGGTCATCAATCCTAGGCAAAGGATATTTATTCTTCACAGTAACCTTGTTCAACTGTCTGTAATCAATACATAGTCTGAGTGTACCATCTTTCTTCTTTACAAACATAGCTAGTGCTCCCCAAGGAGACACACTTGGTTGGATATACTTGTTTTCCAACAACTCTTGCAGTTGCATTTTCAACTCTAGCATCTCCGGTGTACTCATCCTATAGGGTGCCTTGGACATTGGTGCTGCTCCTGGAACAAGTTCAATTGTGAAATCAATGTCCCTCTTTGGAGGAAGCACTGGAATCTCATCAAGAAACACATCCTTGAATTCCTGCCACACCTAATAGTCCTCCAACCTGGGAGTTTCATCTCTTATTGGTTCCAGAATATGAGCTGCATACAACTAGCAACCCTTCCTACAGAATTTCTTCAATTGCATTGCTGAAACCTGTCTTACTAAAATTACCTTTGGAATACCCTTCACAACTACTGGGTTTCCTTCTTCATCCATGCATTCAAAAGTGTTATTGTAACAGTCAAGCTTTACTATGTGAGCTTCTAACTAATCCATTCCAATGAGAACATCATAGGAACCAAGTGGTAGAACATTCAGATCCACACAAGTGATTAATCCATTCATAACCAATGGACATTTCTCTACCACTTCACTGACCTTTCTCTTAGCCCCAGTGGCTAGCTGAACTAACCAAGATTTTCTATGCTTGACCTTCTTAAAAGCACACCTCTCTACTACTCTAGGAGTAATGTAACTGTGAGTAGAACCACGTTCAATCAAAATAGAAACAGATTGTTCAACAATCTTACCTGCAACTTCAACCACAGTTGATTGGTGATCTGCCTGGTGGTCCTCCAGTGCTGCATAAATTATAGGGACTGCTCTTGCTACCTGAACCACTATTTCTGCTTCCTGAATGTTATAAGTTGGCCTTGCACTTTCATTCTCAAGTGGACAATATCTGTGCAAGTGGGTCCTTCACATTTCCAACATTTAAGTGGACCTTTATTCTGTGGTGGCTCATTATGCTTTCCACCTGTCACTCCAATTGGATTACTCGCAGCTTGGGATGACTGCTTCTGTTGGTTCCTGAATCTAGAAGGTTTGAAACCTTTCCTTCTTTGGTCAAATTTCTTGTTCTTTTTCTCCTTCCATGCCATATGGTAATTAGGTTTACCTTTAATTTGCTCATAGTAATACTTAGCCTTCCTTATGGATTCTTCAAGAGTTCTTGGTTCGTAAAACTCAATTCTATCTTTGTATGACTGAGGCAATCCACTCAGAAACCGCTGGACCTTCACCTTTTCATCTTTGATGTACCAGACATACCTCAACAATTCCAAGAACTTGTTTGCATATTCATCCATGGTCTGCTATCCCAATCTCAGCTCATGGAACTCCTTAGTCTTGTCATCATAATACCTATCAGAGAGGTATTTCTACCTGAAATACTTCTTGAAATATTTCCACTTCAGTTTCCTTTCACTAATCCTCTTTACTTGCTTGAAGTGTTCCCACCAAATGGATGCTCTTCCATTCAGGTTGAATATGGCAACTCTTGCCTTCATGTTTCCTGAATAATCCTGCACTTGAAAGTACTTCTTTATCCCAAGAAGCCAAGCTTCAACCTCTTGTCTAGTCTTTATCTCACCATCAAATGTAGGAGGCTTAGCTTTCTTAAATTCATCCCAAGAGCGATCCCTATGGTGTCTTCTTCTTTTCCTTTTACGAGAAGATGGACTTGCATCTCCACTGGATTCTTTAGAATCAGATGATCCACTAAAATTCCTTCTCCTTCTCCTAGTGCTGCTCTTACTACCTTCCGGTCTTAATGTACCTTGTCCATAATCTATCTTTCTCTGCAAGTCTATCAAACTTTGCAACATGGCAGCATTCAGCTGATGCTGCTCTTCCTGGGCTTTAATCAAGCTTCTCATGGTGGCTGCAACCTCAAACGGTGTCTCTTGGAATCTCCTTCCATTAGATACTATGTCATCATTTCCATTCTGGACATTTTCTCCCATGGCATCTCCTGCGCGCTTGTAAGAATCCTGAGCATCATACCCATCATGGGTTCTCATGACGGAACCACCTTTTGCTTTACTATTCTTCTTGGAATACTGCTCTTGGAAGTTGTCTATAATTCTGCAAATGTGTTAGTATCAAATTGTTAGATGCATATCATTAATATAAATAAAAACTACTTACCTTCCTCTTTCGAAAATTCATAAAACAACAATTTTTACTTAAAACACAAAATCTCTCTTCTTCCTTTTCAGCCCTGTGACTACTGATAATCTGCTGAAAGGCATTTGAAAACTGCTAAAAAAAATCACTGAGAGGTTCTCTCGAAACCCAAATATCCTTTGGCCCAATCGGACCTTCCCCTAGCTATATTTTTGATACTTTGGTGGTCAAAAAACCTAGTTCATCGGCGGTCTGTCCATTTATTTCTCTCCGGCGTTTCGGCGGGCAATTCGACTAAATCCCCAATCTGCATTGGCGAGAAAATCGACTGTTCATCGAGTGCGCAGTCCCCTGAGAAACCGCAATGGCGAATTCACAATCCTTTGATTCCTTTTGATCGGCGTCCAAATCCTTAATACTTTTTCGATGACCTTATACTCTTCAAAATTTCTTCTAATCAGGTCTCTTCCCTGCTAACTCGTCGGTGTTTCGGTAGTCAGGACCACTAATTTTCTCCTCTGCACTTTGGCGATCCGTCCATCTATCTTTCTCTCGGTGGTGCCAAGGGATGTCCATCGATGGTCAAACAGCTAACGTTTTCCGCTATTTCGGACCTTCAGCCTTCATCGGCGATCGGGTGCACTGTGCATCGGCCGACTAGTTCTTTAGACTTCTGCAATGGCGGCCAACGAAATTTCTGAGTCTTCCGCAGGCCACCGTCCTAATTACAGTCGGAGCAATTAGCACCCACGATGTCGGACGGTTTAACCACTATGGATCCGCTGTGTCGGCGGTTTCATCCCTTAATATTTTCCAATGATAGCATATTGGAAATCGGAACTCTAATTGTTATGGCATCGAGCGGTTAGTTCCATGGGCAGCCACAACAACGCCCTGCCATCCGTAAATCTTTTTCGATCGGTGGTTGGAGCAACTAGCGGCGCGGCATCGGCGGTCGAGGCCTCTATCTGTCGGAAGATTAGTCCACTAGACAGCCACAATAGAGGACACTCGAACAACTAATCTTTTTCGACGACGTCCCTTGGCGGTCTCATCAACTAACTTCCGTCGATCGCCAATGGTTTTCAACACTTAAACAAAATTTTGAAAATTTTCTTCTTTGCATCGGCTTTTCCTTCCACTAAGTTTTATCGATCCACTTCACTAGTCTTTCGGCAGCCTCACGACTTTGTCGGCGGTTGGAGCAACTAGTCTCCCCATCATCGGCGCTCGGATGCACTTCGCGTCGGGTGATTAGTTCTTTATGTAGCCACAACGGCGGGAAACAAGGTCACTATGGTCTCCGCGGGGCAGTTGTTCATGGTGGCATCGGATGAATAGTTGACTAAGCAGCTGTAACTGCGGTTCACCTTCATTAAACCTTTTCCGATCGGCAATCTGATCCACTAACATTTCCCGATGGATGATGATCCTGTGCCTTAGAGAAAATTTTGAATTTTCTTCTTTCCTTTTCTTCCGCCGCATTGGCCGTCGGAGCAACTATCCTCTACGTCATTGGCGGTTGGAGGCTATACCTGTTAGAAGCATAGTTGTCTAAGCATCCGCAATGGGAGCACAAGATCACCTAACTTCTTCCGATGTAGTCGCCAAACTCTTTTCCGCGTCGGCAACTTGATCCTCTAGGCATCGACAATGTGATCAACTAATCATCGCCGATCGCTGAAGATTTTATGACTTAGACAAATTTCCAGAAGATTTTTCTCGTTAGTCTTCTTTTTTGCTGCTTCATCGGCTCATCCATCTCTTATTCTTTGTCGATTCGTTTAACTGTCTATTGGCAAAAGCTTCCCCTATAGGTCACCGATTAACTAACAACTTCCGATCGGCGACTAAAACACAACCATCACGGCATCGGCAAGCAGAACCTGTATCCGTTGGAGGATTAGTGCACTAGGATTCCACAACGGTGGGTGCACGAACCTTTAACTGCTTCCGATGGCCGATGATCTCATGCCTTAGAGAAATTTTGAAAATATTTCACTGCGTCAGCTATAGGAACGTCTTTCCTCTATGACATCGGCGGTCGAAGGCTCTATCCATCGGAAGGATAGTCCTCTAGCCATCTGCAATGGCGGCGCACAATCAGCTAAGCATCAGTGACACGATTAACTAATCATCGCCGATCGCCGACGATTTTATTACTTCGTCAAATTTTTGAAATTTCTCCCACTGCGGGTAATCTTCAGACTAACACTTCCGCGGTGTCGGCTGAGCTTCAAACTATAAGTTCCGCTGTGTCAGAGGAACTTCGCACTAAGTTCTCCGATGGGTCTACAATTCTGGCACTTAGAAAATTTTTGTGGATTTTCTTATCATCACCCATTTCTCCTGGTTTCTTCTGGGCAGTAGGCAACCTGCCTCTATTGACTATTTCTCATGGCCTTCTGAGGCCCAAATGCTGCAACATAAGCTCTGTCACTGCATCTTCAAGGCCCATTCAGGCCCATGCTGCAACCAGAGCTCTGATACCACACTGAAGCATCCCCGACCCTTCGACTGGCGAAGAGGACGCTACAATACATCAATCATCCGGACATCTAGCCCCATGCACAAGAACATACATACATATAATGCTGAAGCATGATACTTAAAAACATAAAACATATTACGATGCATTAATCATTCATATACATAGCGGAAGCAAACAACATGCATTCATATATAATTCAACATTATACATGCACATCATTGTTCATCAATGGAAAATATAGTTGCAAACGCAAGTTAGGAAAGAATACTTATCTTATAGCGAACTTGTCTCGCAACCAACTACGTTGCTGCAACGTTCCACCCAAACATAGGCCTGCGTGCTCTTTAATCTCTCAGCAACGCTGCCACCCCCGAGCCGGGCATGATTCCCCAAGAAATAAGGAACTAACAGGCTTACACATAGCCAAGGATAGCAACACCACAAGGATACACAGTTCAGCCAAGCTAACACAGTTGGGTTTATCAGGCGAACAACAGATTAGCCAAGCCAACAAAGTTGGGTTTATCAGGCCATCAAGGAGCTGGGAAAGGCTAAATGCTAAGCCAATGAACTCATCGAAGAGCCAAGGACACCTACACTAGAACCAACCTGGCTTCTAGGACACCCACACACACCCAACACAAGGAAATCAGTTATTTCTCTGCAACGTAGTCTCTCAGACCCTGATCTCCCTTCCATTGCTATTCAGGGGTTGTGGAGAAGAAAGTCAACCACTAGCTCTGTCTATGTGGTTCCCAAACCACCAGGTTTATCAAGCACATCGGGCCCCCATTCACCACTCCAATGCAGTCCGAGGACAAAACCATTGCATGCATGCAACAAAACATCTATTCAAGCCTTAACAAGGGAAAACAACTCCTTGGATTGTTCTTGGCCCTATTCTGGCCAAAACGATTCCACACCAATCTACAACAACCAAAATATAAGGGAAAGACACAATCCAGCAATCGGGGAAAACAACAGCCCACGAACAACCATGAGCCCACAACACACAATCCCCATTGCAATTGCTGGAGACTTACCCAGACCGAAAATGGGAAAGGAACTGACTCCCAATCTCTACATGAGGGAGAAAGACGCAACCAACACACTATGGATGATATCACGGTCACGATTCAACGATGGAGTAATAGAGCATTACACAGTCTGACAATGGTGAACGGGAAAACGATCTCCTGTGTGAATGGAAAAATAACACAACCATCGACTGGAAAATAGTGTGAGGGAGGAAAAGGAGAACCCCCACACAAGGATTGTAATCCCTTTTAACTCCGCTCTGCATGAGGAAAAATGAATAGTCACTGGTGGGGAGAGTGGACAGAACGATCGACAATCCAGATTGCATCGCAGAGAGAGTGTTGACATGTGGGTGTAGTGGTTTTCCTGCTAGCAAAAAATAGCTTTCCCAACTAACAATAGAATAATGAAGGTGATGGTGACACATGGCTTTTCCCCCATGTCTCAAGGTTCAACATTCCCCCTCCTTATCCTTACGAATCATGCCCCTTCTCAATTTGGTTGCAGTGAACATAGCTGGTTGGGTTATTTAATTAAAGATGCATAATTACATGATGCCACAACTTAATATGTATGCCGCATGTCCTGATATACCATCGGTGACAATTTCTATCCGAAATATGACATAACCAAATCGATGGTGGGGTCTTTGCCTTTAGCTCTGCACCATGATTATTTACAATATATGTATCATGCAAATAGGGTCAAAACTGGGGTGTTACATAACACTTTATTCAGATGTAGTAAGTCATTGGATTCTAACTGAAGAAAGGTAGATTCAAATCCTTTCACAGTGTAGTTGCATCATATCCAAGTACTACACAGAGCTGGGATTCTTTCTCAACAACTTCTGAGAGGTTTTCTTTATAACCAATCATATGTTTGGAAGCACCATTATCTATGAGCCATGTATAACTAGTGGTGGGAACCGTACCTAATAAAGCTGATACGAAGAAGAATTCTCTACAATCTTCATTTGTTTGTTTCTTGTGATGATGACCATCTTCCACATCAGTTGTTGAAGCTTCATGATTTCTCTTGTTTAAACTAAAACACTGGCTTGCATAGTGATCATATTTCTTACACTTATAGCATTGTATGTGTGATATATCCTTCTTCTTTTCCCTACAATATGGAGAAGAACTTGGTCTCCTATCTTGGTGCTTATGTTTGTGAAACTTCCTTCCTTTTCCCTTGCCTTTCTTGGCATGAGTGATGAAGGATTGATTCTCCTCAACTTGAGGTCCATGGAGTATTGGGCCTTGTTGCTATCCCGGTCTCTTCCTGAGTGCAGTCTGCCCATAACTTGTTGAATTTGGGAAACTTGGTTCGACCACTTATGGTTTGGATGAAGGAATCCCACAATGGTGTAAGACCATTTAGAGTGGTCATGACAAGCTCCTTTTCTTCAATGTTGTCTCCACTAGACCTTAGCTTGTCCTGAAGTTTGGTGATCCTCATGAAATATGAGGCAATAGATTCAGACTTAGTCATCCTCATATTTGACAGTTTGTACCTCAATGTGAAAGTCACGTTGATTTTGTTGTGTTCAAATAATTTCTTCAAGGTCTTGAACATATTCCTAGTTGTCTTATTTTATGATATTTGCGGAACCAAGTGATCTTTGATTGAGTCCACCAGAATCCTTCTTGCTTTTGCATCACACTTCCTCCACCAGGACTTGGCTTCTTCCACTTATGGTTCTGGAACTTTCTCATCAACAAATTTCAAGAGATCATTTTCTTCTAGAATGAGAAGAACCATAGGATTCCCTGATATAAACTTTGTATCCCCATCAATACGATCTTCAACCTTCATTCAAATCATCTTGTGTACAGATCTGAACTAGAAACCCTAGCAGGAGTTAGGTCAAAAATGAACTTTTTAACTCAAAGAAACTAACCTCATAGATAGACACACCCTGTCAAGGCAAGTTGAGGGAAGGTGAGGTCAATCCAAAAAAATGGAGGGAAACCTCTGAAACTTGATGCCCTAGGGTTTCTTCCCACAATATCCCATAATATCCCACAGTAAAAAATTGAAACTTCTCAGAATTTGTTTTTTCTTTCACCAAAAGATGTGCCTCCCCTATAACAATGTTTCCACAACCCTTTTTCTGCTAAAGAGATGAGGGAAGGCCTTGGAAGGTCAAACCGTAGCTTCCGACAATGGCCTCTTCTAGAACTAATCTGATACCATGTTAGATTTTACAAGATTATAGAAGTATATATCTTATTTGCAAATAAACAATAGGATATCTAGAATAAAGACAAATGATAGAAACAAAGAACACAAGAATTTATCCTGGGAAACCCAATCGAGAAAAACCCACCAAACCTCCGTACAATGATAATGACTCATGAGAACAAAAAGAAGAAGAGAGAGATCTATAAAATGTCTCTCTAAGATATAACCCTCGATAAATACTCTCCTATATTGCAATAGAGCACCTTTTCTGTCTGAGTGACTTGTTGTGAATGTGTATAATAATGAGGAGGGGCGCCTGCTATTTATACTGATTTTCCAAATCGAAAAATACTGGGCCCTACCTACCTTGGGGAAAATTCTAAAATAATTTTAATTTTATTATTTTCTTGTTTATTATTTCCCCAAGGTTTACATTGAGTCTTTCTAGGGTTTACATGAGTAGTTACATCAATATGAACTCCCATAGGAGGTATAAGGAAATACACAATACAAGTACAATAAGAATAACTTCTGAAGTTGCACAATTTCCAACAAATGCATATATATATATATATATATAAGCTATGTCTATTGTGGTTTCATGTGTGAATGTGATGAATGTAACTGAGTACATGAATGTGTAAAATGCTTAATGAGATAGGTGCCAATCTAACATATAATTATCCAACAAATTAGCCAAAGTGTTAAATTCTCTTGGAATATGTTGATAGGTAATGTAATCGAATGAGCGCTCAAAAATATGTACCCGTAAATATTTGGAAAAAGGATAGGATTGTGAATGGCATAGTGACCATTTAACTGCATGACAACTAATTATGAGTCAAATTTGACCACTAGGTTGCAAATACCCAAAGAAGAGGTGTGGTATGAGAGCTCAATGACAACGCTATATTCAACAACATTGTTGGTGGCGGGTCCTAAGTTAATTCCCCCGGAACTCAATACTTCGTCTGAGGGTGTAAAGAGTACCCAAGTGACATAAGCTATGTTATGTGTACTACATGTGGCACCATCAACAAATCCTATGTAGGGACATGAAAAGGTGGACAAGTAGATTGGATTATCAATACGTTTTCAAGAGTGAGCAGGGAGGTTGTCAAGATAAGATTGAACAATATGATTGATGTCATGATCAATCATGAAAAGCATAGGCCATAGCTCACTGGAAGGTGGATATAACATTCTTAATCCTGAAAGGTAACTTATGATAAGTGAAGGTTCCCCAAGGACAAATGGAGTTTTTTTTTTATGTTGGTTAGAGGGTTTAATCTCTATTTGATAGTCTGTGAAATGTTCCCTAAATTACCTTAAGATAAAACGTCACAAGGGAATTGAGGCTAAAGCGAACAAAAAACATCTTCAGTGGAAACAAGGCTTTTAAAAAAAAATTTCCCATCTTTTCCAGATTTGGAAGGAAAGAGGCACAATGATCCATATTCTCCTAAGGCTTATCACATGAAGCCACGACTTTTGTAATTGTCTTGTCAGAAGGTAAAACATCAGACAAAAAGTCATGTGAAGGAGATGGGGAACTAGCCCAAGAAGGCATAATATAAGGATCAAAATCAACAACTGGGTGAAGATGATGATCATGGTCAATGAGATTGGATGGAATAACTTGGTAAACAGTTTCAAACATTGATAAAGGCATAGAATATCCCATCGAATCCACTTCCATAGCATTGGGTGTAACCCAAGGATTAGAATAACCAAGGGAGTTGTTAATAATGGAAGATATCATACAAATGGGAAATTCTTGTTTTGAGGGGTTGGGTGTTGGAAAAGGGAAAGTACCCATTAATGAGAAGTCTTTAAACAAACTAGCCCCCACACTTTCATAACTCTTCATGGAATCACTTGCAAAAGGAATGTTACCACTAAGAGTGGGTCACAAGTCAGGCGTGCAATAAGCAAGTTGATCTATAGCTATGATTTTCCCTTTGTGGGGGAAGTGAGGAAGTCAAAAGAACGACGAGACTATCACCTTCATGGCGTAAAACCAACTATGACCAAATAAAAAATTATAGTTTAGAGGTGCACCAACAACTTCAACATCTACCATGGCGGTTTCCCCCTAAATTAATAGGCAAGGAATACATGATATCATGTGGTGTAAAATTTCAACTATCGAACACTTTAAAAGAGGTAGAGGATTGGATAAGCTTATGTGAGCCTATTGCTCACAAACATTAGATGGACATAACACAAGTAAATTCTCCTTCATCAATGATTGTGTCAAAGATGTTTTTCTCTCTTACAACTACTTGAATTTGAAATGCAATCTAGTGGGAGAGCTTGGGTTGGATATGTTCCATGTCAAAATTTACCAAACTGTATTTTGTGGAGTTAACCCCGCCATGACCGACAACAATGATCTTTGTTGTGCGGGATAACTTTGCAACGATTTGAGAGGAGACATGGCACAAGGGGCTTGAGATGAATCTTCAACAATATTATAATGTTGAGCAACTGTGTCATTGGGGTTATGTGTTGCTCAATGAAGGACCCCCTTAGGAGGGCTAATGACCATGTCAAGATGAGGCTTCTCTATTTGAAGAGGGCCATTTGGTTGGGGTGAAGAAGTTGATTCATTCTTAGGAGAGTTGGTCTCAACTTTCTGATAAGTGTGATTCTGCGTTGTAAGGGAAGTTGTTTCTTCTAATAAAAACACATTTAATGGTCCATCCCCTTAGGGAGGAAGGCCTCCATTTACCCCTTGCAGAGGTGGAGGTTTTTTAGCAACCATTTGTTGGTGTTGTTATTGAGGGAAAGGATGAGTTAACATGAAAGGAGGTGGGGTAGAGTCTTTATGAGCAATGAACTCATTAACTTATTTTAAGCGTGGACATAGACGAGTCATATAATAGCCCCCATAAATCTTGCACATGAATTTTGGTTTCCTTTCCTTCTTGTTTCCCCCAACATTAGGGGGTTGTGCTTGCTGTGTTCCACACTCATTAGAAGGATATTTGGCTTTGTTTTCTTCGTTTTACCTCTAGACTATGGAGATTTCGGTTGTTGTGATTGATCGTGTTCATCATGAATATTTGAGTAAGAGCATTGGGTGGTTTGGTAATAGACACAACTAAAGTGGGTGGACTAGCAATATCAAGCTAATTAAGTTGCCCACTTGATCGGTTCACTGAGACAACAGAGAAAAAACCAACCACGCCATCAAAATGTGGGTCGAGTGTGGGTCTAGATGGATCAGTCAATGATCAAGGAGCATGCAGTATAATGTTGTATAAAGTTACTGACTGTGAATATATCAGATCCAAGTGCTCGACATGATGTATGGCTTGCTCCTATGTTATGGCCCCAACCATAACAACATCACAAGCAATGGGAGGAATTAATGACTTCATAAACCAATCAACTAACAATTGGTTAGGAATGGCATATTTTACAGGCCTCTGCCTCCTGTAATGTCCCAGTTTTGACCCCGTTACATTAGATGTATATGATGTGAATGTTGTAAATGATCATGGTGTGGAGTTAAAGGCCAAGGCCCCACCATTGATCGGCAATGCTATGTNACGCTGAGGCGATGCCAGTGTAGCATTTTGATAAATTTTGTAAAGCACTGAGGACAGTGCTAATTGAAGGGGGAGGGTAATGTAATGTCCCGGTTTTGACCCCGTTACATTAGATGTATATGATGTGAATGTTGTAAATGATCATGGTGTGGAGTTAAAGGCCAAGGCCCCACCATTGATCGGCAATGCTATGTTTTGGATTTTAAATTGTCACCGATTGTATATCGGGGCATGTGGCATATGTTTTAAGTTTATCACCATGTAAATATGCATCTACAATTAATAAAATGAACACAACCAGCTACGGTCGCGGCAACTAAATCGAATGGGGCATGATTTTACCAAGGATAAGGTTTGGGGGAAATTGTCAACTTTGGCCAAGAAGGCAAATTACCCATGTGTCTTTTTCCCTTATCTTATTCCAACCACCTTCCTTAAGAAATTATGTTGGCAGCTAGGAGGAGTTATGGCAGTTATTGTTTTGGGCTGTGGGGTGGCAGGACTGTCAGTCCTATCCTACGCCCTTCATTCAATTCATCCTCATCCTTCACACATACATTCCATTCTCCCACTCACGCAAGCAATTCCACTCTCTCCCCGATTTTGGTCTGTTTTCTCCTCACGCACAGGGTTCTGGGCGGTTTTTGGTCTCACGCAGACACTCCTCCTCACTCCACGAGTTGTTGAGCACCCCAACGATTTCCTTCTGCAATTCGCGTCCTCTCCATTGCTGTGCATTCTCACGCAGAGGGATTCTTTCCCGTTTTTGGTCTTCACGCACAGAAATTTCTGGGTTTTACCCACGTAGTTTCTTTCCCCGCGGATTTGTGGATAATGTGGTCGTATCCACTCTCCACTGGCTGATTTTGGGTTCTGCATTGTTTCTCACGCTCACCCACAGGCTGGGGGACTGTAATTTCTTCCCCAGCTCGGTCTGTATACGTTTTCTTGGTGATTTAGTTGCCCAGGACGGGTTGTGTTTGCCCACGTTGTTGGTTGTGGTCTTCCTTGCATGCTATGGCTGTTGTAAATTCACCTGAGAGTCATTTTGGCCACGATAGGGCCAATAATGACTCAGAATTCATTTTCCCTATTTAAGCTTTGACAGTTGACTTGATTACATATGTGAAATTGTTGGTCTTCGGACTGTGAGAGGAGAAAGGATGTTGGCTTAGTTTTGCTTGATAAACCTGGTGGCTGGAACCACACAGACAGAGCTAGAGGGCTGGCCTTCTTCTCCATCACCCCTGAATAGCACTGGAAGGGAATGCAGGGCCTGAGGGACTGTGTAGCAGAGAAGGGACTGATTCCTTGTGTTGGGTTTGGATGGGTGTCTTAGAGGTCAGGCTAGTTTTGGTGTAGGTGTCCTTGGCTCTATAATGAGCTCACCAGCTTAGCAATTTGCCTTCTCCAACTCCTTAATGGCCCGATAAACCCAACTCTGTTGGCTTGGCTATGTGTTTTGTATGTCCCTAGCTATGTGTAAGCCTGCTAGTTCCCTTATTCCTTGGAGAATCATGCCCAGCTCGGGGGTGGCAGCGCTGTTGAGAGATTAAGGAGCACGCTGGCCTATGGTTGGGTGGAACGTTGCAGCGACGTAGCTGGTTGCAGAGCAAAGCTTTCATAAGATAAGTGATTTTCTCCATTTTACTTCTGCAATCGTAATTACTGTTAATGGAAATGAAATGAACATGTTGAAGGAATGCATGCTTGAATGAATGTTGTTTTTCCGCTGTGCCTGGTAGATAATTGCATCTATGCATGTTAAGCATTATGTTTATGAATTTTTAAGCTTGTACATGTTCCTGGGCGGTTAGCCCGGGTGTTTGAAGTTTGTAGTCGCGCCCTCTTTGCTGGTCGGAGGCATGGGGACGTGACACCTCCGCCTCCATTCATGGATATGGTCATAGATATGGGTGGTGGTAATTTGAATCAAAGAGGTCAAAAGGTTCGTTCTTGTCTTGGAACGCATATGTAATTGGAAGTGAGTTAAACAAATCTATTACAAGGGAATTGAAGCTTGAATATGAGGTAGTTGGTAGTTCAATGTACCACTTAGATGCACTCCCAATAAGGATAGGAGGGAAGATACATAATTTCACACTGGTATCCAACATGGAGTTGGAGACACACCACAAATGATACGTGGTAACATGAGTGGATGGGTCTTCCCCTATCTTATCGTCAAACTTTACTATATCTGCAGGGATCTTGTGTGGAATGGCTTGTCATAAGGGGTAATGCAAAATGGGATCATTAGTTAACATTGGCATATCTAGTAGATCCAAGGTAGCTAGAAAGGGTAGCTGCATATTGGAAAAAGGATTATGTGTCAAAGGTAATTGGGAATTGAGGCCCATTGGACTATAGGGTCGCCCCATATATTAACTCCTAGAAGTATATGGACTTGGGAAAGTGCGACTTCCCCCATAAGAAGGATTGCCTCCAGTAAAGTGTTTTCCCCCATAGAGTTGATTCCCCCCAATGAAGGAATTGTTATTGTAGATAGAACCACCCCAAGGTGTGTGACTACCACTAGGATAGGGAACTCTTCCAATATAGGTATTTCCCCCCCAAAAAGTGAATCCACTACGAGCATTAATTCCCCTAGTAGATGAGAAAATACCATAAACATTACCACTTATTTGAAAAGGTAAACTGCTAGACATAAGTGTGTTTTTAGTAACAAGCACACCACTAGGAACACTTAACCCTCCCATGGGTTGAGTGCTTCTAAAAGGTTTCCCCCTTGAGAGGGAGGCGAGTTTCATACCCCTACAAATGGGTTCCACCCAAAGGAAAATCCAGTACTTGGAATGATAGGGCTTCCAGTAGACATGCTAACGATAGCTTGGGAACTACTAATAGTATTAAAGGTAGGAGTATCCCCCTCACCTAAAAGTAAAAGTTGAGGGGAATTATGGTAATGGTTCACTAGATGGTGGTTGGATGGACTGACCAATGGATGAAACAATAAGCATGGCCAATGTTTCCCAAAGGGAAAAAGTAGATGTACTAGGTGCAGTATGTTGAGCATTTACCCCACTAGTCAAAGGCTGTGGAGAATTAATTGAAGTCCTCCTCCATTACGAAAGATGGGATAGTTTGTTCCATAATTGATGTTGATGTGGTACTAGACATCATATGATTAAAATTTTGAAAAGGGATCACAATGTAAAGGCCGAACTTGATTAATTTTGGGGTTGAAAAGATCGGGTAATGGGGGGTTAAAGTGTGGAACAACACCCTCGTCCACAACTTCAATGTTTAACTGGTTGGTATGAACCAAATCACTTTCATAGCTTACTGTTTCTATTGCCCCCTTTGGAGAGGTGACACGCCTATGAATAAATGGAGTTTCCTCCTCGACATGAGAGAGGCCCCTAATACATTGATATTGATGAATTAGTAGATTGGATATGATGAATAATTGAATTGAAAAAAATTTAACAATCCTAAGGCCAACTACAAAATAACATGCAACACATCCATAAAAAAATCTAAGCTATCAATAAGCAAACCAATGGCTTAAAGGACTCTTCCAAAGGTGGGTATCAATTCACCAGTGAAGAGGTGAGAAACAATTATGATAACCCCTCTTACTCCCTCGAATCCAAGGCCTAAGTTCCCACGGGGCACTCCCCAAGGTAACGAAAAACATACGATGTATTGCTTGTATCATGTACCATAATCACTTCCCACTTGTAGTCACTTGTGTAGATACCTAGGACAAGAAACTATGGTTACCACTTCATGAAACGACGACCAGACGAAACAATCGTAAGTCAATCTCAGACATGTGGGTAGGGAATGTGCGACATATGTTGAAGATCCGAATCCTGGCCATGAGGTATCACCTTGAGGATTGCCAACCTACTAGGCCCCAATACATGTAACAAGCCACTAAATACACCAAGAGGGGATATCTCTCAAATGAACCTAGCTTGAAATCATGTTTGACTCATGTGTTAGATGAGCTTTACTGGCAAGTGTCTCTCACTACTAATGGATTTTCACTCTATAATGAATCTAGTTGCTTTTTAATGGCCTTGGAGAGTTTCCTCTCCAAACCTATTCTAAGGGCCCTACACCTTAAACTAATGTTGGTTTGCTAGACCCAATAAAAACTTCTAATTAATTTTAATTAAGTTCTTTCTTTTAGGGTTGTTGATTACTCAAGCAGATATATGGAATGAGAATTGGTGAGCTAAAAGTCTCTCGACTCAAAAGATAGAAAGAATGCAAAATGCAAATGCACTTCTTTTCATTCGATGAACTTCTATCTATAAGAGGGAAGATAATTTGTTTTCCTTTTCAAACAATGAAAAATATAGCCTTCAAGTATCCCAATAAGAATATGAAAAATTTCCAAAAGTATATATGATCACAAATAGTCCTCCTATGCAATAAAACTTAAAACAATCACACCAAATGAGAATCCATGCACAGAAAAATGTAGAAATCCCTTTGTTTTTATTTATTTTTACAATTATGAAACATAATAACAAGAAGAAAATGCATGTAATGGACAACTTTAGATATTCAAACCAACAAGACAAAATAATAATCAATAGGAAACATAAAGACCACCTATGCTCATTGCTAACATCCCAAATGGTTTGGCATACAAGGTGTGATAAAGAATGACAAAAAGATAACATTGCTATAATACCAACTTAATTAGGGTTGTAAGGACAACAACATAGGCTAAAACAATCCTCCAAAATCACTACCAAAATAGATGGATATAATTAGATGTCCGAGCACTAATTCAAGAGCTATCAAGCACACTAAAAAGAAGGATTGAAAGCAATAAAATCATTTGAAACAAATCCAAGGGATACTATATGAGGGTTGCAAAGAGGTTATGAGACTCGAGACACAATTTTGAGAATCAACCAACAACAAAATTGAGCAAAAACAAAGCAAAAATCCTAAAAAGAAGCCAACTTAGAGCACCATTGCTTTGTCAAAGACCAGAGGGGAGGGATAGTTAAAGGAGCACCCCTTATAAGGCTGGAGGGAGGGATGGACTTTCCTTGATTATTAAATAGAGGGAGCGATGGGGTATCAAAAGGGAAAAAAAATTGAGCTTAAACTTAGTTTTGAAAGGCCTCAGAGGTGAAAAGGGCCTAAGACTAATGCCAGATGATCCTTGCAATCTAATCAAAGACTTGGGAAGACCAAGAAATCAAGAATTCAAGAGATTGAAAGGAGAAAAATAGGGAAAGTATAACCAATATTTCCTCAATGGAGTCACCAGTTTGTTGTAGAGTTTTCTCCTATGGACAGGTGATCGCCCTCTTGAACCCTTTCCCTTGGTTCAAGACAGATTGAAGGATAGACCTATGCCACTAGATGTAACTATCTAGACAATATATTTACACATCCACTTTCATGCAATTATGTAATAAGATAGAGAAGAGAAGGTGAGATACCTTAGACAAGAGAGATCCTTTGGTGTAGATAATCCTTAGTTGTTGCATACTTGATAATATTTGCTTTAACTCTAGCTCCACTTTAATTGTGTTCACATCGAATATTTAAGTAGGAACATTGGGTGGTTTGGTAGTAGATGTAGTTGAAGTGGGTGGAGTAACAATAACAAGATGATTACGTTGCCCACTTAACTGGTTCACTGAGACAACAGAGACAAAACCAACCACGCCATCGATGTGTGGGCCGGGTGTGGGTCTAGATGAATCAGTCGATGGTCAAGGAGCATGCGGTATAATGTCGTATAAAGTGCCTGATTGTAAATATATCAAATCCAAGTGCTTAGCTTGATGTATGGATTTCTCGCCTATTATGTCCCTAGCCATAGAAACATCACAAGCAATGGGAGGAGGTAAGGAATTCATAAACCAATAAGCTAACAATAGGTTAGGAACGGTGGCTTTTACAAGCCTCTGCCTCTGCCTCCATTCATAAATATGGTTAGAAATATGGGTGGCATTAATTTGAAGCAAAGAGGTCAAAAGGTTTGTTCATGTGTAGTAGATGATAGGTAATTGGAACTAAGTTAAAAAATCCATTGCAAGGGCATTGAAGCTTGAATAGGAGGTAGTCGATAGTTCAATGTACCACTTAGATGCACTCTTGGATGGGGTACGAGGGATGAGACATAATTTCACACTGTCGTCCAACATGGAGTTGGAGACAGAACACAAATGATACGTGGTAACATGAGTGGATGAGTATTCCCCTATCTTACTGTTAAACTTTGGTATATCTACAAGGATCTTGTGTGGAATGGTCATCCATAAGGGGTAATGGAAAATGGGATCATTGGTTAACCTTGACATATATAGTAAATCCAAAGTAGCTAGAAAGGTTAGTTACATGTTGGAAAAATGATTATGTGTCAAACATAATTGGGAATTGAGGCCCATTAGTCCATAGGGTCCCCCCATATATTGACTCACAGAAGAATATGAACTTGGGAAAGAGCGTCTTGCCCTAGGAAATTGATTCCCACCATAAGAAGGAATGCCTCTAGTAAAATGATTGCCCCCATAGGGTTTATTCCCCCCAACGAAGCGATTTTTCTCACAGATAGAACCACCCCAAGGTGAGTAACTTTAAGTAGGATAAGGAAATCCTCCAATGTAGGTATTTCCCCTAGAAAAAGGGAACCCACTGGGAGCATTACTGCCCCTAGTAGATGGGAAACTACCAGAAACATTACCACTTGTTTGAAAAGGTCAACTGCTAGACATAAGAATGTTTTTAGTAACATACATACCATTAGGAACACTTGACCCTGGCATGGGTTGGGTGCTTTTGAAAGGTTGCTCCCTTTAAGAGGGAGGCAAGTTGCTTGCCCCTATAGATGGGTTCCACCCAAAGGAAAATCCGATACTTGGAATGATAGGGCTTCCAATAGACATGCTAACGATAGCTTGGGAACTACTAATGGTATTAAAAGTAGGAGTATCCTCCCACCTAAAAGTAAAAGTTGAGGGGAATTGTGGTAATGGTCCACTAGATGGTGGTTGGATGGATTGGCCAATGGATGAAACCGAAGGCATGCCCGATGTTTCCCAAAGTGGAAAAGTATATATACTAGGCGAAATAGATGGAGAATTTACCCCATTAGTCAATGATTGTGGAGAATTAATCAAATTTCCTCCTTCACTACCAAGGGAATATGGGATAGTTTGTTCCATAATGGATGATGATGTGGTCCCAAACATCACATGACTAAACAATGAAAAGGGATCACTAGGTAAAGTCCAAACTTGCTCAAGTATGGGGCTGAAAGGATTGGTTAATGGGGGGTTAAAGTCTAGAAGAACACCCTCGTACACAACTTCAACGTTGAACTAGTTGGTAATAATCGGATCACTTTCAGAGTTTACGGTTTCTCTTGCTTCTTTTTGAGAGGTGACACACCTACAATTAGATGGAGGTTCTTCCTTGACAATGGAAGGGCCCCTAATACATTGATATTGGTGAATTAGTAGATTGGACATGGTGAATAATTGAATTGAAAAACAAAATAACAATCCTAAGGGCAACTACAAGAGAACACACAACATGATCCTAGCAAAATCTAGGCTATCAACAAGAAAACCAATGGATCAAATGACTCTTTTGAATGTGGGTCTCAATCCACCAATGAAGAGACGATAAGAAGCTATGATAACCCCTCTTACTCCTTTGAATCCAAGGTCCAACTTCTCGTAAGGCACCCCCAAGGTAGAGAAATGTAGATTATATATTGTCTATCTTAGGTACCACAAGCACTTCCCACTTGTATCCACCTGTGTAGATACCTAGGATCATGAACTATGGCTACCACTTCACGAAACAATCATAAGTCAAGCTCAGACATGTGGGCAGGGAATGTGTTGTATATGTTGAAGACCCAAATCCTATCTAGGAGGTGTCTCCTTGAGGATTTCCAACGAACTAGGCCCCAATACATGTAATAGCCCACTAAGTACACGAATGTAACAATCATAAGTCAAGCTCAGACATGTGGGCAGGGAATGTGTTGTATATGTCGAAGACCCAAATCCTATCTAGGAGGTGTCGCCTTGAGGATTTTCAACGAACTAGGCCCCAATACATGTAATATCCCACTAAGTACACGAAGAGGGGATGTCTCTCAAACGCACCTATGTTGACCTCGTACTTGACTCATGCGTTAGATTAGCTTTATTGTCAAGCATCTCTTGCTACTAAGGGATTTTCACTATGTAATGACTCTAGTTTCTTTTTAATGGCCTTGGAGAGTGTCCTCTGCAATCCTATTCCAAGTCCTTGACCCTAGGCTAATTTTGGTTTGCTAGACCCAAGAAAAACTTCTAATTAATTTTAATTAAGAGCTTTCTTTTATGGCTATTGATTACTCACGTAGGTGTATGGAATGAGACTTGGTGAGGTGAAAGTATCTCGACTCAAAAGATAGAAAGAATGCAAAATGCAAATTCACTTCTTTTCATTCGATGAACTTCTATTTATGGGAGGGAAGATTTTTTTTTTCCTTTTAAAATAATGAAAAATCCATCCTTCAGTATCCCAACAAGAATATGCAAACTTTCTAAATGTAGATATGATCACAATTGAGTCTTGCTATGCATTCAAACTGAAAACAAGCACACTAAATGAGAAGCTATCCATAGGAAAATGTAGAAATCCCTTTGTTTTTATTTTTGTTTACAATCATGAAACAAAATAACAAGGATAAAATGCATGCAATGAACAACTTCAGATATTTAAACCAGCAAGACAAAACAATGATCAATAGGACAACTAAAGACCACCTATGCTCATTGCTAACATCCCAATGTTTGGCATACAAGGTGTGACAAAGAATGACAAAAAGATACCCCTGCTATAACACCAACTTAATCAAGGCTATAAGGATAGCAACAAAGGATAAAACAATCCTCCAAAATAACTACCAAACTAGAGGGATATAATTAGAGACCTAAGCACTAATTCAAGAGCTATCAAACACACTCAAAGAAGAAGGATTCAAATCAATAAAAACCAGTCAAAAACTTCCAAAGGAGACTAACTGAGGGTTGCAAAGAGGTTATGAGACTCAAGACACAATTACAAGAATCAATTAGCAAGAAAACTGAGCAACAATAGAACAAAACTACTCAAATAAGCCAACTTAGAGCATCATCGTTGTGTTAAAGACCAGAGGGGAGGGATGGTCAAGGGAGAATATCCTATATGCTTGTAGAGAGGGATGGCCTTGCCTTGATTCCCAAAGAGAGGGGGAGACCGGGTAGCAACATGAAAAATAAATGAACTTAAGCTCAAATATGATAGGCGTCAGAGGTGAAAAACACCCAAGACTTATGCTAGAAGATCCCTGTAATCAAATGAAAGACTAAGGAAGACCAAGAAATCAAGAATTAAAGGGATTCAAAGGAAAAAACTAGGGAAATTATAACCAATATTTACATAAGGGAGTTGCTAGTTTTGTTGCAGAGTTTTACCCTATGGACATGTGATCACCCTCTTGAACCCTTTCCCTTGGTTCAAGACAGATCAAAGGATATACGTATGCCATTAGATCTACACATCCTCTTTCATGCAATTATGTAATGAGAGAGAGAAGGGAAGGTGAGATACCTTAAACAAGAGAGATCCTTTGGTGCAGATAATCTTTAGTTGTTGCAAACCTGGTAATCCTTGCTTTAACTCCAACTCCACTTATTCAATCATCCTACACAAAGAAATGATGACAAACCTTTCTCACAAGCCTCTTGACATATAAAGGATGCATTAACATGAATATATAAACATATATCTAAGCTAGCATAAACAATATCTAATATGTATTACACAATAAATAACATATCCAATACATACATGTCAAGAATTATACAAATATGTAACATATAACCATAACCATCCATGGACAACATTATAGGAGGAGGGGGAAATCACATGTCTATATGAAGTAATAACAAGAGACATGCATCATAGATTACCTTGTATTGATGATGTAGACCTCTTCCAATATTCTTGATCCAAGACTTTCCTAGGATTTAAACAATAGGATGACAACAATGGATGAGAGAATTTGGATGATTTCACGAGCATAACAATGCATAAGAAGAATATCTCCTTTCCCATAAAATGACCTCAATATATAGGTGAATGGAGGATGATCTAGACTCCAAGTGATGTATGGGATAGATATGGTTGTGTGAGTTCCCATGCAAGGTGTGTTGGAGCCAAATCATGCATATTATCCTTTCGAGATGATGCCAAAAACTCAAGGAAAGGTGGACCATCGCCCCCCTAAATGCATGTAGGGAGGGATGGTGTTACCCCCCTGTAGGTATGTAGTGAGGGATGGTAGATTGACCATATCCCCCTAAAGGAATACAAAGGGTGATGGTAGACTAAAGTGGGCAGTAATGAGGCCAGATAAAGTTATAAATAAGTGTCTCTGCTAGGCAATGAAGTAGGGTCACCAATGAGCCTCTAAGGTGGAAAATATGGGTATAACATGGCGGAGTGCACCAAAACCAAGTTGGTGCAAAGAAGTAAAAGGTTGCATGTAAGTTAAGACGTCTGACAAGGGGCATGCCTTATGCATACACTTCTACACATATATAAACCAAGCATTGCATTGAGGTAATGCAAGAAGTTGGAAGTTCAATAAGTGAAAGTGAACATGTGGATAGCGACCAAATGATGGAACACACTTTGACAAGATAACTGCAACTAAGAACAGGTGAACATGTGTCGTAAGAGGTAGACCTTCAGTTGTGACATGGGCAAGGTAGAGACAAGTTGGGAGTGAAATTTGACAAGCTTGTTGTAACTTTGTAATATAGTAGATGTTGTTTTAGGCACACTCTAGAGTTGATGCCAGTTGGATGCACTCCATGCTTTAACCATTTCACTTGTATTAATAAAACTTGGGTGCACCCCATTGGGTGTTGTGTTTGTCAATGTTTGAGCAAAAATTGAATATGCTTGAACTTTTAAAATTTGGATAATAAACTACACCATATGTTAATCTCATAAACAATTCAATCACATAAATCATTCAATCCATAAGACACAATATGTACACTGGGAAACCATCCAAACTCAAAGGATGAAAAACCCAACAATCCTTTGAGTATTATAGATAATTGCAGAGAATGGTTTTCAATACATGAGCAAATGAGACCTTTGGTTTTGGGTTGTAATCCTAAGCTCATGACAGGTTTTCTTTTTAAATTTTCCTTGGAGGAAAACTATATAGACATGTCAATTGAATAGAATGAAAAGTATATTATTAAAACATTTTGTTAATCAAATATAAGCACATGGTTACAAGTCTTCATTCTTACATGTAAGAATGACAAATATTGAGATTGGTGATATTCCATTGTGGACCAATGCAATTGTTGTAGTGAAAAACCACAAAGGTTGGTAATTTCACTAGTTGCGAAGCTGTACAGTGTAGCATGACCAAAAGAGGAAAGAAGATGTTTAGTTTTGAGCTAGATTTCTAGGTATGTGATAGGTTCCTTTTAAGGTTTTTCGCAGAGAAAAACTATAAATATATGGATCAAATATAAGCATGTGTTTACAAGTCTTCAATCTTACATGTAAGATTGGCACAAATAGAGGTTGATGATATTACATGGTGGAACAACTGATCTGTACGTATGCAAGAATGAAATGAAATAACATATATACAATAATAAACACATATACATTACAGAAAACAAAGTGATATAGTAAACACATATTCTATTAAATCGCGGAAATAGAACATACTGTAAAATAGAACAACTAGAATGGTGGTAGCTATCCGTGTGAAGAGATATGGCTAATATGCTCATCCGTTCCAAGATGAATAAAACAATGAGTCCGAAAGTTCCTATCTATCATAATCATGAGGTAAGAACCCTAAATGTACAAAACATAGAAGATGAACCGTCATAAAGTTTGTGGCCCCAAGGTGGTTAGTTGAACAATAAACTTCCCACTGTCATAACATTTGCATATGATCTCCGTTTCGGGCATTCAATAGCTTGTTGGAAAGGTCCATCCAAGGTTTACAACTTTCGAATGGGGTAAATGCATAATAAAGACATTAATTCTCCCCCCTAAGTCACCAAAAAAACGTCATTCAAGGCCTCAAAATGGCCTTGAAATTTTGGGACCTGTTGGCAGGCAACAACCCTCTCATTTTTTCTATTATGCTGAAAAAATGACCAGTTCTCTTCTATGATTTATTTTAAAATATTATATAAGAGTGCCTTCAGAATCTTCGATTTTGAAGGTACTCTCAATTTCAGAAGAGTTAAGAGTCATATTAGAAATTTATGAAATACTTTCATAAAATTTGATAAATTAGCAGGTGTTAATCTTGTAAATTTTATATATAATCAATTTTTGTCATTATTAATTCATTTGATTGTATATTGATTCTTGAGACTTAAGGTATAGTATGCTAATTAGTTCTTTGGATTAAAATGAAAACACATTTTGAACATGTTACAAATTTGGTTTTCACAAGGTAGTTATTATCATAAGTTTTTGTAATTTTTATAATTAGGGTTGATTTATTAATTGGAATATTTTATGTTAACCCTAAATTTATATTTTACATATAACTTGATCTTTTAATATCATGTCATTATTTTGTGAAAAGTGTACATATGTATCACAAAATAGCTAGAGTTAATTTGTATATTTATCATTTTGAAATTTTCATTGTAATATAATCATAATAATCGAATTTTGATTTAGTGTTAGGTTTTTTTTAAGCTTTTCATCCGATCATATTTTTTATTAGGTCATAGGTAATTTGGATTTTATGAGTTCATTCGAAACTATATAGTGTTACCCTTAAATCGATTACATGTATAAATATGGTTTTGAACAGTTTAATTAGTGTCTAGAGTTGATCTTGCTACTCAACTGTAATTACGAAGCCCTAGGGGATATCATTACTTCTAATGACAACTTCACATCATCTGGTTTATGAGCCTAATTGCCTTCCACGTATAATCCTTGTTTATTATCATTTGACAGTTGTGTTTATGGCACATGATACGAATGGTTGATTTGATAACATTTGTTTATAGGGATTTTAATGATAATGATATTTTCAAATCACTACGTAAAGATTGAGATCGTATTGACATTTGGTTTTGGTTTTAATTTTATGACACCAATCAATTCAACTGACATTTGTTGGTTTAATGATGGAATTGTGTCATTGAAATTTAATTTCATAATGGCTGATAGCGATTACCATTTATGGCGCCTGTACGAAGCTATCATTCCAGTCTGCGTATTATCAATGCTTCATTTTTTGTATCATATGGTTATCAAACCCTGAATTGAATTATTTTGAATGTCGAAGTTTAGTTAGAATTGGAAGTGTTAACATAATGATTTTTGAGAGTTCGGTTAGTCACGACTAGTTTATCCATTACTCATAGCACAAAATGCTAGCATCTATTCTCATTATTTCAAAATTTGGTTACCATGGCCGAATTGGGGGTTCTCGTTCTTGTCACATATGAATCAATTAGGGATTTGACGGTTCACATAATGCCTTTCACTTGGATCCCTATTCCTTCAATCTTCACAATTGCATTCATTTCAAACCGAGACCAGAGTTGCAGTGATGAAAAAATGGCTCCTCTCAGCCGATTCGAGATTTCAGGGCCTGAGATGGTGGAAGATGATGAGAAAGTCACTGCATTGTTTGAAAAAATAGGATGGGGTTCGTTTTTTAGATGTTTCAGTGGTCATAATATTGAAGTTACCAGATAATTCGCTATGAGCTTGAAGGAGAATGTAGCTCAAATTGGGGGGTTTAAATTTATAATTGATGAAGACAAAATTGTAGAAGCAACAAAGCTTCCTTAGATTGGAGAACGTTGGTTTAAAGGAGGAAAGGTTGATAAGAAAAGGTGCAGGTCATTACTTTTACCCTTACCCTCTAATGCAAAGCTAAAGGTTGGGGTTTCAATTAAATTCTTAAAACCAGAATGGCGAGCGTCTTATGAAATTTTAGTCAGGTATGTCTCTTGTGACGACCGTTTCTCTCATCTCCATTATTATCATCTGCAATTATTATTAGCTTTGAAAGGTTGTAAACTCAACCTACCTTTCTACCTACTTCAAAGCTTGAGGAAAATGGCACACTCGGTGCAAAATACTATAGGCAATCCTAATAGGAGCTTGTTCCACCATGGTTTGATTAAAATTTTAATTCAACATCAGTTATCCCTTATTGGTAGATCCTGGGATGAATTATTGGCTGAAAACAGGTTAGGGTTGACACAGTATTGGCCTAATATTCCTCCTAAAACTCGTAGAAAGCGTAAAGCTCCATTAAAATATGAGGTGGATGATATTCATAAAGCTGAGCTAGGGGATAGTAGGTTACAAGAAGCAAGTACGCCTTTAGATACTCATATTAGTAATGATGTTACAAACAAGGTTGATCCATTAGATGCTGGAACTAATATGGACCCATCTCTATCTATCAAATGTTTCAGCACATCTGCAAAGGTGGATGGTGAATTGATGAATGATGATAATTTTGATTCTGTTACTCGTGAATTCCTCTCTGATTTGTGCACTCCTAAAAAACCTTGTGATGAATCTATGCGAAAACTTGAACAGTTAGCACAAGTCTGTTGTGATAGAATAGGTTTTGAGCCAAAGGGTTCTGTTTCTGTTCGTACACAAAGATTCACTCGAAGCATGACTATAGCGACTACATCATCTATTCCTGCAACCATTCAGCAGAATACTCAGCTAATTGTTGTTCAACTTGAGGATGATGTTTCGTCTTTGATTCCTAAGACAATGCATATGAATGAACCTATTCCCATAGTGGAGAATCTTGAAAAATCGTTGGCCAAAAACATTATTGATCCAAGTAGGTTTGAAATGGCACCATCATTTATGGATGCTTGTGGGTCTGGCCCTGAACCATCGTTTATGAGCATCGCTTCAGGATGTGAATAATCTTAATTCTTCTCAGTCTGATGATTCATTTCATGATTAGGATGAAGAAACCCTTCAACAGGTACTTGATCGAGTATATGAAACCAAAATCGCAGAAATAAAAGAATGTCAAGCAAATGTAGCCTTAAAAGATGAAGAAAATAAAATGTTCAGGGCAGATCTACTAGACTAGGTTAATAGATGGAAAGATATGAACCCGAAGAAGAATCAATACAAGGAAGCCAAGAAATCATTGATAAATACAAACCAGCACTTGCTTGAGCAAGTAAATCGACAGAAGCTGACGATCATAAAGCTCAAAGCTAAAATTTCTGAAGCAAGAAGAGTAATCGGTTTACAAAACATAACTTGATATCTTTTCTCTTTTAGTTATGCTAGTTTATTTCCCTTTTTGACAGGTAATAAATGTTTTAAATGAGCACACCTACAAAATCGTAGATTTTGCAGGCATGCTTATAATTTGTTTTGTTTTATTTCATTTTCTCTTAACATGATTTTATTAAGAATTTTATTTCGTATGTTACAGGTGTACATGGTATCGTTATGCTATAAAAAATATAGGCTGTTTTTGTTCACAGTTGGCATTCGTTGGTGCTTCTGGAAGGATTGGATGCTCAAGATGGCCACGTTATAAGTCAGTTCATTTGAGCAAGAGATAATACAAGCTAGTCATTTAATTGATAGTTTTATCTCATAGGATAAATTTTTATGCCAGATGTCTTTTGTAAGAGATTCGATGCAACTAAATAGGGATAGGATTCCTGTTGTCTTTATTATAGCACTTATTAGAAACTGAAATGAGTTACTAGTTTGGTTATATAAACTAGTAAGTTCGATGTAAAGAGAGGTATGATGGAGTATCATAAGAAAGAATTAATTGAAATATCATTTTAGTTCTAGTTTAAATCTCTTTACTCGAGTTTTGCCTTCAGAGAAGGAGTGTGACTTAAGTTCTTAAACTGGTATCACTGTTCAGTACTATTTTTTAACACTTTATATATATTTCAATATATCACTTTCTCATTATACTTTGGTGCAATTATGCTTTGTTATGATTGTATTCATTATCTAAATTAGTACTCTGTTTACACGATATTAATATTTAAATGAGGATATTACTAATTTGATTTATCAATATTTATATTGAGAATTGGAATTTTGTAATATTAATATTTCATGTTTATTTTGATTTCATTTGTGTTTTTACAATGTTGTCATAATAAATATTATCTTTTATTTAAATATTTGGTATTGATTATTAATTATTAATTAATAGAACATTACAGAGAAATTAAAAGTAGTTATTTGTTTTAATTTTTTGTTTTGTGCATATTTAGCAGAGTGATCTAATGATAATGATTTAAATATTTTCATTTAAATCATTATTGTCTATCTCTTTGTTTACTTGAATTATTAATTGATAATTAATTTAGTTTACAAATTGCTCTCAGCTGAGATAGGATAACTAGTTAATTTTAGTTTTAGTATAGCTTATTTTAAACTTTAGTTTATATTTAACAGTTGTTAAATAGGATTAGATTAATTCTGTAAAACTTATAATAGTCTTTGAATTAGAATATTTGAAGCAAAATCCTCAAAAAATTGAAGACTTCCATTAAGAAAGCATTTTAGGATAATTTAGGTCTTAGAAAACTAATTCTAGGGTTTATTTATATAGTAATAAGATTAGGATAAATTTTGACTGAATTTTAAATTCTTCTTAAGAGGAAAATTCAGTTGGTCGCAGGACCATAACCTGCGAGATTTTGCCATTTCAAACACACCGAGAGTTGTTCTAAGCGACTTGTGTGGGATTAATATCCTTAGTTGGCCTAGGTAAAAAAAACAGGCCAACAAATGGCGCTAGAAGGAGGGCCTATTAATGATTAATGGCAGGTAGAACTAATGATAAAACTTCAACCAGTCAACAACCTCCATTACAATCCGAAGTCAGCAGATCACCGTTCATAGAAACTATCAGGAGCATCCTTGAGCATGATCATATCACATCTCCATTTACTCCTGAACAAAGTACTTAAACTTTAGAAGAATCACATCATATTCTTACAAGAGCATATGCTAATCAACTTGGTGTAACCCCAATAGATTATGGTCTAGCTAGACAACAAAGACGTAATCCACAACTGAATATAGTTACTGAATATTTAGTAGAAGCTGATAGCACTCCAAGTTATCAAGTTAGAAGTCATCAGAGAGAAACTACTCGAACAAATACTGCTAGAAGATTGACTTCAGTAGGCAGTTTTGATCAACCACCTTCTCCACCAGAATCACCACCCGATAGTCCAAGGTCATCTAATTCAGGGAGTTCTTCAGATTCTGAAAGAAGTCCTATGGCTGGAAACATACCTGTAGGAGGAGGAGGTAATATTCCACCTAATTCTCCACCTAATCCACAACTTCCTTGGTCAAGAATAACTGCTGTAGCTGTACTTGGTACACAACATCCTCTGCCCAAACATTCAGATAAACTTCTTTCGAAGTTTAATCCAGATAACAAAGAATCTGCAGAGGTGCATGTAGATAAATTCATGTTAACTATTCAAACCATGAATGTTCAGCATGAAGATGTGGTTTGTCGGTTGTTCCCTTTAAATTTTGAGGGAAAATCCTCTACTTGGTACTTTTCGTTAGTTCAAGGATCAATCACAAATTGGGCTGAATTCAATAAAGCTTTCTTAGATAAATTTGGGGAGGATAAAACACCTGCTCTTTTATCCCTTGAGTTATCTCAGATTAAAATGGAACCTAAAGAAAGAATTAAAGATTTTAATCAGAAGTTTCTTACACTAAAAAATAAAATTCCTTTTGCTTCTCAACCACCCGAGGATATAATCATAGAGAACTATACTTCAGCTTTACCAAAATATCCTGGGATGTTCGTTAAGAGAGCTGGTAAAACAACTCTGGTGGAAACTTTTGAGGAAGCCATTAAAGTTGATAAGGATTCTATGTCATATGAACCAGATAGAAGTGGGAAAGCTGATACTTTTCCTCGTAGGAAGATTGAAAGACCTAATTCAGAAAAGGACAAGGCATTTGATGTAGAACAACTGCAGAATGCTATTCGGGCTTTAACTAATGAAGTTGTAGGATTAAAAAAAACTAATTCTGAAGCTTCCTCCTCTAGAGGATATTTTAAAAATCAGTTTAGACAGAATCCTAATACTAATAATAAAACAAGTACACTACCTGATATAGCAGTAAATGAAGAAATTTTTAATACTATTCGAGCTGTATTATCCTTATTTGAAACTCCCTCAAATCAAGAAATGGCTGAAAAAGAAGAAGAAGAGGAATTTGAAAATGAAGAAGAATTGGAAGAACCTCAACAAGTTAACGGTCATTTCTGGGACAGTCTTGTAAAAGATTATGAAGGTAAAATTCCTCCTTTAGGACAACATGCCTATAATACTCGTAGTAGAACATTCGCAAATACTCTTGGAGCTTCATAAAGTTCTACCCCGAGTAATGATAACAATAATTCACAACCTAATAAACAAACTTAATCTACGAGGATTGCTCATCCTATTCAAAATGCTCCAAAGTTGGATTTACAATATGACATAATTGAATATTTAAAGAAGACACGTGCAAACATCAGTATGTATAATCTTCTTCAAATTTACCCAATGCCTAATAGTCCTCTTATAAATCCTGCCATGAGTTCAATAATTCCTAATGCTAAACAAAGTGTTGTTGCTAACAATTCTAATAATGATTTAACATCAACTGATAAAGGAAAGTCAACAGTGGATAAAGCCTCGCTAATAGGGAAAAATTCAAAATCAACAACTCCTCCATTCCTACTTACCTTTGATATTTTTAATAGGAATGTTCATAATTGAATGGTTGATTTCGGAGCTTCTTCCAATGTAATGCCTTTGTCTGTATGCAAAAGGTTGAATGGAAATTATGTTCCATCAAATTCATAGATAACTCAATTGGATAGGACAAATGTGAGGGTTGTAGGAGAGATGAAATATGTTCTATTCAGGATTGCTTGTAACCCTTCAATTTTTCAAATTATAGACATTGTGGTTGCAGACATTCTTGATGCGTATGGGTTGTTTTTGAGTAGAGATTGGTCTCAACAATTAAATGGATTCTTTTCCACAGACTACTCAACTTTATGGTTACCTAAGAATGGAAAGTCAAATCAAATTAAGATAAACAGAGAAAGATATATGAAACATACTGTGACAGAATTACATAATCCTAGTGAACCAGTTTTATTTTCAGACTCCATTATGGGGAATTACATGTATGAACTAGGGTTTGGTAATTTTAAAACTGAAAATTCTATTTTTTTCTTCTTCTGAAAATAGACATCAATAAAAAATTCTTAATGTGACAACTATTTCTCATGAATCTTCATTCAAGGAAATTATAAATGATGTAGATAATCATAATATTGTAAATATTATCGAAAGTAAAGTAGTTGTTAATAGTTCTACTTCGACTTTATATTTCGATGGGGCGAAGTCTAAGGAAGGAGCAGGAGCTGGTTTCCTGTTAATTGACCCTAAAGGAAATAAAACATGTATAGCTTGTAGGCTGGAATTTAATTATACAAACCATACTATGGAATATGAAGCTTTAATACAGGGTTTGAAAAAAATGATTGATTTGGATATAAAAGTGTTAATTGCATATGGTGATTCTGAAATCATCGTCAGACAGGTTCGTAATTATATTCACTGCCTTTCTGAACATTTGCAGAATTATCAACAAGAGGTATGGAATCTTATTTCACATTTTGATGCATTTAACATAATATTAGTTCCAAGAGTTCAAAACCAAGAGGCAGATTTATTAGCGAATGTAGCATCAAAATTAATCCCATTAGAAAATTTTATACCAGATTTCTTTTCACTTGAATTGATTTTTAGGCATTCTATACCGGATAATATCTTTAACTGGCGTGTGTTTGATAATGATGTGCAGGTGCTGAATTTCCTAACAAATTATGATACCTTTAAAGATTCAGCCATTGATGAAGTTACACATGACGAAAATCTGTGGGATTTTTCGGTAATAAATGATTTTTGTTCAATTGAAAAAGCTTTTAAGAAGGTAAAACCAATTCCTAATTCAGTTTTGAGATGATAAAAGTTCTTTGATCTTCAAGATAAAGTTAGATATGTTCCTAATTGTAAAACCAATAGCTCTCAAATGAAATATGAAACCATAAATTTAGTAACAGAACTGAATCCTCAAACTGTAAATCTAGGAATAGATTGCACTCTCGGAGAAAAAAAAACATTCATAAAATTATTTAAAGAATTTAAGGATGTCTTTGCATGGACATATGATGAATTGAAAACCTTCAATCCACAAGTCATGCAACACATTATTCCAATAAAACAAGAGTCAAAACCTTTTCAACAGAAACTAAGGAAATATCATCCGTCATTAGAACCAACAATTAAGAAGGAACTAAATAAACTGTTAGCTGCTAGGATTATTTTTCCTATTCGGCATACTCAGTGGGTAGCCAACTTAGTTCTAGTTAGGAATAAAAACAATGATATTAGATTATGTGTTGATTTTAGAAATCTTAATAAGTCTTCCGAAAAGGATAATTACCCAGTTCCTCCCATGGAACAAATTCTTCAAAAAGTTTCTAGGTCTGAGATACTGTCACTTCTTGATGGTTTCTCAGGATACAACCAAATATTGGTTTCCCTAGATGATCAATTGAAAACAACTTTTAGAACTCCATGGGGAACATACGCTTATAGAAAGATGCCCTTTGGGTTAATTAATGCCGGGGCAACTTTTCAAAGAGCAATGGATATTGCTTTTAGAGGCTTAGTTAATCATTCAGTAGTTGTCTATCTAGATGACGTTATTGTATATTATAAATGTTGACATGATCATATTAATCATCTTAGAAAGGTATTTGAACAATGTAGAAAATACAGAGTATCCTTAAATCCAAAGAAAACAATATTTGCTGTTTCAGAAGGTATTTTATTAGGTTGCGTGGTTTCAAAACATGATATCATGATTGATCCTGAACGAACCCAAGCTATTTAAAAAATAACTTACCCTTCTAGCAAGAAAGCAATGCAATCATTTCTTGGTAAAAAAATATTTGTCAGAAGATTCATCCCCAGTTTTTCTGAAATCATCCATCCTTTACAAAAAATGATTAAGAAGGATGCTATTTTTAATTGGGGACAAACTCCAAAAGAATCATTTCAGAGAATTTTAGAAGCCATTTCGGAAGCCCCTAGTCTTTTGAGCCTAGATTTTAACAAAGATTTCATATTGTATACTTTCACTTCTGACATATCATATGCAACCGTTTTAACTCAACTAAATCAACAAAATAATGAAGTGCCAATTTCTTTTATGAGTTCAAATTTTAAAGGTGCTGAACTTAATTACCATGAAGTTGATAAGCAAGCTTTTGCTGTTTTCAAAGCTGCCAAACACTTTCGTCCATATTTATTGAAATCTAGAATGAAAGTGATAGTTCCTTATCCTTCAGTGACAAATTTGCTAGTGCAAAAAAATTTAGGTGAAAAAAGGGCACCATGGATGACAACTCTTCAAGAGTATGACTTGGAGATTAAACCTTCAATGGTAGTCAAAGGTCAAGGATTATGTAAACTTGCTGCTGAAGCAGGTCATCTACCTAATAACAATTCTGAAGCTTTCATTGATGAATTTTTACTTACAAGGGAAATTTACTTTTATCCTCCACCATAGGATTCTTGGTATACAGATATAAGAACACTTTTGGAAATAGGAACTGCTCTTGATTACTTGGAACCTAGGAAAAGGAGAGCACTTAGACTAAAATCTGATCCTTATTTATTAATTGATAACATTCTTTTTAGGAGAAATTTAGACCATGTTTTACTTCGATTCCTAGACAAAGATGAAACATAAGTGATTTTGAAAGAATTACATTTTGGTCCAGCAGCTGGTCATTTTGGTGGAGAAACTACGGCACATAAGATTCTTAGGGCTAGTTATTATTGGCCTACTTTATTTCGAGATTCTTATTCCTTTGTCAGAAAATGTCAGGAATGTCAACTTGCTGCAGGAAGAGGTAAGAAGCTTGATTTTCCTTTGCAACCTGTTTCAGTAGAAAGACCTTTTTCAGCAATGGGTTATTGATATAGTAGGACCAATAAACCCTCCCTCTTCTATGCAACACAACTACATAATAATTGCAACTGATTATTTTACTCGTTGGGCAGAGGCTGCACCTTTAAGGGTTGTAAACACCAATCAGGTTATATTAGTTTTAGAATCTTTTATCATAACGAGATTTGGTGTTCCAAATTCCCTTGTCTTTGATAATGCCTCATATTTTTCATCAGTTGAGTTAACTCAATTTTCCTTAGAGAAAGGAATAAGGGTTAGGTATTCAGCTAATTATCATCCTCATGGAAATGGTTTAGCTAAATCAACAAATAAAAATTTGTTGAAAATTCTCAAAAGAACTATTTCAGCTCACCATCGTGATTGGCATACAAAATTGTTTAATTCCCTTTGGGCAGATAGGGTAACTCCTAAAGCTGCAATAGGTAACTCACCTTTCTTCTTGGTTTATGGAACTGAGGCTATTTTACCACCAAATTTATTGTTACCTTCATTACAATTACCCCAATCTGTTCAAGATGAAGATTGTCCAGCAATGGAGAAAAGGATTAACACTTTATTAAAACTTGAGGAAGAAAGAGATAGGTCGAAACAACATTTTACAAAACATCAACAAATTGTGAAGTCCTGGTTTGATCAATCCTCAAGTTCTAATCAAGAATTTCAGGTGGGGGACTTGGTTTTAAAATGGGACAAAGTCCATGAGGAGAAAGGAGATCATACTAAGTTTCAAAAACTTTGGTTAGGCCCCATTGTTATTGCTAAAAAGATAGGTCCAAGTACTTTTCATTTGCAAATCCTAGAAGGTTAGTTCGAAACATTTCCAGTGAATGGACTGATCTTAAAAAAATATTTCTGCTGATTTTTCAAACCCTAAAATTGTATATAATTATGTATATGAGCTTGTTTTCTATCTGTAAATAATTTCATTTAAAATTTTCATGTATATATTTTTATTATAAAATTGTCAATATTTTGTACAATCTTTTATCAAATAAGGATTACGATAAATTCATGATTCTTATGTACATTCAAACATCATTTTACTCTTGAAACTAATTTTTGATTTTCTTAAATCAAGTATTAATATATCGATTATCTGTTTCAAGGGTTGTCGAATCTCTGTATATATTTCAAAATAATTAGTCATTAATGTACATATGTTGTTGAGAGGACGAGTGTAAATAAATAAGTCCCGTGGTTTAAACCCAGTTTGTTCATTAGTTTAAAATTATGGTATTAGACTAAATCTTTTAAAAATTGGTTCAGAATGATCAAAGTTTCTTAAGTCTATTAAGAACCTATCATTATTTGTAAATATTTGTAAGTGTTATTCAGATTATTCCTCATCCTTCTATTTTCTTCTAATAGTTGGGATAGCTGATTAATGTCTTTTTCAAAACTTGTACTTTGAAAAATATTTATGGATCTCTACCATTAGTCATTTCTTTTAAAGTTATTTACAATCTAAAAAATTTATAGATCTATTCCGTACAATAAAGTTCCAAAAAATTAAAATGAGAGAGGGAAGGTCTTAGTAATAAGCCGATCCGATCAAGATCATAAATATCATCAGTATGACATTATTAGGGAACTGATAATGGCTCTTGGTCGTAATGTAATTGTGAAGAGGGGAGATTTTCTAGTGTGTGATATTATCTTCCTACCCTGTGAGATTATGGTAGGTGCAGCTATCTCTGGTATCCGATAGAGTTGTCCTCCCAAAGTGACAATGACATTACGGGGTCATGACTCATATACAACACAACGCTTCCACATGTATGGTTCTCCTAAAAGAACATCACATACTTCAAGTGGGTCCACATCACATAATACCTTATCTTTGAATGACTTGATTCCATATGGTAAGTGACATTGATAATTGATTTGGATGCCTCATCGTTGGCTTAGTCAATTGATGGTGTATGGTTGCGGGTGTGGTGTTGTTGGTAACTCTAATGTCTTGATGAATTCAATTGAGATCAAGTTCTTTTGAATGACATTGACAACAACAAGATGTAAGGGGGTTCCCTTCATCCACATTTGTGAGTGGAAGAGATGCTCCTCTACCTCTAACTCTTCAAGTTACTATGGTTGAATATGTGTGGTAGAAACAGTGAAACATATTGGTTTTGCATCAATGATCTATTTCCCCTGGTTTACGACTAGGATATTGGGTTCTAAATTAGAATTAGAACTGGGATATGATTCTAAATCTTTGATCTCGACCACCATTGACAATTTTGAGCGACATTCATTAGTGGTGTGCCAAGGGATTTTGTGAAACTTGCACCACTCCCCAGTGTCCTTCTTTGTCTTTTCGTTACCCTTCTTCGCTTGTGGTTTAAAATGGTTGTCCTTTCCTTGTCTTGTGTTTTGCGATCCAAAGTTTCCCTTTCCTTGCTTTTGCGCAGGCTTGAAGTCTCGCTTGTTCTTTTACTAAAATTTCTGCTTAATTCTGTCAGCATACCGATAGGCAGATCCAAGTGAAGAGATGTCTGGGAAGTCCATCTCTTCGTATTTACCGATGTAGGCCCCTACGATATTTCAATACCATGTACCGCTCGAAGTCCTTGATACCTTGATTTATGTGCAAGGTATGAAAGTTTTTGGTGTACTCTGACACTGTTTGGTACCTCTCTTGATGCAAAATGGTCAATTTGGTGTACTAGTCATCATAGTTTCCCACAGGGTAATATTGTTCCTTAACAACATCAACAAAGAGGTCCAAGTGGGATTGGACTCAAACATTCTAGACTCATCTCATGAGTTTTTATCACAATAAGTATCCCACCAATTTTTGACATGGGGGACCGCGTTAAGGATTGCAAAGATGATATTTTCCCTGTCATAAAAATTGTGGACAAAGAAATAAATTTCTAGTAGATTCAACCATTTATTGAGGGCATTAACATCTATTTGGCATTCAAATAAATGGATATCAAAGTTAACTTGTACCTTGAAGGGAGTTGCATCTCTAAAGTGGTTGGTTGTTGAAGGTCATCCGTCTCTGTTGACAATCGTCGAAGGATCTGGGTGAAATTATCCATCATCTTGTTCCTTTGTCACATAAGGGCCTCCTCAAATAACAACTTAATAGGATATCCTACTCTATCGTCTCTCTTTTCTTCTACCATGGGAGGTTACTTGGGGCAATGAGAGTGGTCTTCCCTAAGTGAAACTAGTTATAGACCCAACTATCTATACCCAGACCTCATCGAGGACATGCACCGAGAAACAATCAAAGAGCATATTGCTTTGATACCACTGATCCGTATTTATGTGAGAATGAAATGAAAGAATAGATATAAAATCATAAACATAGATACATTGCAAAGAAAACAATAATACAATAAACACACATTCTATTAAATTTCAGAAATAGAACAAAGTATAAAATAGAACAACTAGAATGGTGGAAGTTATCTTTGAGAAGAGATGTGGATGCTACACTGATTCGTGCCAAATTGAATGCAAAAGGAGGCCGAAAGGGCCTATTTATCAGAATCAGGAGGGTAAGAACCCTAAACTTCCAAAACATAGCCCTAGAAGATGAACTGTCATAAAGCTTGCGACCCCAAGGTGGTTAGTTGAATAGTCAACTTCTTGGAGCCATAAATTTTGCATACAATCTCTGTTTGGGGTGCTTGATAGCCCATTGAAAAGGTTTATCTAAGATTTACAACTTTCATTTGGGGCAAATGCTTACAATTTTTAGCTATCCCCCAAATCACCAAAAAAAGGTCGTTCAAGGCCTAAAAACGACCTTGAAAGTTTGGGACCTGAAAAACCATAAAAAAACTAGGAAACTGCTAAAGCAGACAATTATTTTGAGCCAATGGAATAGGTGGGTGGAAACTTATATCCATATTGATCATTCCTCCCCGCTTAGTAAGAAATGGTATCTATTGCATCGAATCCCTTATCATATGCCGAACTATGTGTTGAGTTGAAATCCTGGTGTGACATTTGTTGAAGTAAGAATGCTGCCTATCTTTGACATCTTTAGAGGGTCGTAATTGTTGTTGATGGGTGCATTGGAGTTGTTCAATAGTTTTGGTTGTCCTGTTATCCTTTGTCTGAACTGGTTTGAATGATTTCATTCAAGAGGAGCACCTTGAATGCATGGCCTTACACTGTAGAGGTACTCAAATCGACGAGGCAACAATAACTTTTTGTTATTCTTGATTCCGTTGAGCAGAGACAACCTGTGCAGAGGTTCTGGAGGTCTCTATGATATGATGTTCTCCTTCAAAGGAAATTGTGAAGAGGAAAAATTTTCCAGTGTGGGATATTACATTCCTAGCTTGCAAGACTGTGGTAGGTGCAACTATCTCTGGTATCCAATAGAGTTGTCCTCCTTAAGTGACAATGAAACTATGAGGTAGTGAATCATATACAACATGACACTTCCACATATATGTTTGTCTTAAAAGAACATCACATACTTCAAGTGGGTCCACATCACACAATATGTTGTCTTTAAATGGCTTGATGCCATATGGTAAGCGACAGTGATGACTGAATCAAATGCCTCATCCTTGGCTTAGACAACTGATGGTGTATGGCTGTGGGTGTGTTGTTGTTGGTAGATCTAATTTATTGACGACTTCTACTAATATCAAGTTTTTTTGGTTGCCGCTGTCAACAACAAAATGTAAGGGGGTTCCCTTCACCCACATTTATGAGTGGAAGAGACGCTCCTTGGCCTCTAACTCTTCAAGTTCCTCTAGTTGAATATGTGTGGTAGAAATGGTGACACTGGTTTTTGCATCAATGATCCACTTCCCCTGGTCTGCGACTGGGATATCAGGTTTTGAATCAATGTTGGAACCGGGATCTGATCCTGAAGCTTTGATCTCGACCACCAATGATTATTTTGAGTGACATTCATCAATGTTGTGCCAATGGATTTTGTGAAACTCACACCACTTCCTGATGTCCTTGTTTGTATTTTTGTTGCCCTTCTTCACTTGCAGTTGGGAATGGTGTCCTTTCCTTGTTTCATGTTCTATGAGCCAGAGTTTCCCTTACCCTGATTTTGTGCAGGTACGAAGTCTTGCTTGTTCTTTTGCTGAAATTTCTACTCAATTTTGATAGCATACTGATAGGCAGATCTGAGTGAAGGGATGTCCAAGAAATCCATCTCTGTGTATGTACCGATGTAGGCCACTCCGATATTTCAGTACCAGGTGTTTCTCGCAGTCGTTTATACCCAACTTTGTGCGCAAGCTAGGAGATTTATTGGTGTACTCAGACACTGTTTGGTCCCTTTCTTGACACAAAATGGTCCATTTGGTGTACTGATCATCATAGTTTCCCACATGATAATATTGTTCCTTAATGAAATTTATAAAAGAGGCCCAGGTGGGTTTGGCCTTGAAAATTATAGACTCGTTTGAAGAGTTTTTATCACAATAAGTATCCCACCAATTTTCGACATGGAGGACCGCCTTATGGAGCGCAAAGGTGAATTTTTCCCTGCCGAAAAAATTGTGGACAAAGAAATAACACTTTAACATAATATACCATTTATCTAAGGCATTAGTATTGATTTTCCCTTGAAATAAAGGGATATCAAAGTTAACTTGTACCTTGAAGGGATTTGCATCTCTGAAGTGGATGCTTGTTGAAGGTGCATTTGCCGCTGCTAACATTTGTTGAAGGATTTGGGTGAAACTATCCATCATCTCATTCCTCTGTCGTGCGAAGGCCTCCTTGATAAACAAATTAATAAAATATCATTCTCTGTCGTCTCTCTTTTATTTTGGCATAGGAGGCCACTTGTGGAAACAAGAGTGTTCTTCCCATAGGGAAACCAGTTCTAGACCCAACTCTCTATACCTGGACCTTGTCGAGGACAGGCACCGAGAAATAACAGACTACTTTGATAGCACTGATCCAGATTTATGTTAGAAAAAAATGAAAGAACATATATATAATCATAAACATAGATACATTGCAAAGACACAGTTATAGAATAAACACATATACTATTAAATTGCAAAAATATAACATATTGTTAAATACAACAACTATAATGTTGGTAGCTATCTCTAAGAAGAAATGTGGCTGCTACACTCATCTATGCCAAGATGAATAGAAAAGGAGGCCTAAATGTCCTATCTATCATAATCATGAGGGTAAGAACCAAAAATGTTGAAAACATAACCCTAGAATATGAATCGTCATAAAGCATGCGACCCCAAGGTGGCCAGTTCAACAATCAACTACCGAGGTCATAACTTCTGCATACGATCTTTGTTTGGGGCACTTGATTGCCCGTTGGAAGGTATATTTGAGCTTTAAAAATTTTAAATAGGGAAAATTAATGTAGTTGAAAATTATTTTCCCCGTGAATCACCAAAAAACGTCATTCAGGTCCTCGAAATGGGCCTGGAAGTTTGGGACCCGAAGAACTGTTAAAAAATACCTAGGAAACTACCAAAGTGGACAATTATTTTGAGCCAGTGGAATAGCTGGGTGGCGACTGATATCCATTTGGATCATCCCCCCCCTTAGGAAGCAATGGTCTCCTTTGTGTCAAACCCCTCATCATATGTCGAACTGTGTCTTGAGTTGAGCTCTTGGTGAAACATTTACTGAAATGAGAAGGATGCCTATCTTTGACATCTTCAGAGGGTTGTAATTGTTGTTGATGGGTGTGATGGAGTTGTTCAACCATTCTAGTTGGATTTTTATCCTTTGTATGAATTAGTTTGGATGATTTCTTTCTGGAGGAACACCTTAAATGCATGTCCTTGCACTATAGAGGTACTTGGATCGATGGGCCAGTAAAAAAATTGTGTTCTTCTTATTTTTGCTGAGAAGAGACACCCTATAAAGATGTTGTGGAGGTTTTTGTGATATTATTTTTGCCTTCAGAGGAAATTGTGAAGAGGGAAAATTTTCCAGTGTGGGATATTATCTTCCTTCCCTGCGAGACTATGGAAAGTGCATCTATCTCTGGTATCAGATAGAGTTGTCCTCCTAGAGTGAGAATGACACTACGGTGTCATGATCCATATACAACATGATGCTTCCACATGTATGGTTTTCCTAAAATAACATCACAGAATTCAAGTGGGGCCACTTCACACAATACCTCGTCTTTGAATGGTTTGATGCCATATGGTAAGTGACACTGATGACTGACTTTGATGCCTCATCCTTGGCTTAACCAATCGATGGTGTATGGTTGTGGATGTGGTGTTGTTAGTAGATCCAATATCTTGATGACTTCTGCTGAGATCAGTTTTTTTTGGATACCGTTGTCAACAAAAAAATGTAAGGAGGTTCCCTTCACCGACATCTATGAGTGGAAGAGACACTCCTTTGCCTCTGACTCTTCAATTTCCTTTTATTGAATATTTGTGGTAGCAATGGAGATAATAGGTTCTGCATCAATGATCCACTTCCCCTAGTATGATGTTGGGACATTGGGTTCTGAATCAGAATCAGAATTAGGATCTAATCCTGAAGCTTTGATCTTAGCCACCAATGATTGTTTTGAGTAACATTCATCAGTGTTGTGCCAAGGAATATTTGGGAAATCACACCACTTTTTGGTGTCCTTCTTTGTATTTTTGTTACCCTTCTTCACTTATGGTTGGGAATAGTTGTCCTTTCCCTATGCCATGTTTTGCAAGCCATAGTTTCCCTTGTCCTGATTCTCCATAGGTCCAAAGTCTCACTTGTTCTTTTGCTGAAATTTTTGCTCAATTTTGAAAACATATGTAAGTTTTAAACCTGTGCAAAGAAGAAAATAATATAGATCCTTTAATCAAAACAAATATTACACCACAAAATTCACACATAAACATAGATATTTATCCTGGAAACCCTTAATCGGGAAAACCAACAAACCTTGGAGCCACACTTCCTATTTTCTCATAATCATTATGAATCCCTCACAATACAATATAGGTATTTCCTAGCCTCCAATACCGTAATCCATTAACCTATATTAGAAAAATAGACCCCAATCCGTTAAACCATGATCAAATTAAAAAAAAATTAGAAAAATTCAAAAGATAGCCAAAAAATTCAGATGCAGGGCTGAGAAGTGCACCTCCCCTCCACATGCACATGCAAAGAATATAACATATACCCAAAATTCTCCCACTTGTTTTTTTTTTGCATTGGAATGAGTCATGTACTCATGAAGTCATAGGTTTAGGGTATCAATTCCCATAGATTCTCTACACCAAGAGAACTCTGTACTGACAACCTTTGTTAATGATTCAACAACAATTTTTGGGGTGTCAACCTTATCCAGCAACACCTTATTGCCTTCAACCACATCTCTCACAAAGTGATATTGCACATCAATATGCTTTGTTTTAGCATGGTAAGCAGGGTTCTTTGCTAGGAAAATTGCACTTTGGCTCTCACAATTTAACCTTACAACTTTCTGTACAAACCCGATATCTGAACACAATATTTGTAACCATATAAATTATTTGCTTGCATGAGTGGCTGCCATGTATTAAGCTTCTGTAGTTGAGAGTGCAACTACAACTTGTCACTTGCTCATCCAACTGATAGCTCCTCCAAATAGGTTGAACACATACCCACTTGTAGATCTTCTACGATCAAGATCTCCAACCCAGTATGCATCAACAAATCCATGTACATTTATTACTTTGTCTAGTTTAGGTCTTCCTTTGTAGCAGATTGCATAATTTGTGGTGCCACGCAAATATCTGAAGACCCTCTTTACATATGCCCAATGCTCCTTTCCTAGTTTTGACATATATCTGTACCAACTGCACTAGCACATAGAACTCGTGACATATATTCTTCTTCTTCTTCCAATGTCTTGGGACATTGCTCTGCAAATAACTTTACACCTACAGAAATAGGAACCTTGATCGACTTACTTTCTTGCATGTTTAATATATGTAGTACCATATCAACATATTTTTGTTGGTTTAAAAATATCATCCTATTTGCATGACCTCGACTTATCTCCATTCCCAGAATGAAGTTTGCAACACCAAGAAATTTCATATGAAATTTGGATGGCAACTGAGAATTCACCTCCTTTATAACATCTTTGTTGTTTGCAATCAACAACATGTCATCAATATACAATACTATGTGTTGAGGCCCGGAAATTCGCAGGCAACAACAGTAAGGGATTCTCCCCAATCAACGTTCCCAACTAGCCCGTTGACTGTTTGGTATAGGGAATCCGTCCAGTTTACGGTCCGGCTACCGTAGGTCAAGTACAAAACAAAGGCTTTATCGGTTACGGCCCGGTCCACCGAGTTTTTGTATTTTTGACTTAAATTATGGAATGCAAGTGCCTAATTAACAATGCAGGGTGATAAAGATACAAGGAGCAGTCACAATGTGATGCGCAGGTTCTTACCTCTCGTCTTAAGGCTCACAAACATCCAAATCACATTCAACAAGAGAATAAACTAACTACCTAAACTATCCCTAGGGAGCAGACTTATCATTCATTGGTGAGTAATACATTTCATACATGCATTATGAAGAGTTACAGATAGCTGATACTTATTTCAAGACACATGCACAAGTACAGATATTTAAACAACCAGATAGCCAATTGTTTTATGAACAACATTCATTACTCATAGTGGGAAACATCACAAAATATACTGAAGAACATCTCAACAAGAACATAGGTTCAAGAAGTTAAAACACTCTCACAGTTAATGAAACACAGCTGAAAACGAAATAGTTCCCCTTCAACATTGCTCATTTAATCGCATTGATACATTCCACATTTCTCTTTCTCCAACAGGAAAAAGTTGCAGTTTCTGATTGTAAAACGAAATAGTTCCTCTTACAAGCAAATGGGTTACAAGTTTTTCCAGGGAAAAAGTCCTCTCTTCCAGTTCTACTTTTCAATATTTAAACTACAACAGCTGACCGTTTGGGTTGCCCCTCAAACGAATGACCTTTCAGTCTCCCTACGCTTCATATTCCTCTATCTTTCCTACGCATGCCCATGATTGGCTACGTAACTGCCGGACCTTTCAGAGCTGCTCCTTTATCACCATTCATTTTGTCTTTTCTTTGGTTTGTCCATCTTACACTCCTGCTGGTTTCAGCTCTACCTTCACCAAACGGTCCGCCTCCGTTGACCAATCTCTGGAAACTACCTGCAATCAAACGACGAGCATCATTTGTTGGAAACGCATTTAAACCACAGCAGCAAATTAAACTGACTGAACGACTAATCCACAGGAAATGATCAGGTGCACCACCGTCATTCTACAAGTGCTGACCATACTACCTTGTCCTCCTACAGGCTTGTGATAGAAATACCAACGGCGGAAATAAGGAGGAAACCAACATCGGAAGCCAAACGGCTTTCCCGGCTGCAACGCCAGAAAAGTAAAGGCTACAGGCATGCGACGGGAGGGCGGGAAAACTTGAAAATTGGAAGTCGGATGGTTTAGACATCAGAAGCAGAATGAATTTCCCAGCCGTGACGATGGAAGAGAAAAGACTGCAGGCAAGCGACGGTGGGAGGAAACTCAATCGGAAGTCGGATGGCTTCACACTTTGGCAGCTAAAGGACTTTGAGAGCCGCAATGGTGAAAAAGAGAAGGCTAAAGCCATGCGATGCCCAGTCGGAAGTCGGGCGGATTTCTACTTCGGAAGCTAAATGACTTCCCCAGCCGCAACAGCGGAAGAGAAACGGCTTCGGATCAAACAAAAGATGCCCGATCAATAAAAAAACTAAGTGGTTAGAAAGATTTAAAACTCAACAACGGACAGAAACCCGTTTTGCTTCCGCGAGTTCGATTCATCCTCAGCTAGAAAACCGAATCACATCCGTGATTTATTACGGGATTCAAACGCATGCACTTTGAACAGGCTGGAAAACGATCTTCGAAAATCTTCAAAACAAAGCACGCCCAAAAGGTCAAGGATTCAGTCGATTAAAACAACTCGAAATTATGAGGAGGGGCCCAAAAATTAAGAAATTTGGGGGAGAACAGTTGCAGCTGCAACAATTGGCGATTACCTAGTGAACCTAGATCTCTGGGCGATTATTCTTTGAGTGACAGACTATGTAATAATGAACGCATCTATCTAATTCTTCCAGCTATCTGGATTTCTCAAATGACAGAAGTGTGTACCTTTAATCATTGATGATAGTCCCATTTGGGAGAGTGGAAACCAATATTTTCAAGTCCAGATAACTCTGTTGAGGCCAGAGGATGAGTTTCATTATTCCTTTTGTTTTCAGGTAGCTGATAGCTTGGACACCATGGGATTGTAGCATATGGTAAACAGAAATGTTCATTTGTTCCTCATTCCCATGCCATTTTAGCACTTTTTGTGCTTTTGGACTTTTGTCCCTTTTTATATGAGTCCTCCTGCAGGCCTTTCTTACTGAATTTTAATTCAGGATCCTCTATCCCATAGTGTCCTTTTGTGTGAGCGGTGTACTTCATGTTTGATTCTCACGGACGGAGAGGATCTTTCGGCAATGTAGTACTTATGATTCAGCAATTGCTTTAACGTATGATGCTTTCAGAGGAGTTTTCGACTCTTATTTGCCTTTTGGAATTCGTTTCTTGGCATGGGATCTTTTATATTCAACATATTGTTCGCCTTGCTCTTTTCCATGGGTCCTCTGCTGTCGCCCCTTTGAACATTTTAAGTGTGAAGTGGATGGGGCCTCAACATAGTATTCCGGACTCTTTGAATTCGGTTTATTTCACAGGGGTTAAGAAGGACTTCAATGCACACTGAGCTATTCAAAAAAACGGCTAAACTGGAAGAAGTTCTTTTTAGATAACAACAACACATAGTCTGATACCCAAAAACGTTTATCAATCCCAGGAAGTTTGGATGTTCCTCATGCAACCGCATATTTGCTTCCCTTATTGAAATCAATAAAACTTAAACTAAAACAAACTGAAAAAACATGACTCAAAAGACAACCAAACAACTTATTTATATACAAGTCAGACGAACCCAAAGAAATTCAAGAAAAATAAGGCTTGAGAACCAAACCATTTACTGGTAAGTTCTCTTCCCACCCCTGCAGATCTTGCAATTTATAAGTAGAAGGGCCAAGTTTTGCTGCAACCTGAAAAGGGCCTACCCACAACTGTTGGAACTTAGTATGCTTTCCTTTCTCATCATGGGGATGATCCCATTTGAGGACTAAATCTCCCACTTCAAAGTCTTTTGTTCCAGCTTTATGTTTGTCGAACCATCTCTTTACTAACTCCTGTTGCTGCTTAAAACGTTCCCTTGCCTTAGATCTAGCCTCTTCTGCTTTCAGAAGATTGCATATCCTAATCTGTAAAACTTCATTCTCTGACCCACTAGACTCTTGAGCTAAAATAGAAGAGGGTAGCATGATGTTGGGGGGAAGGATGGTTTCTTTACGATACACAAGGGTATACGGCGACACTCCTATCGCAGACTTGGGGGTGACTCTATCAGCCCAAAGGGCGTTTGGTAGCGCTGAGTGCCAACTCCTATGGTTTTCTATTACAGTCTTCTTTAGAATCCTAATTAGATTTTTATTAGAGGATTCAGCCAAGCCATTTCCTTGTGGATAGTAGTTAGCAGAATAATGCAATTTTATCCCTTTATCATGAGCAAAATCCGTTAACTTAATTGACGAAAATTATTTAGCATTATCAAAAACTAATGAAATTGGAACTCCAAACCTGGTCATGATATAATCTTGCAGGAAGCTGATGACCTCGTCTTCATTTATCTTGCGTAGTGGAATGGCTTCGACCCAGCGAGTGAAATAATCAGTCGCGGTCAGAATGTATTTGTGTTGAAGGGAGGAATTTGGCTTTATTTCTCCAATGATATCCAACCCCCATTGCTCGAATGGTTCCGTGATCATCACAGGCTTTAGGGGTGCTGCTGCTTTAGGTTGTCTCCCACCACACCTTTGGCAAATATCACATCTCCTGACATGTGCATGTGCATCCTTGAAAAGTGTAGGCCAATAGTAACCTGCCCTGAGGATTTTGTGGGCAGTAGTATCTCCTGAATAATGTCCCCCAGTAGGCCCATCATGCAGATCTATCATTACTTTCTTTGCGTCTTCCTTTTCTAAGCATCTCAGGAGAACTCCGTCATAATTTTTTCTGAATAATATTCCTTCAACAATCTGATAGGCAGCTGATTTAAGATGCAGTGCTCTTCTTTGCTTAGAATTCCAATGTTCTGGTAAAAGTCCTACTTGCAGGTAATGCACGAGGTCTCTATACCAAGACTCGGGAGATGTAAACACAGAACATATATCCATTAAATGTAATTCGGCCTCATCCTCCCAGGCTTGCTCTTCATTGTTCCCACTTTCAGTCATCAATTTTCACAACCCTTGACCTTTAACTATAGAGGCTGGCTTGAATTCAAGGTCGTACTCTTGAAGAGCTGTTACCCAGTTGCCCCTTCTTTCTCCTAACTCTTTCTGTATGAGAAGGGACCTTACAGCTGGGTAGGGGACGATCACCTTGGTTCGATTTTTTAAAATATAAGGCCTGAATTGCTTCATCGCTTTGAATACTGCGTAAGCTTGCTTCTCAATGGCTGGGTAATTTAATTCGGCCCCTTGTAGACCAGTACTCATGAAAGATATTGGGAATTCATCCCCCCCATCTTCCTTTTGCGTAAGCACAGCTGCCAAAGAATCATCGGATGCAAAAGTATACATAATAAAATCTTTATCAAAGTCTGGGCTCTTCAGGGAGGGTGCGTGTGCAACAATAGTTTTAATTTTGCCGAAGGAGTTCTTCTCAATCTCAGTCCATTTGAATTGTGCATTTTGCTTCACCATCTGCTGTAGCGGTTTGACAGTTTGAGCGAAATCAGGCACAAATCTTCGCACAAATTTATAGTTCCCATGAATGATTGCATCCTCTTCTTATTATGGGGCAAGGGGATTTGTTCAATAGCCTTAATTCTTTCTGGATCAATGGAGATTCCTTGCTTTGAAACTATGTGACCCAGCAACTTGCCCTCTGTGACGGCGAACACACACTTCTTAGGATTGAGTGAGATGCCGTACTTCTGACAGCGTTCAAAAATCTGCCTTAAGTGAAATGCGTGCTCTTCTTTTTTCTTTGAGAATATCGTAATATCATCAAGATATACTACAGCACTTCGGCCAATCAATCCGCGGAAAGCTATGTCCATGGCTCTCTGAAAGGTCACTCCAGCATTAATAAGCCCAAAGGGCATTCTTCTGTAGGCAAAGGTTCCCCATTTGGTCCGGAATGTCGTTTTCAATCTGTCTTCTTCGGCTACTAATACTTGATTGTAGCCAGAGAAACCATCTATTAGCGAAAATAATTCAGAACCAGAGACCATTTGCAGCAATTGCTCCATGGGTGGCACAGGGTAGTTATCTTTATCGAAAGCGCGGTTTAGATTTCTGAAATCCACGCATAACCTGATCTCTCCCGATTTTTTCCTGACCGGTACCAGATTTGATACCCACTCAGAGTGTCTGACTTTAAAAATGATTCTAGCATCCAATAATTTCTTCACTTAACTCTGAATCAGTGGTTCCAGCTTTGGATGCATTTTTCTTAACGGTTGCTGATATGGCTTGATGCCGGCTTTGATGGGTACAACATGCTTGATGATGCTGGTGTCGTACGTTTTTAAATCTCCGTATGTACAAGCAAAGACATCTTTATATTGTTTAAACAGACTGACGAATTTATCTCTTTCTGCTGGTGAACAACATTTGCCGAGATTCACAAATTTAGGATTTGTCTCAGTCCCTAAATTTATCAGCTCGAATTGTAGAGATGAGCTGTGAGTCTTTACATTGGCTGGTATTCTGAACCTTTCATTCAAATCGAACATTTTTTCTGACGTTCTGACACCTTTAGGAATGAAATTGTCATACTTCATCTCGGCCTGATGTTCCTCATCATCTATAATGGCTCCTTTGAAGACCTCGTCATTTGTCAAGCATTCGATTATTTGCTGATCATCGTTGAACACTCGCAAGTTGGTGATCATATCCGGTACTGAGGGCCTGAAAAGCAATTCAACAGAACATCGATTATTAGTGGGCACGAGCCTAGCGGCTGATGTGGCCAACAGGTCAACTGCTGCGTTTTTAATTCTAGGAATTGAAATAATATTGAATGCATTAAAACATTTAAGCAGGTCCCATACCTCATTTTGGTAAGCCTTTAAGTGAGGGGAAACACAATGTATTTGATTGCGGATTTGTTTCACAATAATCCCAGAGTCTCCAAAAACTTTTATATTACTTACCTTTAATTCGATCGCTTTCTTTAGTCCCTGCACCAACGCTTCATACTCAGCTATATTATTAGTACAATAAAACTCTAATCGACATGAGAGAAAATATTTATTCTTCTAGGGATCGATCAGGATACAGCCGAATCCTGATCCTTCTAGTGTCTTAGAGCCATCAAAAAACAAAGTCCAAAAATCACTAACTACTGAAGGTGAATCTACTCCTACCGCTAAGTCTACTATTTTACAGTCAATCTCATCAGCCTGTGAGAATTGAAGGAGATCAGGCTGAGTGTCTGATGTGCTGCTGGCTTCTTCTGCTTGGTAATTACCTGGTTCTAACTCAATAAAATAGTTTCCCAAGACAGAATCCACAGGTTCATTCTTCTCCTCAAGACAAGTGACATTGTACTTCATGTGAGGCTCCCTTAAAATCTTAATCTGGTTCGGACTTCCTTTGTATGGAAACCACAAATGTGACCAATCAGAGGCGAAATATCCATTAAGTTTGGTCGACCAATCTCTGCTCAGGACAAGACCGTAAGCGTCTGGTATATCGGCCACCACGATGTTAATGACTTGGCATACTTTATCATTTGATGCCAGACGGACAAGGACATCTTCCATCTCACCAATTACCTTTACATCGGTCCTATCCAACTGAACAACCCTCCACGAGGATGGCTTAGGCTGCCCATTGATCTTTTTACAGATTGATATCGGCATGACATTAACAGTTGCCCCTGAGTCTACCAAACAATTGTGTACATTGTAGTTAAAGATTTCAAAAGTAAGGAGGAAAGGTGGGTGCTTGTTCTTGGACTTACCTCCACTGCTGGTTTCTCCAATTTCTTCTTCTTGTTTTGGTTGATTGTTAGCAGGCATCCTCTCATCCGATGCTTCAAGGGCTCTCAACAATATTTCTTTTTGCTGCGGCACTTTACACATCTCAAATAGTGGAACATTCGCTTTTATCTTCTTTAAGTCCTCCATGATGTCATAATCCATCTGCTGTTTAGTGGGGTGAGGTCTATCAGCATTCTCCTTATCTTCATTTGGATTGGCCGTTCTATAATTCTGTCTAGGATTTTGGCTGGTAATAGTGAATTCTGGAATTTTATCAGCCAAAGATTTATTTTGAAATTTCTTCTTAACATTTCTCTGCAGCCTCTTAATCTTTGGGAGTATAAGACCATCTTCTTTAGCCATCCCTTGGCTCCTTGTTGTTACGTTGGTTTCCATGACTTCCTTGTATCCCTGAGTCTTTTCCTCCTCAGCATCAAATAAGGAAACCGAATTCCACAAAGCCATAGTTTCCTCTTCTTGTTCTTTCGTGGAAGTAGTATTCTCTTTCCTTTCCTCATCTTCATCTTCTGTTAATCTAGAATCCAACATCTGATTCATGACCAACGTCATTGAGTTTATCTATTGCGAGCAATTCTTTTTAGAGTGGGGCTATTGGTGGAAAGTGCAAAAAATTTCCATCCCTATCTTTGTCAAATTCATAGATGCAGAGTTGTGTGGAGGCGGTTGAGACTGGTTGTTGTCCTCTTTTTTCTTGTAATAAGGCCTATAGAATTTTTGAGTTTCCTTCTCATTATCCAAATCTATGATTTTATTAGAAAGCTTCTGCACCATTTTGGCCATATTTTCATAATTTGGCGATTTCTCCTCCTTGGGCTTAGTAAACAATAAGGCTTTCCTTCCCCCACCTTTCTCTCCTGACTGTTCGGGATAGTCTTCAATGCTCTCTCTTTCAGCTTCCACTACTTCTGCTTTTTCATATGTTTCCGTCAAAGTAGGCTTGGCCCTACCTTTAGAAAACATGGCCAAATCAGGGCCTAAAGCTGAAGTATAATACTCAATCAGAACTTTGTCTGAAGGTTTATCCATTTCAGAAAAATTCTTGAGATAGGCTGCAAATCGTTGTGTGAAACTATGCACCTTTTCCTTTCTTTCTTTCTTCAAAGCGCATAGCCCTTTCATGAGGGCTGCATGAGTTTTCTGAGTTGCATACTTACTTCTGAAAATTCTCTCGAAGGTATTCCAATTAGCGATAGAGTTAGCGGGTAACCCAAAATACCATGAGGCCGCATCCCCTTTAAGGGTATGCAGGAATAGTCTGCAAACTACATCTTCATACTCCCCGGCCCTCAATCCTTCAATTGCCGAGTAAAAACTTTGTAGGTGATCATCTACTAATATTTTCTCATTTGGGTCGAACTTAGGCAACATCTTGTCAAAGGCCTGAGGTAGGTCGTGTAATGGAGGTGTCAGGTTTAATGGTGATCTGGCTCTCCACGCAGGTGGTGGATTTGGTGGGTTAGGTGGTGGATTAGCATTTACTCCTGCCATGAGTCTAGGTGGAGAGTGAGGAGGTGAGCCAATAGGAGTGCGAGCAGGAGAACTGTGAGGGGTATTTGGGCCTTCTTGGTTCAAAGGTAGTACAAATTCCTGTAAGGCTGTTTCTACAAGTTCTTCCCAGTCCCCAACCAACACTGAGTCTTCCGCTATAGGACGATCTTTCCTTTTATACTCTCTTCTGGGCAATTCAGGGATGATTGGAAATCCTCCAATATTTTGTACATATGCCCTGGTGTGTCTTCTCGGATCATTAACAATTTTGTTGCCAACATAATATAGGTGTTCTCTTTCTTTCGGAATTGGATTATGAAACCCATTGCTCTCGGAACTGTTACCGGTGGAATAATCTCGGGAAAACGGGTTTCCTTGGCCAGCCATACACTAGAGGCCCTCCTTCTAGTGCCAAAATTGTTGAGGCTCGGAAATTCGCAGGAAACAACAATAAGGGATTCTCCCCAATCAACATTCCCAACTAGCCCATTGACTGTTTGGTATAGGGAATCCGTCCGGTTTACGGTCCGGCTACCGTAGGTCAAGTACAAAACAAAGGCTTTATCGGTTACGGCCCGGTCCACCGAGTTTTTGTATTTTTGACTTAAATTATGGAATGCAAGTGCCTAATTAACAATGCAGGGTGATAAAGATACAAGGAGCAGTCACAATGTGATGCGCAGGTTCTTACCTCTCGTCTTAAGGCTCACAAACATCCAAATCACATTCAACAAGAGAATAAACTAACTACCTAAACTATCCCTAGGGAGCAGACTTATCATTCATTGGTGAGTAATACATTTCGTACATGCATTATGAAGAGTTACAGATAGCTGATACTTCTTTCAAGACACATGCACACGTACAGATATTTAAACAACCAGATAGCCAATTGTTTTATGAACAACATTCATTACTCATAGTGGAAAACATCACAAAATATACTAAAGAACATCTCAACAAGAACATAGGTTCAAGAAGTTAAAACTCTCTCACAGTTAATGAAACACAACTAAAAATGAAATAGTTCCCCTTCAACATTGCTCATTTAATCGCATTGATGCATTCCACATTTCGCTTTCTCCAATAGGCAAAAGTTGCAGTTTTTGATTGTAAAACGAAATAGTTCCTCTTACAAGCAAATGGGTTACAAGTTTTTCCAGGGAAAAAGTCCTCTCTTTCAGTTCTACTTTTCAATATTTAAACTACAACAGCCGACTGTTTGGGTTGCCCCTCAAACGAATGACCTTTCAGTCTCCCTACGCTTCATATTCCTCTACCTTTCCTGTGCATGCCCATGATTGGCTACGTAACTGCCAGACCTTTCAGAGCTGCTCCTTTATCACCATTCATTTTGTCTTTTCTTTGGTTTGTCCATCTTACACTCCTGCTGGTTTCAGCTCTACCTTCACCAAACGGTCCGCCTCCGTTGACCAATCTCCGGAAACTACCTGCAATTAAACGACGAGCATCATTTGTTGGAAACGCATTTAAACCACAGCAGCAAATTAAACTGACTGAACGGCTAATCCACAGGAAATGATCAGGTGCACCACCATTATTCTACAAGTGCCGACCATACTACCTTGTCCTCCTACAGGCTTGTGATAGCAATACCAACGGCGAAAATCGGGAGGAAACCAACATTGGAAGCCAAACGACTTTCCCGGCCGCAACGGCGTAAAAGTAAAGGCTACAGGCATGCGACGGGAGGGCGGGAAAACTTGAAAATTGGAAGTCGGATGGTTTAGACATCGGAAGCGGAATGACTTTCCCGGCCGCAACGGCAGAAGAGAAAAGACTGCGGGCAAGCGACGGTGGGAGGAAACTCAATCGGAAGTCAGATGGCTTCACACTTCGGCAGCTAAAGGAATTTGAGAGCCGTAACGGCGGAAAAGAGAAGGCTAAAGCCACGCGATGCCCAGTCGGACATCGGATGGATTTCTACTTCGGAAGCTAAATGAATTCCCCAGCCACAACGGCGGAAGAGAAACGGCTTCGGATCAAACAAAAGACGCCCGATCAATAAAAAAACTAAGTGGTTAGACAGCTTTAAAACTCAACAATGGACAGAAACTTGTTTTGCTTCCGTGAGTCCAATTCATCCTCAACTAGCAAACCGAATCACATCCGTGACTTATTACGGGATTCAAACGCATGCACTTTGAACAGGATGGAAAATGATCTTCGAAAATCTTCAAAACAAAGCACGCCCAAAAGGTCAAGGATTCAGTCAATTAAAACAACTCGAAATTATAAGGAGGGGCCCAAAAATTAATAAATTTGGGGGAGAACAGTTGCAGCTGCAACACTATGTTAATGAAGTGATCACCAAACTGTTTGTAGTATAGACAATGATCAACTTCGCTTCTCACAAATCCTAATCCAAGTATGTATGTGTCAAACTTTTGGTACCACATACTTGGAGATTGCTTTATACCATAAAGGGACTTCTCTAGTTTAAATACCAAATCTTTCTTTCCCTCTTTCTTTCCCTCTACTATGAACCCTTCTGGTTGTTTCATGTAGATTTCTTCTTCCAGATCCCCATGTAAGAACGATGCCTTCACATCCATAATCTCTACTTCAAGATCAAAAGAAGCAACAATATAATTAATAAATATAATAGAAGTTAATTTTACAATCAGAGAAAATATTTCACCAAAATCAATTCCCTCTACTTGAGAATATCCTTTTGCTACCAAGCAGGATTTGTACTTCTCCACTTTACCTTATGCATTCAACTTCATTTTAAACAACCATTTCCTCCCAATGACTTTTATTCCAGTTGGTAACTGGACTAGATTACAAGCTTCATTTTTGTCCAAGGAATCCATTTCTTCAACCATGGCCTTCTTCGAGAGATCATTATCCTCTGAATCAACAACTTCCTTCACATTTCTAGGATCACCATCAGTAATAAACAAAGCAAAGTGAGAAAAAAAATCAGGAGGGGATACCTTTCTGGTTTCCTTCTTTCTCGAGATGATCTCCTCAAAATTGGGGTATGAGGTTCTTCTTGTTTTGATTCAACTTCTTCCGTTGAGTCAGATTCTTCACCTTCTAACTCAAACCTTATTTTCTCTGGTTCCTTTTCCATTCGAGTCACTTCTTGTCTGGGGACTTCTTTGACCTCTCTAATCACAACATCTCGACTGTAAATAGTCTTCTTAGTTAAAGGATTCCAAAGCTTATATCCTTTCATACCATTTTTATAGTGAATAAAAATACACTTCTCAGCTTCGTTATCCAACTTGCTGCTTTTCTCCTTTGGAACATGTACATAAGCATCACAACCAAAAACTTTCAATTTCTTAATAAAGGGTTTCTTACTAGTCGATACCTCTTGTGGAGTTTTATCAATCAATGCTGATGTGGGTGACCTATTTACCAAGTAACATGCTGTCTCCACTGCTTTTTCCCAAAATTCTTGTCATATCCTAGCACAACTTAGCATTCTCCTTGCCTTTTCCATCAACGTCCTATTCATCCCCTCAGCAACTCCATCATGTTGAGGTGTGTATGGAGTATTCTTATGCCTTTCTATACCGCACTTATTACCGAAGTCCTTAAATTCATTCCCGCAAAACTCTCCACCATTATCTATCCTCAACACCTTTATTTTCTTTTTTGAATGATTTTCTACAAGAGCCTTAAATTATTTACACTTAGCAAATACTTCAGATTTCTTTGAAAGGAAATAGATCCATGTGTTCCTTGAAAATTCATATATAAATGAAACCTAATACACATATTTTCCTAGTGATGGAACAGGAACAGGTCCAAACACATCACTTTGTATTTATTCTAGAATTCTCTTTTCTCTTGTAGCACCAGATGCAAATCTTGATTTTGTTTTCCATATATGCAATGTTCATAGAAATCAAAATCTAGAGTGCAATCAATCATACCTTCAACCATACCTTTACCTTGTAATGCTTGAAGTCCCTTTTATCCGATGTGCCCCAATCTTTGATGCCATAGCATTGTCTTTCCTCCTAATGTAGTCAGTTTCTTGTCATCTTTACCTCCTTCTCGAAGCACAACAGAAATGTTACATTCATCATTGATGGTTATTCATAATCAGTTTGTACAGAGTTCCATACCGAACTCCCCTCATCAATACATTGATCCTTGGACCATTTTGCAACTACCATCTCCACACACATTCTTTACACCCGCAACATCCATCTTTCTGACATATATCAAGTTTCCTTCTAGATTTGGAATGTGTAGCAATCCAGGTAGAGTTCTAATCCTTCCATCCTCTAGTTTTAGCTTGAATCTACCACGTCCAATGATATTGGCTGGAAAATCATCTCCCAAGTACACATCTCCTCCATTGTACTTTTCATATTCACATAACCAATCCCTATGTGGGGTCATATGACATGACGCACATGAGTTAATGAACCATATATCATGTTCTGAATGACTACCCGTGGAAGCTAGGCACACATCCCCTCCTTCTTCTTAGGAGGTATTCACCTCTTTGGAAGGGGTATCCTCAGATCCCTTTGCTTTCTCAACATTCTTAGATCTGCAATCCTATTTATAGTGCCCAACTTTATTGTATTTCCAACACTTCCTTATTCCTTTTCCTGGGGATTTAGATCTACCCTTAGATTTAGATATACCCCCAGATCCTTTATTTATGTTTCTCCTAGGGGAGACCTCTCACCGATAAGGAATCCATGCTACGATTATCCATGGTTTTCTGCCTCATCTCTTCTGATAGTAGGGATGATACTATTTCATCAAATTTTAAGGCCGCTTGGCTAACACTACCTATTGCAACAATTAGGTTGTCCTAGGAATCCGACAAAGAACACGATAATGTAATACATTTATCTTCTTCAACCTTTTTAATACCAACATAGATTATCTGACTTACAAGAGTATTGTAGACATCCATACTGTTATAGTGTCATTTTCATCCATTTTGAGGTTAAACAATTTCTTTTTTCAAAAACAACTTGTTCACAAGGGATTTTGATTAATACAAACTCCCTAGTTTCCCCCAAATATTTACCGCACTATCTTCACCAGATACGTTCAACAACACAAAGCCTGATAAGAACAATTGTATTGTACTTGTTTCCCTTCTTTCTAATCTATCCCAATCATATTGTGACGTTGAAATGGGTTTAGTACTCAGATCCACAACAATCCACTGTTCCCGATCTTTAATAAGATCCTCCATTTTAGCTTCCATAGCTCAAAATTATGGTCGTTAAATTTCTTGATCTCAATTCTTGAACTGCTTTCCATTCTCTTTCAATGTAGAAATCAACACTATGAAGCTCCCGCTGAACCAAGGTTGATCACAAACCCAAGATATATCAACCATGTCGAACCCTCAGCAACAAAGGAATCTTCCTGATGCCAATAATCAAGCTCTGATACCACATGTAAGTTTTAAACCTATGCAGAGAGGAAAATCATACATATTATTTAAGCAAAACATATATCACACCACAACATTCACACATAAACATAGAGATTTGCCTTGCAAACCCTTAACCGAGAAAACCAACAAACCTTGGATCTGCACCTCCTATTTTCTCATAATCATTATGAATCCCTCACAATACAATATAGGTATTTCATAGCCTCCAATACCCTAATCCATTAACCCAAATTAGAAAATAGACCCCAATCCCTTAACCGGGATTAAATTACATTTTTTTAGAAAATTCCCAAAATAGCCAAAAATAGCCAAAAATAGCCAAAAAATTCAGACGTAGTGCTGACAGAGATCGATAGATGCAACGCTAACATGCGCACCTCCCCTCCACACAAACATGCAAAGAATATAACACATACCCAACAACATACCGATAGATTGATCTGAGTGAAGAGATGTTTGAGAAGTCCATCTCTGTTCATATGTGTTGATGTAGGCCACTGCGATATTTCATTGCCAGGTGCTGCTCGAAGTCCTTGATACCTATATTTATGCATAAGGTTTGAAAGTTGTTGGTGTACTACGACATTGTTTGGTCCCTCTCTTGACACGAAATGGTCCATTTGGAGTATTGGTCATCATAGTTTCCAAGAGGGTAATATTGTTCCTTAATGACATCTATAAAAGAGGCCCAAGTGGGTTTGGCCTCAAACATTCGAAACTCATTTGATGATTTTTGCTCACAATAAGTAACCCATCATTTTTTGACATGGGGGACTGCCTTAAGGAGTGCAAAGGTGATATTTTCCTTATCAAAAAAATTGTGGACAGAGAAATAACCTTCTAACAGATTCAACCATTTATTTAGGGAATCAACATCAATTTAGACTTCAAATATAGGGATATCAAAGTCAACTTGTAATTTAAAGGGATTTGCATCTCCAAAATGGCTGCTTGTTGAAGGCACATCCGCCACTGTCACCATTCATTGAAGGATCTGAGTGAAATTATCCATCATCTCATTTCTATGTCATGTGAGGGCCTCCTCAAGCAACAACTTAATAAGATCTGTTGCTCCATCATTTCTCTTTTCTTCTACCATGGAAGGCCTCTTGGGGTGGTGAGAGTGGTCTTCCCCAAGTGAAACTATTTCTAGACCCAATTCTCTATACCCAGACCTCGTTGGGGACATGAACATATAAACAATCAAAGAGAAGATTACTTTGATACAACTGATTTGGATTTATGTGAGAATGAAATTAAAGAATAGATATCGAATCATAAACACATATACATTGCAAAGAACACAATGATAAATTAAACACATATTCTATTAAATTGCGGAAATAGAACATACTGTAAAATAGAACAACTAGAATGGTGGTAGATATCTCCGAGAAGAGATGTGTCTGTTATGCTCATATGTGCCATGTTGAATACAAAATGAGGCAGAAAGGGCCTATTTATCATAACAATGAGGGTAAGAACCTTAAACATCCAAAATATAGCCCTAGAAGATGAATAATCATAAAGTTTGTGGCCCCAAGGTGGTTAGTTGAGCAATCAACTTCCTGGGGTCATAATTTTTGCATATGATCTCCGTTTGGGGCGCTCGATATCCCGTTGGAAAGGTATATATGATATTTACAAGTTTCAATTAGAGAGAATGAATATTTGAACTTACTATTTTTCCCTTAGATCACCAAAAACGTTGTTTAGGGCCTCAAACAAACCTTAGAAGTTTGGGACCTGAAAAACCGTAAAAAAATAACTAGGAAAATGGCAAAGTGGACATTTTTTTTGAGCTAGTGTAATAGCTGGCTGGCCACTGATATTCATTTGGATCAAGAACATAGTAGTTTAAGTGAACAACCAAAAAAGTTGTCAATCATGGGCCTTTAAGTCCAATCTTTAGAAAACAATAATGCCCTTATCATTGAGATCTTTGTTGATCATGTTGTAAAACATAGGCTAGATGCTTACATCACTTGTTATCTATGGCATATCAAGAATTTTGCATCTAAGTGGTCATATTTGGGCTCAATAGAAAGTTGTTGTTTGTTTTCTCCACATAGCTTCATGCAAGTTTCATGTTTTACAATTTCAGCATATGTTTATTATGCAAAGTGACCAATTATTTAGTTTAGTATTAATGTATTGAAGTTTGAATTTTCCAAATATGAGAAGGTCATAATCCTTTAGTGTAGGATCTGCATTTCTAATGTTTATCAAAATTTCTCTAAATGTGGCCCTAAAAATATGCAGGTTGGATGAGTTAATGATGACAAGGACAAACATGTTTCTAGTGGTGGTAATGATAACATGTTGTCCATGGATGTTATAAGGAAAACAATTAGGAAAAGTAGAACATGATAAAACTTTTTTGAAGTGACAAGTCTACAAACATGTGAATGGTTTGTCAATAAACATTCGAGTGGATTGTCGAAATATATGGATAGAGGATGGGTCTTTCTATTTATCATTTTCATGTGGGTTGGGTGGAATGTAGTGGAGCACTTTGAATGAATCTAAGTTGCATGCTTATGACAACAATCATTTTTTAAACATAGTTGTAAATCTACAAACAATAATTAACTCATTTATAGATTTTATTATTGTGATGAGAGGACATTCTACATCCTCGTATAAGAGAGATGTTAAATGTTCATTCTCAATGCTAAGCTAAGAAGTGGCATTTTGAGTAATAATACCAAATAAATATTTTAATGTGTTAGAATCTATTTCCAAATAATAATTTGGCTTCGAGAGAGGAAGGAAAATACACGATGTAACTAGAGTTGCTTAGAAGGCCATGCACACAATCAAGTCAAAATATCTCCTAGCGCTCATCATGAAATTGGAACTCTCAAATGCATACAACAAAGCATGCAATTTGTACTTGTGCTTTTTCATGTAGGTTTTAAGATTCCCTTCATTAATGTGGTTCAGACCTACCTTTCCTTGATATCCTTTATATTCTAATAATTTTCTATACTTCAAAGTTCTTTAGATTCTCTAAAGCACTGATGTAAGGTTGCCCCTGGTCTCCCCTCCTCTTCCTTTTGGTCACAAATGGATTGGTATATACATAGCTCACTTAAAATCTACAGGGAGCTTTAAAAAAAATCCAAGTCACCAACGATTTATCACTTACAAACTTCTTATTTGTATATGATATAGTTACTCTGGAAATGGGAGCACAATTGATCCAAAAAGCATACAAGTGGACTCTCGAGCTATTTGGAGCATTCAAGCCTAACAACAAAGCCTCATACTCTGCTACATTATTTGTACATTCAAAAGTCAAATTATATGAATACACCTTAAAATCCATGTGTAACACCCCGGTTTCAACCCCGTTGCATTTAAATAAATGATGTAAATAATCATGGTGTGGAGCTAGGAAAAAGACCCACCATCGATTTAGTATTTATGTTTCGGCAATTAAGGTGTGGCCGATGGTATTTTTCTTTATGCTAGCTGAACATTATGTTAAATTTGCAATTTTTTAATTAGAACCCACAGTCGGCTATGTCAATGCAACTAATGAGATGAGGGCATGATTTTTCCTAAGGATGAGGGAGTGGGGGATTGGAAGAGTGGGGAAATTCGAATTCGGAAGAGCCCCACTTTGGGAAAAATGTTTTTTGAATTTCTTGGGAAAGAAAACACCAAAAACAACCACCTTTCCCTCATGTGGCAGCGTTTCATCTTCCCTCATGAATTGGAATGAACAAAACATTTTTGGAAAACCAATTCTGCATTCACGTAGTAGCCAACAAGCAAAAACTACTCTGAGTCTGAACCATCACGATTTTTCTCCTGTCCGACGATCTGTTCCCTTTCATGTTTTGGTTTTTCCAGTGTGGATTTGTTCTGTTCATGTTTTCTCCAGGGTGTTAGTTGCTTTCCTGAACAGGAATGACATGAATCCGATTTTGTGCCTTTGTTTTGAAAGATAGGCAACGTTTTCGTTTTGGAATTTTTGCAGCAATCGGTCTGGTGCTGACAATGTTAAGAAATTTGTAAATTTATGTGTGTGTATGTAATCCCTGGCATCTGTTACGTTTTGATAAATCCCAGGATGAAGATCCCTGTGTGTGCATCCATGTTTGGCATTTGAATTGATTGAAGGAATGGAAATAGAGTCTTGACTTGATTGATAAACCTGGTGTGTGAAAGAACCTCACAAATCAATCTAGAAGGCTGGTTTTATTCTTTGCATGCCTTGAATAGCACTGGAAGGGAAGGCATGGCCTTAGGGACTGTGTAGCAGAGAAGGAAATGCTTCCTTGTGTTGGGTGTGTAATTGTTTAGAAATTGGGCTAGATCTGGTGTGGGTGTTCATAGCTCCGGGGTTGAACTCAATAGCTTAGCAGTCAGTCTTTCCACCTCCTTGATAGCCTGATAAACCCAACTGGAAGGATGGCTTGGCTGGTAGCTTGATAAACCCATCTATTGGTTTCGTTGTGTCTCATGTGAATTTGGCCAAGTGTAAACCACTGCATGTGTAAATCTGATAGACCCAACTGTGTTGGTTTGACTGAATTTGAATTGCATCCTTAGTTATGGGTGAAGCCTATTAGTGTTCCTTATTCCTCGGGGAAGATCATTCCCAACTCGGGTGTGGCAGTGTTGCTGAGAGATTAAAGAGCACATTGGCCTATGGTTGGGTTGAACGTTGTAATGACATAGTTGGTTGCGGGACAAGTTATATTCAAGATAAGTGTTCTTCTCTATGTTATTCTATGCAATTGTATTCTTATATTGTAAATTGCTTGATGGAATATGATGAACATGTTGCTGTGTTGAATTGATGCATTGTTCCTTTGAATAACTGCAATTATAGGCATCTATGTATGTTTTCCATCAATGCATTTTGAACTAAGTTGCAGGGTAGATTGGCCAGATTGGTAATGGACTGAATGATTATATCGATCCAAGACTTCAATGAAAAAAGTTGGGTTTCCTACTAGAAATATCCATTTACACAGTCTGTGGGATGTGGGATGCGGAATGATGGTTCGTAGATCGTGGTTTCCGCAATTTTTACCTTCCACAACTTGCGGGATGCGGGATGTGGGATTGCAGTGTCGCGATTTCCAAAATTCCTTACCCCACAAGTTCATGTTTCCGCACTGTCGATCTTCGCAGGATGATTATCTACTATTGATATGTTCCTAATGTGGGATGTAGGATACGGGTTGTGGGAAGTGAGATTGCCATTTTCATAACTTTCGACCTCGTAACTCGGGCTATCCGCACCGTTGATTTTTGCGGGTGGATTCTGAACCATCGATTTGGTTCCAGTCTGTGGGACCGTTTGGGATCATTGATTTCCGTCACATTTTCTCTCTGCCATCCGATCTCCTCTAAGATCCTTCCCTGTAGATTGTCAAGCTGATCAATGGAATATAGGAGGGAGTGTGACAATGTTGGAAATGTCGAGAAGTGATTTGCGACCATGCTCTGTGTTTCGATGAACAGTCGAAGTTCTCGATGAAATTTTTAATTCCACATGATAATGGGGTATAGGTACGTGACACCATGTTTGGAGAAATTATCCAAACACCAGTACCAACCCCTTCTTTACTAATGGACCCATCAAAATACATTGTCCATAGTCCTTCCTCATTCTATTTTTTGTCTAAGGCTTCTTGTTTTTGGGAAATCTCTTTGTACTCCTTTACGTCAACAACTATAGGTATTTCTAGATCAACATGAGAGTCAATGAAAAATATGGAAGATCCCAAATCAATGTCTATAGCATAAATAAGATGATTGTTAGGCTTGTCTTGGATACTAACCACGTCTGCTAACCTTTTTTCTCTATACAATCTCTTGTTACCTCCAAACAAAGGAATGGTTGCATATGACATGTCCATCTGTAATGTTCCTTTTAGTTTAGAAGCCCATGTTCTTGATAGAAGCATACCAAATTTATGAGGGATGTCAGCCACTACCACATCCATGACAATGCTTTTGGATGGAATTTGTGCAAGATTTACCACCATGTCTTTGATCAACCCTAGACATCTTACCTTTCTTGAATCAAAAGAATACAAATCCTTGTAGGGTATTGTAATTTCCAATCCCAAACTCTCCACTACCACCCTTGGCATTACATTATGAGATGCACCAGAATCTAGCGTAACATTGTGCAAAATCATATCATGAACATTTAAGATTACATAGAATGGTGGCACATCCTCTTCATGTGTATCTTCAATTTCAGGTCCAAGAACAATGGTAGGAGCATCATCTGTGAGTTTTAAGGTGTCTAGTTGATACTCTCCATTAGTTTTGACCATATTAGTTATTTTTTCCCTATACTCATTGTTTCTCAATAGTTCATTAAATGGGATGGAGATCTTTATCTTGGACAATTCAGATTGCAAATTGAAAGAAAGAATTGTTTTATCAACTTCAACTGGTGCCTGCTATTTGACTTCTTTTGACTTTTCTCCTTTATTATCTAATTTTTTTTGTACAATAATTGATTTTTGTTTCTCTTTTTGTTTTTCTGGTTTTTGTTGACTACTAGAAGGCTGATTTGAATTGTGCCTTCCTTTACTACTAACTACATCTCTACTTCTCAACTTTAATTTCTTTTGCAAATCATTAATGGAATTTCGATAACCCTTTTGATACTGCTTTGATTCAATCTCAAAAGCATTACAGTCATCCTCTTGAGCAAACATATTATGCTCTTCTTCAGTAAGATAAACTTAAGAATCAAGATCATCAAAGTGGTGTATTTGATTGTACATTGGGTCATTTTCTTCTTCCTCACCAACATAGTTTTTTGGGAATGGAGGCCTTATTTACTGGTCTTTAGGATTTCTTGGATTTCTTTTGTCTCTTTGCCTCATTTGAGGTGGAGGACGAGGATGAGGTGTTCTAAAATTTGGATTTCTTATCTAGGGTTCAAGATGTTCTCTATTACATGGTCTGTTATCTATTTCCAACCTATCCATTAAGCTCTCCATTGTTCTCATCATTACATCAAATTTAGCATCATTTGAAGAAGAAGAAGTGGAAGGTTGATTTTCTTCTCTGATTTTTCTTCTATCCACTTCTATTCTCTGTTTCATCTTTCGAGAAGCCATCAAATTTTCCGTTAATGTGGGCATCTATCAAGGTCCATGCCCAATGCGCACTTATTTCAACCACAATGAATATTAAATCTCGTTTCTTGTTAAAATATATTTGGCTTTGTGAGAAAAACATTGAGAGATGCCTATCTGGAGATCGTGGTGAGTTTAGTGTCGACAGAGTGGGACCCCTGTCAACTGGGTTTTTTGGTTGAGGTTTGAGCCAACAAGTTTGTCTACTATTGTCTTTCCAAATAAATATTGTTGCATATCCTCAAATTTTCTATGGTCTAATCTACAATTGATCAACTAATTATGATGTTATGTTTGAGATAACATTTTACCTTTATCTTCCTAGAATAAAGGTAAACCCTTTTTGAACAATGGTGAGAATAAATCAATAAACAACTTAATCTGACTATTCATGATATCAATATTTTCATGTACAGTATCAAGATGTTGGTGTTTGCCAACGACCTTTCTTGCCCATGTAATGACTGGAATTCTGTCCTTAATACTTGCTTCTTTCAAATCATCTTCAGTCAAGCCATTCAAGAAACTAATTATTTTATTTGCAGTATCTATTGACTTTTTATTTAACACTTCCTTGAATGTTGTAACACTCTGTCTAGCACTCTGCATAAATATTTCTTTATCCAAAATATAGTCTATATAGGTTCTGAGTTTTGCTGCTTCAACTATAATCATATCCCATACGAGATGTTTAGCTCCTTGCATAGGCAGTTGTCTAGTTACTTGCTTCATCAATTTATCATTTTTATCAAGGAGATATTTACACTTATTATCCCAAGCTTTCTTTCCTATTCTTTCTTTAGGGCTGAACTTTCTAGATTTTTATTTTGATTCTTTATCCAAACAATCTCGAAATATTTCAGGCTAACTTGAGACATAGCCTACACAATTGATTCTGTATTAGTTTGTGCAGGAGGCGGAATAACCTGCACCTCTGGTTCCTTTTCCTTTTCATTCACTTGTTTTTCTAATAATTGAGCTTGTTTTTTATTTAAGTCTTTCACATTTTCTGTCAACAATGATATTTCTTTTTCCCATTCTGTCTTCTCTTCAACAAACTGCATTAGCTTTTCTTTGCAATTGTTCAACTCATCACTCAATGTTTCCTTTTCTTTTTCCAACTCTGTAAGCTCTATGTCCTGTATTAGCTAAGTGCAAGGGATCTCCAACATCTTTTTCAACAATTGAATAGTATTATCTTTTTCATTAAGCAACTTTTGAGTTTCTTCTCCTTTGTTTGCCTCGCCATTAGCAACCAATAGATCTCCTTGGACCTTTTTGATTTTTTGCTGGTGTGCTTTGTTTTCTACTCTCTCTTGTCTCAACCGGTTCTGAACTTTGCTCTTGGTTGAATGTAATATGGAAAATTTTAGAGATGCCTTAATCAGGTCACTGTAAATGACCTGTCTAGTTTGCTTGTGTAAATGTATCATATCTAGAACATGGATGCTTTCCAGAGTCATCCTCATCTCTGCTACTTTGTTCTTGGTGGCTATTGCTAGGTTTAGAGTGTTTTGAGTATGGTCCCTAACAATAACCAAAGATACATCCTTATCTAATATCTTTCTTACCTCAACATATAACTTCAAAGATTCATCCATTGATGTATCTTTGTCCTCTCTATACTTATCAAACAACTATGCTCTGGTCTTGAATTGAGTTGTAGATTGCTTAGGAGTCTCTGAGAAAGCATACTCCTTTATTTCAAAGGCCAGGCCTTCAACTTTCATCTGCATTTTCTTTCCTTTAGTTTATTCCACCTTTATCAATTCACCTTCCCCTTCAAACTTTTGTTTATTGGATGTTGTTGTATTATCTTCCCGGTCAATATCCATAAGATCGAAAAAATTCGTTTTATTAGTCATTTCAGAGTGACTAGTAATATTAGTGACAACCTGTGGTGCTAGGACAAGAGCCAATGGATCTGGATGAGTAACATTGACATCCTACATAGGTGATGTTGAGTCATGCTGCATATCTTCTCCATTATGTGTCAACAGAGGATAATATGACCAATTAGCACTTTCAGTTAATCCTTTAACTTCCTGATGTTCAAATGACTTGTTTTTGTTGACCTGCCTCATTATAGAAATGACATGCTAAGAATCATAATTAATTCCTGTAGTTGTTTGGAATCCCATTTATTTCAAGAGACATTCCACCACAGGTAAAGTGGCCTTGCTTTTGATAATGAAAGGACCAACCACCCAAGGAAATTTGATCTCTGAGGACTTCTTGAAGTTAATGAAATGCTCATTCTCAACAATGAACTTTTGTCTGATTAATTATAATGTAAAAATCCTGGGGGTAAGAAAAGCAGGTAGGATATATGGTTCATGAACAAATCCATACACCTTGATGACGATACCTTCTTCTAGTAAAAACCAATCCCCAATTCTCTTCTATGGTGAAAACCATAACAATTATTTCATAATTGGTAAGACTCTTGGCAACTTATGTTGGAAAAATACTTCATACACTTGAACCATCAACAACTTCATATATTTGCAAAAGATTTTGTTTATTTCATTAGTCAAAATCATTTATGGAACCTGTAAGTTCTCTTTATTAAATAATAAGAACATTCTCACTAAGTATGATTGGAACCTGGAAAATCCGGTGTTGTGGAAATTCACTACCTATGAGTGAATGCTCTCAGCAAGGAATTCATCACATTTAAGGAAAACTGACTGACCTGACTGGGATGACTTAGATGAACTAGTACTGACCTTAAAAAGGAAAATCATTAACAATTCAGCAACATATTTATCAGTATCTAAACCTAGGAATTGACTAATGAAAGAAATGACCAACTGGGTTTCATCATTAAAAAAATTTGTATCCACAGGGAAAGCTTGACTCTGTAAAGATACGTCTGGTTTGGAACAAGAGGTGAAAAATTATTGTTTTTGTTCAAAAGATGAAGTGCAGAATGATTTTACCAAGATTTCCTCATTAAATTCTTCATAGACTTGGGTAAATGTAGTAGGGACTACAAAGGCATATCGGACGACCAATGGGCTGACAAGACACAGAATTTTGGTCTTGACCGCATCCATAATTACCCTTTCAGAAGAAGAGTAATTTGAAGCGCATCACTCAATGAACTCAGGAAAACCTAGGGTTTGTTCTGGGCAAAAAAACTAGAAATAAGACCTATAGACACCATGGACATATGTACCTTGGTCCTTAAGTACTTTTAATTTGGTTTTAGCCAATTTACTGAACCAAATGACAGTAATGTATCAAAAAATTCACAGTGCTTATCTTCAAAAACCTCTTTAATCTTTTGGTAATTGAGGGCCTAAGCCTCTACACCCTCTACACTATCAATTTTAAATACTCTTTTAGTGGGAGAAAATGGCCTACCTGAACAATTGGCAAGTGGAAAGGAATTTGTTTGAGTAGGCTTCTTTCGCACAATTTTGAGCTTTCAAATTTCGATGCATAAAAAGACGATTGATCCACCTCCACGTGCTTTCCTTTTATAATTTTTTATTCTATTGATTTTTCATGCATCTTACTCAGTTGGAGATTTCTCTGTCCGTAGATCTGATGTATTCCATTCTAAACCATTGATCTCGATCACTATTTAACCATTTATTTTCAATTTTGCTGCTCTATCTAACCTCTTTGCAACTCTTGGCTGTTGATCCCTTCTTAACCATAGATATATCACCATTTAATTTACAACCCTAGATTCGATTCCTGATTTACTATTACCCATTCATAAAATAATTTCCTTGCACCTTTCACCAGCATATTGGTCAACAACAATTGATCTTATCCTTCATGAATCTGAACCGTTGATCAATCCTGCTCTTTAAAAATTCTGCCCAGATCTGATTGTATAAACAACATACACCTTACTCTAGAGGACTCAACCTTTGTTGTAGATCTTCATCAACATTAATATTAGCCCTTAATTAATTGTTCCATTTAATCGATTCCGCTGGGGCTCCCTTTCATTTTGTCAGTGCACTTTGTAGCAACATAATCATCTGGACCGCAGACCTTATCTCCAATTCCAAAACTTTTTTAAATGGCACAACTTCAATCGGTATAATGAACATCAACCATCAATCTTGATTGAGCCCAAATCTCAACCATTGATTTGTGTGAGTTGTACCACTTTCCATTGATCTACCATTTCATTTTCCTCACACATGTTCACCCGATGGAATGATTACTGACCTTTGATCAGTTTTACCTTTAAATATCCTCCATCGATCTGTGAGGGCCCTACCCAATTCCGTTGATCTCCAACTAAACTTCATCTGTGCATGTTTACTCAGTGGAATCGTTTTCAACTGTTGATCATTTTTACCGCACGATCTCACCCGTTGATTTATTCAACATGTAATGTTTTCCGTTGATTGGAAAAATTAATTCAACTGCGCTAGTTTCATAGCAGAATCCTTCACGACCATAACATTACCTTTTCCACTCGACCGTTGATCTTCACTGCCATTTAACTCATTCCATTGGCTATCAAAATTTATTTCATCACTCATATTTAGCCAACGGATTATTTTACAACCGTAGATCTTTCCCATCCATAGATCTATGCCATTGAAATGTATAACATGATAACAAAGGTGCGGATTTTGATTTTAATCTTATCTCTAAATCTTAATCTATGATTCAGACTTTAGAAATAACCCCTATATTATTCTTTAAGCACCTTCTATCATACCTCTGGTCATATTACAAAATATTTTTCACATCCATCCTTATTTCTCCTTTGGTCTGCCCCTCTCCAACTACTAATCGGAAATGGTGCTAACAGGTTGTCTCTAGGAGGAAAACTCACCTTGGTCAAATCAACATCGGAAGCAATCCTTGTGTACTGGATCCCTCTTGATTTCATTCCAAAATATATCATCAATGGAATGAGGAAAACATGTTTCCAATTTTTGCAGGAACAGAAGAGAGAAAATAAATACCATTGGGGAAATTGAAGAGACCATTTAATCCAATGTCTAAAGGTGGATGGTGCTAAGAAACTCTCATTTGCATGGTAAGTATATAACAACAAAAAACATTTTGATTTTGATTATTTCAAAAGGTTATAGGAAATCGGTGACGGTGAAAAGTACATATATCTACAATATATTGAAGCATGGATAAAAGGCCTAGTGAAGAGATACCTATGACTCTATTTTTTATTGAAATCTTTAGTGAACTCCGCTCTCTTAGTTGGAATCTTTATGAGACGGAGGAATGGTAGTGGTAGGAAGATAAATTTAGGAATACACCCATCAATAAGAGGAATTGAAGTACACAATCTATATGGTGATCCAATTATAAATTTGGAAAACAATGGCTGTTTATACCTTGTTGGTGTGTGTATTGTGGAAAAAATGGCTCAATGGTGAGCTAAATATCCTTTCCTTGTAGGTTGTGACCAAATCAAGATTACATGAGTGAGTTAGTATGATCAATACTATGATGTTGAAGTTATGAAATAACTAACAACATAATCAAGAGCTACTTCGTGGATTAAACTTGCAAAAATAATATGAAAAATGCAATAAAGAGATGAGATTTAACCCAATGTTTATTTTCCATTGGAAATGCTTTCAATAAAATAATATCACCTTGCATAATGTATCTTTTAAGAGGTGTCCAACACTCCCTTTGGGGGGATCCTTTCAATGGTCTCTAATTGCTCATTAACTAGCTTGGAATGGTGAAGTAAAACACCTGCTTCCCAAGGAAAAGTAAAGGGACCTTGATAACATAAGAATGTGGATGGAAGAGATGTCCTCTAAGCAGATTCTAGTAGCATAAACTTACTCTAGATTTTTCTTGTGGAATACATGCCCATGGCTTCATTTTATATCCAATTTGGAGGTCATCACATAACTAGCTCAAAATATGAATTCCCTTCTTCATGAAGTGGATTCTAAGTACAAAGATGAGGCTATAGAATGCGCAAGAACCTGATAGAAGGAGATTTGAAGCCAATTCAAACCTATTTAGTTTGCATGTATGCACAATTGTGTGGGTTTCAAAGGTTTTTTCATGGGATGTTGCATAGAATCCCTTTGTATGAAGTTGTGTGGGTCAACCAAAGTTTGACTGTGCACGAACAACTTTATTCCACATGTTTATTTTTGGTAAAATGGAAGCTTTCTGAGTTGCATGATGTATTTTGTTGATGTATCTCAATAATGAAATTTGAAATTTCATAGGTGTGTAAAAATTCAAGTGATAGCATATGCCCCATGAAGTATCATATTAGGGGGACCAAGATAGCATAAATGCATCAATGTTTTCTTTCCCTCATATTGATATTTCATAACTATGAGAGTAAGAGAGAAATTGTTGGTAATCAAACAATAACCCATGAGGGAGTAGCGGTAATGAACTATGAAGTGTTGATGTAATTGTAAATTTGGAATGTATTCACTTGTATTTCTTATGTATTATACCCCGATGTTTATTCCGAGATGTGTCTGTAATGTAATTGAGTCATTTCATGCCCCGATGTTTCGATTGAGATTTTCTATAATGTAAACAAGTCATGTCAAGTCAAGGTGGGTAATCGTCCTATTGTTCAAGGGTTAAAGTCCCCGCAGTTCTGGGGCACTAGGGTTGTTAGACTCACCTAGTGAAGTCAGCCCTAGCAAGGTTTAGTCAAGTCGGGAATTAGTATAAATAGAGAGCTAGCCTCTCTATTTATCACACACTCACTCACACTCAGTTATAGCGCATAGCTGAGGAAGAAGAAGACATTGGGGCTAGGAAGAAAGAAGGTTACTGCCGTCAGGAGATCATCTTACTGTTTTGGGTTTTACTTTTGGTGCTGATTCTATCTCTGAGGAAGTTGCGGGGTTTTCTCCATTTATGGTTTCCCCGAGGAAAAACATTGTGTTCGTTGTCTCTTGTGTTTGATTGCTGTGCTTGTTATTCTCTCAGTTAAATATCCTAATATAATGCTAGCTTAATGTTAAAAATCTAACATGGTATCAGAGCTAACTTGAGAAGAAGACACTATGGAGCTGCGGGAACTAGGGCTTCTTACCTTGTGGATCTCTCTCCACAATTTTTCAGCAAAATAAGTGTGGAATAACTCTCCTCCCTAGGGCGCATCTTTCTGTCAAAGCAGAATCCAATTCTGAGGTTTTTCAGTTTTGGACTCGACACTACTGCCGAAAATTAAGGCTTTCTACAGAAGTGGAATTTTTCAGTGAGCCCAGGACTGGATTGATCTCCTCCCCAAAATCGAAGTTTAGAGATCAAGATCAAGCATTTGGTTGGACATAACTTCGAAAAAGAAAAACCCTAATCTGCTCCTGAACCAACACTGCAGAATTTCAACTCCAAATCCAGATTCGACATCTTGACCTAGTAAGATCTAAATCTTTTGTATTTCCATTTGAGGTTCTTAGTTAAAATGTCTCATCATACCAAGCTTGATGAAAAGCTTGAGGGAGCTGATAACTTCCGAGCCTGGAAGTATATGATCTCCCTAGTTCTGGAAAAAAAAGAGTTGGACTCCTACATCCATGAGGAGGTTCCAGTTCCAGAGGGAGATGAGGCTAAGGACTTACATAAGAAGAAGATGGTTATGGAAAAGAGGATTATTGCTGATTCAATCAAGGATCACCTCATACCATAGGTGTCCTCCCTCAAGACACCTAAATCTATGTTTGATGCCCTAACCAAACTGTTTGAAGGGAAGAACATAAACCGAAAGATGACTCTAAGGAACTAGTTGAAGAATGTAAAGATTCAGAATGAGGAGACCATCTAGTCATACTTCACAATGGTCTCCCAGATCAAAGAACAACTTGAAGCAGTAGATGAAGAAGTGGATAATGCAGAAATTTTGTTGACAACTTTGAATGGTCTCCCTAGGTCATGGGATTCTTTCATCCAAGGAATCTGTGCTAGGAAGAAGTTAGTCAAGTTCAGAAGACTGTGGGAAGAATGTTCAAAAGAAGAAGATTGAATAGCAGCTCGAGAAGAAAATATTCTCTCCATATCATCACTGGATACAAAAGGCATGAGGGTTGCATTTGTAGATGGCTAAGTCCTCATGTGGCCAAGAGGAAAGACTATTGACAATGCAATAGTAATTGGAGAACAAGAAGGAGGATTATACAAATTGAAGGGCCATCCAGAACAAGCTTTGGTCCATGACATAGTAGACCCAACGAACTTTGGCATAGAAGGCTTGCACATGTGCACTACAGAGCACTACCACTTGCAAGAAAAGCTGTTGAAGGTATTCCAGAAATTCAAGTAAAACATGAAGGAGTCTGCAAAGAATGTGCGAAAGGAAAGAATACAAAGAAGACATTTCCAAGTAACAAGAGCAAGGCAAAAGGAATCTTGGAAATCATCCACTTCGATGTATGTAGACCAATGTCATCAAGTTCTTTAAGTGGGTATGTATACTATGATTACTCTAGGAAGACATGGATTTACTTCATGAAGAACAAAGATGAAGTTTTTAGAAAGTTCGAGGAATTCAAGTCCTTGATCGAGAACCACACAGAAAAGAAGATCAAGACCTTTTGATCAGATAATGGCGGAGAATTCACATCAAATGAATTCAAAGACTTATGCAAAGATTCAGGGATTAAGAGGGAGTTATCCACTCCATATAATCCACAACAAAATGGGGTTGTAGAAAGGAAGAATAGAACTATTATGGAAGCTGCAAAAGCAATGCTTCATGATCAAGATCTTCCGATGCATCTATGGGAAAAATCTGCTAGAACATCGGTGTATGTACAGAACCGTACTCCACACAGAGTACTCGAGAACAAGACACCTGAAGAAGTCTTTTCCAGCATGAAACCAGAAGTCAGCCATCTTAGAATATTTGGTTGTCCAGTGTACATACACATTCCGAAAGAAAAGAGGACAAAGTTAGATCCTTCAGGAAAGAAGGGTATATTTGTCGGATACTTTGAAATCTCAAAGGCTTACAGAATATACTTCCCAGGATTCAAGAAGATTGACATCAACAGGGATGTGACATTTGATGAAGACTCAGCTTACAACAAATCTAGAAAGATACATGCTAAAGATTCTGAAGAATCAGAAGCACCCATAACTCATGACACAACCATGAATGAAGAAACTCAAGAAGAAGATCGAGAATTTGAAGAACCACAAGAACCTATAGATCCACCTCAGGAGAAGAATCCTCACAAGAGGAAACCTGCTTATGTACAAGAATCTATCCAAGGTGCGGAAAGATATGGGGCTCCAGAAGAGAATCACAAAGAAAGGCCCAGAGGACCAGGTCATGCTTTGGGTATGTAGCTTTATTGTGTGACTTTGTCAATAAAGAACCTTCCAACTATGAAGAAGCGGCGGAATGGAAAGAATGGAAGGATGGTATGATCAAAGAGTATCAATCGATCATGAAGAATGATGTTTGGGATAATGTCCCAAGAGCATAAGGGAAGTCGGCTGTAAATTCCAAATGGATCTACAAGATCAAGCATGCTGCAGATGGCAGCATAGAGAAATATAAAGCAAGATTCGTGGCTCGTGGCTTCTCACAGAAAGAAGGAATAGATTATGAAGAAACCTTTGCAGCTGTAGCCAGATACACTTCCATCAGATCAGACCTTGCTCTGGCTGCAGTGATGAAATGGAAGATACACCAAATGGATGTCAAGACTGCTTTCTTGAATGGTGTAGTGGAAGAGGAAGTGTATGTAGAGAAACTGCTCAGTTTTGAGACACATGACAAGGAGTCTCATGTGTGTAGATTGAAGAAATCCCTGTATGGTTTGAAGAAGGAACCTAGGATATGGTACGCCAGAATTGACAGCTTTCTATCCAGTTTGGGATTTACTAAGAGTAAAGCAGATTCCAACCTTTACTGCAAGGTTGAAGATGGCAACCCAATGATGCTCCTACTATATGTAGATGATATGTTTGTAATAGGTATGGATGGGTTGATTGCTGATACAAAGAGAAAGCTTGTTTCCATATTCAAAATGAAGGAATTGGGTATGATGCATTATTTTCTAGGAATGGAGGTGTGGCAGAATGCGGATGGAATCTGCCTCGGACAAGGGAAGTATGCTGTAGATATCCTGAAGAGGTTCAGGATGATGGAATACAAGGCCATGACCACACCTATGGCATCGAACTTGAAGCTATTGAGTGATGCTTCATCAAATGCAGTTGATGCTACGATGAATCATCAGAGATAGGGTCCTTGATGTACCTAATGAACACAAGACCAGATATTTGCTTTGCTGTGAACACCTTGAGCCAGTTTCTGACAGATCCGAGACATGTTCACTTGATTGCTGCAAATCATATTTTGAGGTACTTGAGGGGTACAATTGATTATGGGCTCAAGTATGAGGTGAATCAGAAGATTAACCTGGAGGGTTATGTTGATTCAGATTGGGTAGGTAGTGCCATTGATAGGAAGAGCACTTCAGTATGGGATTAGATGTGATATCTTGGTTTAGCAGGAAGCAGTCCTATGTGGCACTGAGTACAGCTAAAGTAGAGTATGTCGTATCTTGTTCAACTAGTTGTGAGGCCGTATGGCCTAGGAAGCTACTGTCTGATTTATTTGATCTCCAGATGGATGCTACTTGTATACATTATGACAACAAGAGTTGTGTGAAGTTGTCGGAGAACCCAGTGTTCCATGACAAGTTGAAGTATATCGAGATCAAGTATCACTATATCAGGGATATGGTGTAGAGGGGAGCAGTGAAGCTCTAGTATGTTACGATGGACGAACAGATAGCTGATGTGTTGACAAAGCCATTAGCTAGGGTGAATTTTGAGTACTTCAGGGAGAATCTTGGTGTTTTCCAGATTGAGGTTCCCTCCAAGGGGAAATGATGAGACCTAGAGCCATTCTGACATGGTGAGAGGATTGGTTCCTTCCATGGTTAGATGTAAGGGCTGATCCATTCTATCATGGTGAGAGGATTGGTCCCTTCCATGTCAGATATGAGTGTTGAGCCATTCTGATGTGACTATAGGATTGGTTCCTACATGATCAGATATAAGCGTTGAATTCCATTCTTGGAATGGAGGCATCTGGTCAGTTCCCAGGAAAGATCAGTATGGGACTGAGGGCCATTCTGATGTGACTGTAGGATTGGTTCCTACATGATTAGATGTGAGTGCAGAGCCCTTCTGACATTGGTTGTAAGATGTAAGTGCAGAGCCCTTTCGGCATGAAGGATTGGTTCCTTGCATGGTCGAATATAACTGCCGAGCCTTTCTGACATTGGTTGTCATATGTAAGTGCAGAGCCTTTCGGCATGGAGGATTGGTTCCTCGCATGGTCGACTGTAAGTGCCGAGCCTTTTTGACATTGGTTGTCAGATGTGAGTGCTGGGCCTTTCTGAAAGGGTTGTGGGATGTGTTCGCACATGGTCAGATGTGAGTGCTGGGCATGCCTTTCTAATATGACTATAGGATTGGTTCCTACATGATCAGATATAAGTGTTGGGTGGGCCATTCTGACTTAGGGTCAGATATAAGTGCTGGAAGAAGACCTACATGGAGGCTAGGCCTACAACCACCATGAAAAAGGGCTGGCTCTATAGAACTTCTTGTGATGAGAAGAATCATGAGATAGCACCCGTGATGATGATCCAACAGTGATGATCCAGATCAAGTGATGATCCAGATCCAGTGATGGTGTTCCAGTGATTATGATCCATATCGAGTGATGATCCAGATCAAGTGATGATGATCCAGATCGAGTGATGATGATCCAGATCCAGTGATGATGATCCAGATTGAGTGATGATGATCCAAATCGAGTGATGATCCAGATCCAGATGAAGATGACTTGAAGATGAATATGGCTTTAAGATGAAGATGACGAGGACTCACTGATGATCCAGATGATACAGAGAAGAACAATTGTGCTGATAAATTGTGTCGAGAGAATACCTTCCTAGTTAAGAGGGAGTGTTGATGTAATTGTAACTTCGGAATGTATTCACTTGTATTTCTTATGTATTGTACCCTGATGTTTATTTCGGGATGTGTCTGTAATGTAATTGAGTCATGTCATGCCCTGATGTTTCGATCATGAGTTTATATAATGTAAACAAGTCATGTCAAGTCAATGTGGGTAACCCTCCTATTGTTCAAGGGTTAAAGTCCCCGCAGTTCCGGGGCACTAGGGTTGTTAGAATCACCTAGTGAAGTCGGCCCTAGTAGGGTTTAGTCAAGTTGGGAATTAGTATAAATAGAGAGCTATCCTCTCTATTTATCACACACTCAGTTGTAGCGCATAGCTGAGGAAGAAGAAGACACTGGGGCAAGGAAGAAAGAAGGTTACTGCTGTCGGGAGATCATCTTACAGTTTTGGGTTTTACTTTTGGTGCTGATTCTAGAAATGAGGAATTTGCGGGGTTTTCTCCATTTATGGTTTCCCCGAGGAAGAACACTGTGTTCATTGTCTCTTGTGTTTGATTGTTGTGCTTTTTATTCTCTCAGTTAAAGATCCTAATATAATGCTAGCTTAATGTTAAAAATCTAACATGAAGCAACAACTTGATAGGTGCAATATCAATAATGATTTTATACTTATAGGATAGGAATCACTATGATCGTGAACTTTTGTCTAAGTAAATTACAATGAGTGGAGACCGAGGGGTCAACTCTATGAATTGTTATGGTAATGTCGAAATTGGATTTGATCCCTGAACTAAGTATATGTGCTTGGTATCATGATGTGATTGCGACGAGGCATGAGGGGGAGAACTATTCAAACTACCCATTAGGGAGGGTGTCTTGAATCTTGAGGAAGATGCTAGGAGGGATACCCACAATACTAGACCTGGAAGTCTTCAAACATAATTGGGAGCATTGAAACCATTAAAATGTATGAATCCCCTGGATGCAACAAAGGAGTTGGTGTCGATCACAAGGGAGACTACTAAGGTAAACAGTTGCAATGACTCTCTTTGCTTAGTCTGATATTAACCCTTTATTGCTGAGCTGGGAAACATATATAGGTACAAACGCTATCATTGTAGTTCTTAAAATGTACAATGCTGAACTTTTTGAGAGATAAGGAAAATTACAATATTAATATATTGCTAATTAGGACCAATAACATATTGTAATTGACTATGGCAGTGACAGAATAGGACAAGACAAGATGGTAAGTGTGAGGCTCATGACTTCCCTTGATCAAAGGGAGAGAGGTGGTTGACACTATAAAACAAGGTTCAAACAATTGTGTGGATTTTAATTAGGGGCCGAGGGGGGTAATCGAATAAATATATTGTATATTGGGTGTCATATGGTGATGTTGAATTGGGATGAGTAGGAGGCTCATGTAGAAAGGTGGTAGTAATAAAAAATTGAGGTGTTGGTGGTTGTGAAGTGATATGTTGCAAATAATTTGATCAAGGTCGACTAAGGGTGCTACTTGTCAAGTGCATTAAATTTATTTTGATGGCTACTTTTCCTAACTCTCGCGACCTAGGTTCAACACACCTACAAACACCAATAAAACACCCAAAGATATCGGCTCGACAGAGCAAGCTCAGCCAACAACACCTGCAATGTAGGCACAGTCTCACCCGAGATATCTTAACCGGAAACTACCAGAACCATGTTTCCACAGTTAGGTGAGGGTTACAGTCCCATGGCATACAACCAAGGTGCTCAACAGAGTCGAAAGGATGGAGTATTTTGCTGACTCAATAATGGTGCAACAATGCGACATAACCAACTTAACACCCCACAACTTAATCGAATTAATAATGCGACACAGATTCTCCCTTGGAAAATTAACAACAAATAAACTCGAACTAATGCGTGATGCTTCCAATGATAATGTTCATTCATTAATTCATTCAACAGTGCAACATAGATCTTCCTTAGAACTTAGCTGCAACTAACTTGAAATGATATAGATTGTTCTTAATAATGCTGGTCATACATGTATTCAATTTATTTCATTAACAGTGTGACATACATTTAAACAATAAGTATAAATAATGCAATGTAACCAATAATCAATCACAACCATTCAACATGAACAATCAATCGACACAAGATGTAACGTGGAAACCCAATCGGGAAAAACCACAAAGGTGCTCTTCATCTGGCATGAGAAATATATGGCACCTTTTAGTCTTTGACTTGATTGCAGACTGTTTGAGATATTTCTTTTAAACCTAGACTCTTTCTTGCTCTCATGATATCTAGTTTATTATGCTCTTCTACTCCTATTGATATGCACACAACCTATATCGACTCTTCTAACTACTATCTGCACACTCAGCTGCATAATAACTCCTACAAAATCTGCTATTCGACAACCCTTCTGCAAAATGGGTTTCGTGGCTCAACAACCTTCTACAATACTACTGTCTAACTCTTCTCTGATCTCTCCAATTATTTTCTAACCCTTATACAAAATAGGTTCCTCCTATTTATAACTTCTACAAGACCATGCAGGGTTGACTACACACAGGTCACTTAGTGCAGGATGTTACCAGCCATCCAAAAATGGTTACAAACTGACATACTAATTGACACAAGGCACCATTGGCCTGACTTACAAATATTCCTTCATACGTGCACCATTTTCCAGCTTGTACCAACTTTAGCAGCCACGATCTTCTTGACCTGTCGCTTTCTAGCCGTTTCTTTTCTGCACGCCTGTAGATCTGCTTTTCCTCCATCGCACTATTCCTTTTCGCACCTTCCTTTATCCTGTGCTTCCTTTCCTTCTGTTGATGCCTAGAAAAATCCTAGGTACCAACAGTAGGAATTTTCCCTAATAACCGTTCCCAATTAGATCGCTTATCGTTTGGTATGGGAAATCCATTCGGTTAGTGGCCTGACTACAGTAGAATTAAAAGAGAGTTTTAAATCTGTTTTATATGTTTTTATATTTTATGATGAAATGTAAGTGCCTATACTAAATGAAAGTGATCTGTCACATGCCCCAAGTTGATAATTTTTTTTATGTTTTAAGAAACATTACGTTATATTTTATTATAAATTTTGTAATTAATGACCAAGTGGGGTCAAGGATAATTGAATGTAATTGTTGAATATTTTTTTAATTAATAAATGAAAGATGAAACAATAGCTTAATGAAGCTGTTAAATGAGTGTTTTACTGGTCACTTGGTGGAGTAGGCTGGGTTGAGAGCAAATTGACACTTGGTAGCATCCTCAAACTACTTCTAGCTGTTGTAGGAGGCAACTTCCCTATTTTTGTGGTCATGTTCCCAAAGAAAGTGGAACAAGAGCAGGTGGCTCATTAAGTGAAAAAATAACCCAAAAGACCTAGGCATGCTAATAAAACTTCCCATTGAAGACAATTGAGGCTGCTCATTCTGGACTTGTGAACATTCTGAGTGAATGAAGTGCACAAGAAAATTCAATGGAGGGGACTAGCTGAAGTTTGTTTTGAGTGAAAAGTGATGAAGATCTGAACTAGTGCAGCTATTCTAAGCTGAGTTCATACTGCTACATGCATAACAGATTTACTACTGAACACTTAGTAGAGTTGCAGAGGATTACTAAACTACATCTCTCACCCAATACTTCTACCAGGTGGACCAGGAGACAAGCTCGAGGGTCCTGATATTTACAGTTCAACTTTTCTCTAGGAGTTGGTTGGGAGGAACAGGTTTCTTACGCTGTAGTCACCTCTTCTAAATTTCCAGGTTCTACATGATTTATCTAGTTTTCTAATTGCATATTTACATTTGGAAGGATTGAGTTTAAGCAATAATGTGTTATGCTTCTGTTCTGCTAATGTTAGGATTAGTTAATGAAATATTTTACTGTGAAAAGATAGTCAAATGCTGATTTAGATATAAATTAGGGTAAATGATTAGAAGAATTTCCAGATTTATTGATAGATAAAAAAATACATAACTGTATTTTTCCACACCTTTTCCAAGGTAGTACTCTAGTACAGTAGTTTAGATTAAATTTAGATAAAGAATCAAATGAAGAATGCATGGATGTGTTTTATTACCTTTTACATAATTCATAAGACTTAATCATAAGTATGTATTCTTTTGTATTCCAGATGTTTTACTTAGACAGAGTAAAATGTCATAGTATAAACAAACTTGTATCTAGGGAAGATTTAAAAATACATATATACTTAGTCTGTGTATTTACTTACACAATAGATATATTATTTACTATGAGTTTATTATTATAGTAATTAAAAGATATTATAAAATAGAAAGTAAATAAGCAGGGTTAACATAAAGGAACAATAAATATGGCTAGAAATTTATTGAGATAATTTCATCATTAATCTAAGTAAAATGAAACTAGAATAATATTATAATCAAATACTAACTATGTATTAATTTAAAATTAATTAGGGTTTTTTATAAATAAAACCTATAATGAATAAACTCTTAAAATCAGGAATATCAATACCTTCTCTTTTACTAGTAGAAGGATTTTACTATTACACCCATATACTAATTAAAGCATACATACTTCATTTGTATAACCACGATTATCCATTCTATGAATATACAAAATTTAATACATTTCCACAGGAAACATTATTAAAAACCTTTTGGGTAAATATAAAGTAAAAAGTAAATAACAACCTTTTAATACATTTCAACCCATGAAAATAATAAAGATTTAGGAGGTATTATTCACTCCTTGTTCTTCTATCTATTTACTGACAGTAAGAATCAATTTATGTTCTAAAAACCAACTGGCTGAACATTTGGTTATACTTTTAAACATAATCAAATTAAACATCAATTTACAGTAACAATAATCTCTGTTAGGTTAAAATTAAAAGAATCGAAAAAAATAAACCAGAACAAATAAACATTAGAGCCTGCCATCATCTTCTTAAAACCACAACAAATATATTTATATTATAAAAAATATAAGTTACAAAATAGTAAGCTTCAACCTTATTTAAATATTAAATAGCATCTAAACCCTAACCATTACAGTCTCCTTAGAGGTTATGACCTAATGGCCTTTTACAAACAAAGTCATGACTTAAAATCCTGTACAAAATAACATTACTGTAATCAAAACTATGACTGAGAAGGCCCATATTTTTCTCAAGTCTCGGCCATGAAAGCCCCAAGTTTCCAACACGAAACAACTGTTAGATATTTAAAAGGATTTCATATTAAATACATCATAGTATTGGCCACATGGCCTTCCAAAACATTTTTAGACCACAATGTATCCACGACCGAGCCATAATCCAAAAATCCTAGTGGAGAGAATCAACAAAGACACCATATAACCATTGCAGGAGAAAACCTCAGGCAAGACCTAGGCTTACCCGGATGGTCACGAAGCCTGAAATCCTTGCGTGGCATGTTTATGGCTTATTCCAGCACAGAGTATCCACTTGAAACCTGCACAAGTATAATGAAATTACCGAGTGAGAAACTTATACCAATGACAGAGTTAATAGCTTACGAATAAGGGTAGAATAATTATATTTTAAAAAGAATTTCCTCGAAGAAACTGACCTCGGCCTTGAACAGGGTAATGAGAATAGACCATTGCCACCAGAACATCTACGCCAAACAACAATGGAAGCTATGTCAAGAAAACCCCAACACGAAATGTGCCAACCCGAAAACTAAAACCATGATGAGACATAGGTAAAACCCACACAGTAGAAATCGGGCGGTGAAGACAGTTACACCCTACACTCAACCAGAACACTCAATAGACAGTTAAAACCACACTACGACAGCTCAAGAGCCGTGCTTACATTCACTGCACCAGTGCTTGAATAATAACTCATGTAGAAGCAAATTAACGACAACGAAGACCACTTCAAATAGAGAAATGGTAACGACGGCCGAGGGTTCTCACACCGAACGAAAGGCAGTGGCCACATGAATCTCTACACAGAAGAAAAACGTAATGGCTAGGAGGTTTATCCAGAGTCAAAGGAGTGACAGTAAGGCCATGCGGCCATGAGCCTACGACCCTCCCAATCCAGAGCAAGGTTAAAAGCTAGGTTAATGCGAATTTTAGGGTTTTAGAACCGTTTTTTATTGCCCCCGAAGTCAACAAAACCTAACCACCGAACATCGACCATGTGGATTCAGATTTATTTTCCAAGAGTGGGTTTTATATCATAGTTTGAGAACTCTTTTGGAGCATCTTGCACACAATGGGGAATGATAAATAAACCACATTAAAAACCTTGTTCATAACTTACATATCTATCATCATTGTTTTTATGCTTGTTATATCCCTAACTAATAATGTAGGGAGGTAATAGTTATACTAGGTTTTACATTATGTTCTATAATTTTTGAAAGGGTTAAAGAAAAACTTATGTAACAAGCAGCCTAACTATTTATCATCATTGTTTTTATGCCTGTTATATCCCTAACTAATAATGTAGGGAGGTAATAGTTATACTAGGGTTTACATTATGTTCTGTAATTTTTGAAAGGGTTTTTGAATAGTTTTATATTGCCCTCGAAGTCAACAAAACCTAACCACTGAACATCGACCACGTGGCTTCAGATTTATTTGCCAAGAGTGGGTTTTATATCATAGTCCGATACCTCTTTTGGAGTAGCCTGCACACAATGGGGAATGATAAATAAACCATGTTAAAAACCTTGTTCATAACTTACATATCTATCATCATTGTTTTTATGCTTGTTATATCCCTAACTAATAATGTAGGGAGGTAATAGTTATACTAGGGTTTACATTATGTTCTATAATTTTTGAAAGGGTTAAAGAAAAACTTATGTAAGGAACTATTCAATGTTATTGGCATAATAAACAATACTTTGTGACAAAGGATCGATTTATGACAGGACCTTGTAAAATATTTAGGAAGATACAACCATTAAAATCAGCTAAGTATATATACTTGCAACTATGGAAAGATGCATAGCTAGAATATTAGCCTAGGTATTAAATTAGTGTCATTTTAAGATACTAGTGTTTGTTTTTCATTTCCCCCCTATGAGATGAAGATTATACTAAGGTTAAAAGGGATAGATTTATATAGAAGATAACCCTTCATCCTTACACAAAAAGCATTATTACTATAGTTTAAAGATATAAATTTTCTTTTATTGCATCTCTTTTTGGTAAGTACTAGGTCAGTTAGTAAACTGTCTATGCACTAGGTTTTATTTCCAGGTGTGAATGATCAACCATTGTACTTATGAATTTATCTAGATTTAGGTTTTCTAAGTTTACCTATTTTGAATATTGATGAAAAGAGTACCCTTGTTACTAAAGTATTAAGTAATAAGGTAATAAAAGAACTTGCTATATTAATTATCGTTCACTAGAATTACATACAGGACCTAAGCTGATAGTAGATTGATGGAAATTAAATGAACAAGTTATAAATATAGCGAAATGGAAGAACAACTGGACTATGTTCAGTTTACTAACACTTATGTTACCATAAACTATTAGAACATAAATATACAGATCAACGATACCTCATTCATTTGATCAGAGCTGTAAAATAAATAAATTTACTAACATTATATTTATGCTCGGTTGAGATAATAGTTTCAATCTGGAACTGGTAACAAAACGTCTTACCTGTAAATGAACTGTAAAAGAAGCATCACTTCACGACATTAGCTAAAAATCTAAGTAAGCCTCGATCTCAACTGAAGTTCCTTCATATTTTCACAAAACAGTAAAGCAAACTTAGCACTAGTAATTAAACAGATGTTTCAATTCCCGTTGTTCCAAATCATAACCTGCTAAATCAAATCCTTAATAATGATTTACGAAAACAAATAATTAAGTATGTGGAACTAGAAATTAACAAAAGAATTAGTTCTAGTTTAAGCCTGTTTATGTTTACCATTAATAGTTAAATGTTCCTCAGTAGTGACGATTGCAAACATTTAATGTTATATGAAATTTTTAATTTTTTACGAATTTTTGGAGTATTACATGATCAGTGGGTAAGAACCTCACTAGAGATGTGCAGGTCTTCCCTCCCTCTTACCGCTCCTGCCCCATAATCACTATACGAAAGCAAAGGAACAACTAATATATTCTAAACTAATCTAATCTAACTATCCCCAGGGAGCAGAGTTTATATTAGAATGAGTAATGTACTATGTTGTTTGCATGTAGAATCCTACATATAGCTGTTGAACTCTTCATACATAAATACAACAGAAAATTAACACAAAGATAGCTCTGTTAAGTTAAAACATCCATTACTTATTTATTGCACAAGATTCATAATAGAAAATGAAATCAACCATAAACACAGAAATAATTCAGCAAGTTTAGAATGATCTCACAGATTGTACAGCATGCCAAAACAGAAATAATTCATCATTCAACGATCCACACAGCCCGTTTTGAAGCTCATACAGTCCTTCCTCCTGCCAAAATTCTTTGGTTCTCTTTATTTATAAAAAGAAGTAGTTCTCATTACAAAAAAAGCTTTAGCATATATCTCTTCTAGAAAAAGTCCCTTTCGATCTCTATTCTATTCCTATTTATACAAATTACATATGACTCTTCAACTACCCTATCCGTTTAGGCTTCCTTAACTCTTCGATTACAATTTTTTTTCTTCTAGTGTGCTCACTAGGAAAATGGGAATAAATACAAAATATTACATATAAATGCCACATGTGAATAAAACAAATTTAAGAGGGCCCAACTAATGATTTAATGAAAATTCCCATGCACGAGCTTCAACAGCTATGACTCAATAGTCCACTGGCTCTAATATGCGTGCAACCAATTCGTGCTTGGTGAGCTATGATTCGATTTCCTTTACCTTTGGTCGGGTCTACATTAAACACTCATCCAAAATATACTTGTGCACCGAGGGCCGTGCAACCCAAGTCCCGATGACTTCCTCATTAATGCTCTCAACCTTTTGAATACTTTTCTCATCCACCTGCAACTTGTCTTGCATATTCTTCAAATGTTGCTCTTTGTCTGGGTATTCCTAAATCTGCATGGATGTCTAAGCTTGGCATCTGTTATGTGTTGCACTCATTTTCGTGTAAAACTATTTACACTTTTCCACAGTCTTATCGATTGCGGTGTGCAATCTTACTATGTCCTTGCTGCTAAGATCTAAGATTTCCAACTCCATCTTTAACCTTGCTATTGTTTTCTGGGGCAGGTGGTCTAGAAAAACTAGATTGGTTTCTATCCAAGCTAGCTTAATTTGAATCAATTCTGCAACCTCCAATACCCCTTTCTTGAACTTTAACGAGTTATCTGTTATTTCCTTTAGCGTGACCTCTATTTTCTTGATTATGTATAGTTCTTCTGCTAATTTTAGCTGAACCTAGTGTATTTTTCTTTGCATTAGGCAGGCTTGATTGCGGAATGGAGTGATATCAAGATACTTTTCATTTTCCACCTTAAGCTGCTCCTCTAGTAGGCTATTCTGAGTCTTCAATTCTTCTTCTCTCTTGTCGGTTGCGACTTTCTACTTCTCCAATTCTAAAACCTTGCTTTCAAGATTTCTCTTTTCTCCTTCAATGATTGCAACTGACTGTGTCAATGCATCCTTGTCCGATTCCAACATTTGGTATGCTTCTTTGAGTTTCTCCAACTCTAAGAGAATATCATCATGTTTCCTTTTTAAAGTTTGTCCCTCTCCTCTTTCTATTCTCCGAGTTTCTTTCATTTGGGACATATTTTTCTTTATATTGATCAGTATCTTTGACCATCTTATCGATATTAACTGCATTGGCCTCGGCTGCTGCTACGGCTGCTGTTACGAGAATTTGAGGGTCCTCATTGGTCCTATGCATAACTGTCTCCTTAGTCATCATGACTTTCACAGGTTGATCACCTGTTTTCATCCTCTTTTCTTTTCTCCTTACAATTCTTTTCTTTTCCAAGTAAAAAAAGATTATGTCAAGATTTGCTACGGCCTGTTCCCGAGATGGGGTAAAATGTATCAATCCAAGCTCTGCTGAGGGAGTTGGGTTTCCTGTCATTGTGCTACTTGATGGGACAAAATAATCTAGTGGATTATCATGAGCTTGGTCCCGCTCTAAATCTTCCCGGTCTCGGTCTTCTTGCTCCTTCTTTTTAAGCTCTCCAACTGCCTTTTCTGCCTCTTTTCTTGCTTGATCAGCTTCCTTTTGCAGTCTTTCATCCTCCTCCCTTTTCCTCTGTTCTTCTTCTTCTTGCTGCTTATGTGCTTCCTCAACTAATCATTTTTGTGCTTCCTCTAATAACCTTTTGGCCTCTTCCATTTTCTTTGCAGCTTATTCTTCTTTCCTCTTCTATTCAGTAGTACTACTACTGCTTCCTTTGCGTCCTACAGTTGTGATTTTCTTCTTAAATCTCCTGCTAAAAGCAGCCATGCTACATGCACTTCGATATATTTCCTCATCCAAGTCCTTATGATGAGAATATTCAAAGTGTACCCCTGCGTATGTAGAGTGTTTCGAGACCTTGTCCCATGGATCATTTCTGTGGAAACTATTTTCTCCGAAATGAAAACATTCGAGCTCCTTCATGAAATCAGGAGCACTCTTTACCTTAGAGAACTTGTAACTACCAATACTAAATGGTAGTGGAGGATAGATTTCCTTTTTCATGTCGAATAGAAAGTTCATGAACCCGTCTATATAAAACTGCCTTACCACCTCTTTATGAATAACATAGTCTGTAGTGTATTTTGGTAGCAAGGAAGGAGCTTTGGATCCCCCATAATTTATTAAATACAGACCTTCCTCATAGAAGAAATAATCCCCAAATTCACTCACTGTCTCCAATGCTCCTTCAGACATGCAACTTCAATCCTTGATAAATATCATCTTGTACAATGGCATCAGAAAGTCCTCACATATGCTCTTATAGAAACTATAATACTTATGTGCCCATAAGATTTGATATGCAGAGTATATAGGAGTCCTGGAAGGATCCCATTTTCAATTTAGTGATGAGAAAGGATGTGTGCATAATATGGAGTCCATTAAGAAAGAGCTCATATAAAATTTTGACTTCCTCTGAGGCAGACCCCCAAGTGTTGTCGCTATACTCGCTGATATGCTATTTGCCACGATGTCGGTCCAGTTGAAAATAGTACCCTTCGTGGCCTCGCAATATATCAAAGGTATCCATATTATCTTATAAAATTTTCCATTGGCCCAACCAAAGAACCAATTCAACATTAGGGCTATGAGGCAGTACGGGGTGTGTAGGTTTGCAGTTTCATATTCTCCTGAGGGATTTTGGTGAAACTGCTTCCGATATACCATCATGCTCTTCACACATTCAAACAAATCTAAGTCCATATCCTTTATCCATTTTTCTATCATGTAAACCTAGGGTACATATAACTTTCATGCTTTAGTTATATATGCAGGACTGTAAGCATCAAAACTTTGTTTATCCGTGTTTTCTAGAATCATGGTATCCGTATCTTCCAGTGGTAAAATCCAACCTATTACCTCGGCACATGGGAATATTTTGGGGCATGTAGAGACTTTCATGATAGCAGACTTCATTATATTGAAATACAATGGAATTTGTCTGAGGCCAGCCTCTGGAACAACTTGGTCCTTAATCATCTGATAAATATGATTCCATCTAAATTCTGGTTCCACCCCGGTAATAGTATTGGTGTCTTCATAAATAATTTTTTCCTTGGTAAAATTTCTATCTCTGAATCATCTCCTGGGGCCTCAACCTTCTTCTTTCCTTTCTTGGGCATAGTGTTATATAAAGGTGGAAGCTGCAATACAAACATACAGAAGAATGACTTAAAAGGTATCATGGTCTAGTAGCATGTAGTCATTACCAATAAAAGATACAAAGATGTACTATGATATTATAATGCAGGATGATGGATAAGCCTAAGAAAATATGAAATCTCAAATAACATACCTTTACCAAATCATCTTCAAACATCTCACAAGACTTTCAAAATAGAAGAAATTTTATTCAGCTACTCCAAAACCATAAGGTGAACCTTCAATCATGGCTGAATCAATATAACAACAAACTTTATAATGCACAGGTTATGGACCTCAGGTTTTGCAAACAAATGATCATCTGTGATTCTCTTACTGGCTTGAATCCACACTTTAATCTACAAGATCATGCCAAGGGTTCTACTTACAGAAACCAAAGAAAACCCAATGGAGGTTTAATGGATTTGGTAACACGGCCAGTCTTGAAACCTAAAATCAAAATGGGGAAAAGATCTCCATGCCCTATGTTGGCCAATGGTGAAACCCTACCCGTTCACTGCATAATAACCTGAACCAGAGGTGGATCAGCTGGAAAAATGCTCGGCTGGCTGCCTCGCCAATGAACAAGCCTGAAATATCAACGTCGACATCCTGAGCGGTAGAGCATGTGATGTAGAGCAGGTAAGGAAACACCCCCGCGACCGTGCTAACAAGGTTGATACTAGGGAGTAGGGTTTACGGGGTGGAATGACACAGGGAAAACCATTATGGGGGTCGAGAGCTTAACAACCAGCTTTTTATGGTTTAGATAAGACTATAAATGCCAAGAACCCAGGAAATCCCTAATCCCATAAGAAAATACTAACGAAACACCCGTTCTCCAAATAAAACTAGAAAGATAGTGACATGGTAGGAGTTTGAATCCTACCTGGAAAGTGACAGCTCGGTGATTGGTGAGATAGCAACTCGTACGTTTGGGGAATCTCAAGTGGTGATTTACAACTCCAAGTAGTAGTGAAATTAAGCGCTCAAAATGGTAATGAAAATGACCGTAAAACAAATCTCCTGAGGCTTATATAGAAACCACCATGGAAATGCATTGAATGCGACAAAAGGTGATTAGACCTCTAATGATGCAAACAACGTTTGGCACTCATTAAAAAACCTATCGGCAAGATCATTTGGATTGATGACACAAATAACGACTTCATGGAGAGGATCCGACCTTATCGAATAACAATCAACCTTCCTACCGATGATGAGTTTCTAAGAAGGCTCCTTAAAACCTTGTCGGAAGCAAAAAACAAGTTCCCATGACGACATCGGCTAAACTATTTGAACGCTATCGGCTACGAAAGATGAGTGCATATGAACGCATCCATTTTCACAAATGAGTCTTGCCAATGCGGTCGGTACAACCTCCTGAAAAGACTTGTCAAAAGACTCACAAAAAGCTTCTGACACAGGCTGACAGATAGATGAAGGATTCCTTTCCAAGCGAATCGACTTCATTCCTTGAGTTTGCCCGATAATATCTGCATCCCTCAATAAGATATCGCAAAACACAGCTGCAAAGGCCTAAAATAGGCATTTAGAATGCTATCAAAAACCCCTGTTGATGCCATCGACTCCACAACCTGAGTTTCACCGACAAACTCACAGATGCTTTTCAAAACCGATAAGAGCGGGGAAATAATCGGCTGGAAAGCATGAGTTTCCCCGTTATGCCGGCTATACTCGAGAATATCAACCGATACATCGGATGAAAAATATAAGTTTAAAAAAAGGCTTCGCAATTGAGCGAAAATAGATTAAGTCATGAAAAACCTCTCACAGAGCAAAAACAAACTAGGCAGCTTAAAAGCTAAGAATTAAAGGGGGGCCCCAAAATCACAAAACATTTGGGGTGGTGGTTTCCACATGCTTTCTTTTACCTCTTGCACTTTGATTTTTTCCTTGTGTTCTTTCTTGGCCCAACAGGCCCCCAACACTCACACGTGCCTCATCGCTAGCCACTAGGCAGGTTTATTGTTCTAGCGCTGGATGCACCATGGTACCGACCTTATCCTGAAATTCTTTAAGGATGCCTTGTACTTGGACAACTTCTTGTCGCACTTTGTCTGCCTTCTTTTCCAACTACTCGACACGGTCGAAACTGATATGTTCAAATGGTTCATCTTCTAGTGACCAAGTTAATTGCTGGATATTCTGATGTATAGGCTGAAGGAGCCCTGTAACTCATTCGGCTTCCGCTTGGTTCACCGCAACTTCTTCATTTCTGGCTTGCTCTTGGTTGTGGAGAATTTTTACTTGCTTCTGCAGCTCTTTCATCTTGACTACCTTTGCGATCTTCTCTTTCATGGGAAACTTCTTTAAGTCTACCTTAACCACAGTTATTTTCAACTCAGTTTGGCGCATGTCCTCTGCAAATTTCTCTAATGTTTCATCTCATAGGAGTTATTCCCACATCACAGATACTGCGTCGATTGCCTCATTGCATAGCTTCTCTCCTTTCCTAATTCGATCAACATCCTAAAATGCTATTTTCTTGTGCTCTTTGATCACCTCAGGAGGTGTACTTGGTTGTTTCTATGCTTTAAGATATTCCACTTGTTTCCTTAGGTCTGCCGCAATCTTGGATAGCCGCGCTACCCTGGTAGCTGCATCTGCTTCTTCTTGGCCTTCTTCTGCGAGGAATTTTGTGACTGCGTTGCTTATTGCTTTAGCCAGTGCAAGCCTGCTTTCTTCTTGCGCTCTAATCTCTTACTTCTTCTACCGAAGGAGGGCCTTGCGCTCTTTCACCTTCCTTGTTGCCTTTTGTGCCTGATATGCAAGAGCATTTTCTCAGATTTTGATTTCTGTTGTGGACACATGCTACACAACATATACTTTGGCTAATGCTAGTTTGGAAAAATCCATAGACAGTTTCCCCATCTCCTGGACAACATCATCAAACTCTTGCGTCCCCGTTTCCAATGCTTGCGCTTTGATCTCTATCTTTAGCGACAGAAATAATAGTGGTGCTTCTAATGTATCATGAGGGTCAAATCCATATGTATTGGCTTCAACTACACCCCATACTTCATTAATGGCCTTAGTGAGCTTATTGACATGCTCGGTGCGTTTGTTGGTTAACTGCATCTGCTATTTACCTATACCTTTAAAGATGGTCTTTGCTACTTCTGCAACTGTGTCTACAAGCAGGATCATGTCTTCTTCAACTAAGTTGACTGTATTAGCCATTTTATCAGCTTTGTGCTTCTTGCACCGTGGTTTGTGCTACTCCTTTTCCTATTCTCTCCTCTGGTTCTACACATCCTCATCAGTTAGTGTTCCCTCTGAATCATCTTGATTAGAGTTATCATCAATGTCCTCATTTTCTTCTTCGTCTGACTCATGCGACTGGTTTCCTTGTGCATTGCCCACATCATTAACTTGGCCATTCCCTTGGTATTTACTCTGGTCCATCTCTTGGTCGACTAGGACGTGCCATTATTCAAGCCAGTTCTAGATGAACGCTTCCACATCCTGGTCAGTAATCATGAAATGCATTGGCTGCGCTTGTTTCTTCGGGTCCTGCCACAGCTGCAAGATGATATTATGGACACCATTCTGGAAGTTTATGAAAGGAGCATACCTTTGGACTGTCGCAGACGAACTCTAAAGAAAATGGGAAATGGTGAGCTGAGATGTTCCCAGGGAGTATAGAAGTTGGAATAGAAGTTGGATTTTTAAGGAGTGGGAGAATATTTTGGTCAGGAAAAAGAAGAAAGACACTGGGAGTTAGATGAAACCCTAGTTTGTTCGCAGAAAATGGGTACAAATTCGAGTCGCATCTAGATGAAGGGTCCTGCGACGAAGAGGAAGATTATAACCCAATTTCTGAAGGATCAGAAGAGTAAGAAGAATCTACAGAGACACTGAGATTAGAATGTAACTACACCACACCAGGAGCCTCACCAAAGGTAAGATCTAGATCCTCATCTCCCGAAAGAGCTGTGAATACTGGTAGTACTAGTGCTGTGACTAGCCCGTAAGGAACTCCACCTTCGTTAAATTGTTCATTGAACATCCCCGACACAGACTCAATTGCTGGGAAAGATATTAGGTTACCTACGTTTAATGGAAATAGACTAGAGGATCAAAAGAAACATTGGTTTCTTTGTGAAGCTGTTTGGATAGTTCGCTAAGTTCAGAATGCAGATATAAGGAAAGCGTAGATGGTTATGACTCTACAGGGTCGCGCGCTGGACTAGGTTATGAAGTTTTGCATAGTACCACCAGGCGACTCACAAAAGACTCTTGATGAGATCCGACTCACGATGATTTGTGATTTTAGAAAACCTAAATCTGAGTCGCAATGTATAACTGAGATCAAGGAGATAAAACAGTCACCGACGCAGTCCGTACGGTATTTTGACCAACAGTTTAAAACTCTGATGGCTAAAGTAAGTTTTCAAATGTCGTATGTACAACACAAAGAGTGGTTTATTGCTCCACTGTTACCACACATCCGAGGACATTTGATACAACGAAATATTATGTCGTAGATGAAAGCGCTAGAAATATATACGAAGCTGGAAGTGTTGCCAATTGAAGATGGTGGCACAAGGATGATGCATATTCAGTCGCAGCTGGATAATCCAATGGTACAAATTTAGGATAAGAAGAAGGAAAAAGAATTTTAGGATGATTTATGGTGTACAAGATGCAGAACAGATGGACACACCAAAGATAATTTTTTGTCGTACATGAACTATATTTTGTCAGGTGCACCTAATCCATTGAGTACCCAAGGACTACACTGGTGCAAAATATGCCAGTCGAGAGGACATCATGACGAAGAATGTCTATACTTGCAGAAGATTATAAGTACCCCAGCCAACCTTTATTATAATTTTTGTAAGTCAGTAGGATATGATGAGAAATATTGCAGAGCATATAAACTCTTGAAGGAGAAGACGATAGACACTTGCCTAATGAAGAGTGATGAGCATATCAAGGATTAACAAGCACACGCACATTACCATCCTATGCATCATTCATAGTATCAACCTCAATACCCATAAAACCAGTATTCATCGCAACAACAACAGCCTCCGCTTAGGGGGGTGGAAATTTCAGAGGAAGAGGACAATACCCAGTAGGATTTGGTAGAGGAAGAGGTCAAGTCATGTGCTACAACTATTGGCAGCCGGGCCATTATGCTAGAGATTGCCATGAACCAACAAATACATGCTCATACTGCAAAGCACAATATCATAATGTGGAACAATGTCCCCAGTTGACTGCAAAATGGAAAGCTCAGGCTAGGGGAGTTCATAACCCCACGCAAAATCCCAACCTGAATGTTCAAATGATTGCTACTGAGCTAAGAGAACAAACATTGTTGCTGTAACATGAGGAGGTACTGCAACTGGAGTTGATCATAATATACAACAGGAACTACCACAGGTGCGACCCACGGCGCAGAAGAAAGTACCATTTTATGTCCAAAAGAAGAAGCAAGTGTTCTTGGATGTGCGACTGGAGTTTGTAGATACAACGCAACCGTCGACCTCATTCAAAGTCAGAGATATGTCAAAACGATTTCAACAGATATTCTGGAAGAAGGTCCTAAGCAAGGTTAGTAATCTCAAAAAATTCTTTTCAAGTTGCTTAGCGTTAATCCATGATAAAGAACTTGTTGCAGAGTTACAAGCGCTTATAGAAGAAACCCCAGTAGAGTCATTGTCGAAAGGAAAATTTAACCATGTTAGAACAAAGAAATAAAAACTGGCCGCGAGTTAAGAATGACTTCGCAGATAAGCGACTATGACATGGATTATATTATCCTAGATTTGGGGTCGAATGTCAACATTTTGATGCGATAAACTTGGGAAAGCATGGGCAAGCCACGCTTGGACTGGTCCACAGTATAGTTGAGGCTTGTAAATTAGGCGAAGGTCCTACCGATTGGTAGGTTAAGTCAAGTCCCTATCGACGTCGAGGGGCTACGAACATTTGCAAACTTTGAAGTCATATATATTGTCGATGACATGAACCCGTATCCCGCATTTTTGGGGATAGATTGGGCAATCGACAATCAGACAATCATAAACTTCAAGAACATAATCCTCTCATTCAAGAATGAATAAATGACAGTAGTGTTGCTTATTTACCCATTGGAGGGGAAAAGATATGTCGAAGTAGTCAATAGTGAAGGACAAGGTGGTTATCTGGACCATATCTATAATGTCACTTTCTTACAGAATGATTACATAAATCCTACATCAGATGAGAATATGAGCTAGAGGAGTGCCAGCTCATGCACATCAGATTCAGGAGAGGCTTTGGAGAATTGGCAGAACAGTTTGCATGAAGTATCTATGAGGAGATGTGACAAGATTACTAAGTATGTGCGATGGATGGAGGCTCAATCGAGGGATTTACCCACGTATGAGGGATTACCTAATATTGTGAATTTTCTAAGTGAGTTTTAAGAAATGGTAACAAAACCACAACGCTTATCTGCATTAGACGATGTTCTGAAGGCTACGCCTGCAAGATGGTGGGGTACGCATAAGCAATAGATATCTAAATGGCCACAATGTAGAATATTATTGGAAGTTAGGTTCAACGAAGAAGTTATAGTTTCGGGTCAAAAGTACACAGGGTCCTCAGACTTTGTCGAACACCTAAATCAATGTCAAGCGACATTTGCAGAATACCCAAGACAAGAATGGGTCAATCATTTCATACACACATTGCAAATGACACCTAGGAGATGGTATACATATATGGAGTTGCGACAAGGAACTCAATATTGGGAAGAGGTAGTTAAGCGATTCACACACACATTTGAATTTGTTGACAAGCAACCGACAGTCAATGCTGCACTTTAGATGATAAAGGAGAAAATATTTGCTGAAATCCCTGTCGAAGTGGAGGAGTCACACCAGTGCAGTGCGGAAATCCAACACTAGATGGCTTGTTACAATCTGGCTGAAGAACAAGATGATTATCTAACCAACCTTAACATACCAGAGTCAGAGGGTATGTGTGAGGTAGAAGGAAGTGGTTTCTAGTGAACAGTTCCTAAAACCGCTCAAAATTAAGAAAGTTAACATTGGCTCGCCAAAAAACTCAAAGTTCTCCATCATTGGGGATTATTGGGATGAAGAAACTGTAGAAAAGATCATAGATTTACTGCATGAGTTTAAGGATCTGTTCCCTACCAACTTCTCAGAGATGAAGGGGATAGCAGGAGATCTAGGGGAGATGAAAACACCACTGAAACCGAATGAAAAACTGAGTAAACATCGACCATACATGATGAATACACAATATAAAGAAAAGGTGAAAGCTGAGTTAGACTGGATGTTAGACACAAGAATCATTGAACTAGTTGAAGAATCATAATGGATTAGTCGTATAGTAATTCAGGATAAGAAGACAACATGTGAATCCATGATTTGTGTTGACCTGAGAAAATTGAACAATGCATACCTGCATGATCCATTCCCAACACCATTCACGAATGAAGTGCTTGAAAACATCAGAGGGCATGAGATGCATTCATTTACTGACAAATTTTTTGTCTATCACCAAGTTAGAATAGCAAAGGAGGATCGACACAAAACAACCTTCCTGACAGAATGGGGCTGCTATCAGTATATGGTAATGCCCTTTGGACTCAAGAATGCTCCTGCTATTTTTTCTAGAATAGTAGTTTCTGCTTTTAAAGATTTCATACATAAATTTCTTTAAGTATACTTCGATGATTGGACTATGTTTTCTCTAGTAAGAGACCATATTGAAAGTCTGTGCATGATGCTGGAGCGTTTTCGCTAGTATCAGATCACACTAAATTCAAAGAAATGTATTTTTTGCGCACCATTTGGTATATTGTTAGGACACATAGTGTGCCATGACAGAATTCTGGTCGACTCGACAAAAGTTGTGATTATTCTTGACTTACCACCACCTACATTAGTCATGAAAATCATATCAACGCTGGGACGCACAGGATATTATATAAAATTTATCAGAGGATATGCAGAGATCACTGCTCCAATGAAGAAACTTTTGAAAAAAGATGCAAAGTACCAGTGGATAGAAAATTGTCAGGAAAGTCTAGACAAGTTAAAAGGCAAGATGGATACCGTGCCAATTTTGGTATTTCTAGACTGGAATAAGGAGTTCCATGTTCATGTCGACACATCGTCTGTCGCGCTTGGCATAGTCCCGACACAACCGGGTGAGGGCGCAATTGATCACCCTATTGCTTTTTCCAGCAGAAAACTTTCGACAGCAAAAAAGAATTACACTACGACATAAAGAGAAGGACTTGCCATGGTATATGCATTGCAGAAGTTTTGACACTATTTGTTGGGTGGACACTTTAAAATTATTGGTAATAACTCCCGATTCGATTATTATTCCAATGCAAATGCCTATATTTATACAAATCACATGGCGGTTGGGTTTCACCTTCCGCTCAGCCTGTTTGGCTTCCTACTATTTATTTATTTACATTATATAACCCTAACGGATTATATTCTAACAATCTCCCTCTTAATCCGAAGGGGTGTTCGTAAGTCCGAGCATGTTTCTGAACCTTTCAAACTTTTCTCGTCCAAGCGCTTTGGTGAAGATGTCTGCAACTTGATCATTTGTGGAACAATGTCGAAGATCGACTGTCTTGGCTTCTACATGATGTCGAATCAAATGATACTTTGTGTTGATGTGTTTGGTTCGATCATGGAATCTAGGATTCTTAGCCAGCTTGATTGCAGAAGTATTGTCAACCAGTAATGGAGTGGAGTTCTCTTGTTTTTCTTGCAAATCTTCAAGTATCTTCCTGAGCCATACTATTTCTTTCATTGCTTCAGCTGCAGCCACATATTCTGCTTCTGTTGTTGAATCTGCCGGAACTGATTGTTTGCGTGATCTGCATGAGACAGCTGCTGATCCAAGACTCATAGTATATCCAGAAGTTGATACTCCTGTCTCCTTATCGCCATCAAAATATGAGTCTGAGTACCCAACAAGTTTGAAGTCATCCACTTTAGAGTACTTGAGTCCAACGTCTTGAGTCCCCTTCAAGTATATTAGAACTCTTTTTGCAGCTAACCAGTGTCCTTCACAA